>JANZLQ010000009.1:7126217-7145645 GCA_026212715.1 Elanus axillaris | reverse complement strand
CCTGGCTCCGCAGGCGATGAGGACGGCGAGCTCTGCAGTGCTCCTCAGGAAGGCATTCCCTTGGTCTGGCCACAGCTGTCCATCCAGAAAATCCCGATGGCCTCGGGCACTTCCAGGGCTTGCTGGGTCTTCTCATCTCCAGCAGCCGGGTCCAGCCTCCGGTCTTCCTCCTTCAGCCCCTGCCAAGTAATCCCTCCGGCTCCTCCAGGGCTTCCTCTCGGATGCCTTCGGGCCGCCTGCCAAGCAGACTGGCAGCGGGGCCCGGGGGCTGCCCCTTTTATACTGCCCTGGGGCATTGTGACGGCTGCGCTGCCGGGGGGTGGCACTGTGACACAGGGGTGATGGGCCCCCCCCCCGCGCAGCCCCTCCGCCCAGCACCCTCCAGAGAAGGCCTTTGGGGTGCTGGCCCCGGGGGCTGTCCCTGCCCTTGGCGGCCGTGCCCTGGCCCCGCTGCTGGGTGTCCCTGAGGCCGGCTCTGCCCCTCGGCTCCCAGGGACAAACCTGGTGCTGCTCCTCTTCTCGCAGGCCCTGGCAGAAACCAGCCCCGCAGCCCAGAGCCCAGCCCGTCAGCCGTCCCCTCTCTGTGCCAGAGCTAACGGCCACGGGGCCCCGCAGCCAGGAGGACCAGGGACGCCGTCTGGCTGGACACAAACCCTCCTCCTGGGCTCTAAGGGGGGGGATTTCGGCAGCCGCCGCCTAGAGGAAAGCCAAAGTGTAACCAGAGCCGTAGGTTGGGATGGACGGTGCCAACCGCCTGCCACCTCCCGCTCCTATCAGAGTTTACGAGGCGTCTGGACAATGCCCTTAGTAACGATGCTGGAACTTCATCAGCCCATCAGCCCGCCATCCACCAGGCAGCTGGAAGGGATGGTCGCTCCAGGCACCCCCCGACTGATCCAGCCCCTTCTCCTGAAGGGCGCGCAGCGTCCGCAGCGTCCGCAGGGGGAGGTGACCCTTACTGGCCACAAGAGAGTGGGCGTAGCATGTCACCCCTATGAGAGGGGAGAACCTGAACGTTGCCCCCGGTTTAGAGGATGTGGGGAGAAGCCGGCGTCACGGTGACCTAATTCTCCAAAGCTGTTCTCATAAAGATGGGACTTTAAAATAGGTCTTTGTGTAGAAACTCAACTCAGTATAGGGATATACTGCATGTAACTCCCAAGGCTCATTTTTGCCTTCTGAAAGTATTATGACGAAGAGTTAAATTTGGTTATTTCCCGTCAGCAATCCTGACCCTTTAAGATACGCAGTTTCCCATCAGAGAACACTGGTGTTCCCTTGGCAGATAGGAAATGAGAGTTTACTCATAGCAAGGCTCCATTTGCCATTTTGCTCCAACTAAAAATACAAAACGCATCATCTTCACCTAAACTTTATGGAAAGAACAGAACAAATTGAACTGAGCCTGGAAGGAACTGCATCCTTAATATGTTTTATTCCAGACATGCAGGAAAGCAAACACCAGTGAGGCCCTTCAGGCTCCGAACCAATGGCACAGAACCAAGGCCTGTCATCTGAAATCTGCCAAAGTTTTTTGTTTCATGAGAAAAAATCCACCTGATTTCTCCAGTGAGTAAGTCATCACAGATAAATGCATCAATCACCACTTACAGGAAGGCAAGAAAATAACGCTGGGCAAAACCATCATGAGTGCTCATGCAGGCAGGAAAGAATAAAGGTGCGGCTGTTGTGATCAGACTGAAGGCTTTGACTGTATTTGCCCGAGGGCTAGCATCCTTGCTTTGTGAAAAAGCATACTGTAACTTTACTTCCCTTTTCCAAGATGTTTATGGATCCTAAGGATACTTTTAAAATCTTCATCCTCCTATTTCACACTGTATGGAAGACCCTTACTGCGGGGTGTGTGGGCCGTTACTGGAAAACCTATCAGAAAATGTTAGTCTGCTCTTTTCCACAAAAGAACAGCCAGACCTGACTTTAATAAACCTTAATCAAAATGTGCAAGATTTTATCACATTTGGCCATACATTTTGTTTAGTTAGCAGGGGCAAGTTTTGCTCCATTCCACAGAAAAAAATTAAAAGAGCTTTTCCAGACGAACCAGCTACGTACATCCTTCTAGAGGAAATGCTGAATGATTGAAAAAATGTTCAAGTGTAATTGAAAACTACCCGAGAATACAACTGAACAAGCTGGTGGGGGTTGTATTCATACAAAATACAATTTTTTTTTTACTCTGACTGATTATACATTCACTGCCAGCTAACAAATGAACCTGTAAAGAATACACATGGTTGTTGCAGTTCTCAAAGCCGTGGTGCTTGAGAATATCTACCAGTAACCTCATTACAACTAGAAATGGAAAAATAATGGGCTTTTCAGTTTGCTGCCAGTTGCAATAAGTCGGGAGAAAAAAAATTCATACTGCATCAGATTAACAAAAAGGTAAAGAATAAAACATAAAGATATGTTCAAGAACTTTTTTTACTACAAATTCATGTAAAATCTTTCTGAAATATTCCATTTAGAAAAAACCCAGTTAAAATTAAAGAATAAGGTATTTGGAAATATTTTTTTTTCTGTTTCAGCCTGAACCTTCTGATTTTTACAAGTAAGTTATCAAATAGATGTTTTAAATTTTAAGTAGCGTCTACTACCAAAATAGACCCATATTTGTTAACAGTAACAACCAAAGGTAATAAATGGACGGAAGCCTGTTACTTCTTTTCATGCCAAAATATATGAACATGCATGTAGGAACAATCACAACCATCTCTTTCTGGAGAGGGGATGGAAGAAAACAATCCGTATGGAGAATGTTTACAAAGACAGCATTTTTGGTCTTAAATGGCAAACTCTACTGTTTAAAGACCACCATGACCTGAGAATATATGGAGGATAAAAGGTACCCATTTTCATGACCCTTAAGGGGAAAAAAATATCTCCTGCACGGCAACAAGTTAGACAGTATGCTAACAAAGAAGCAGTCTTACAAAGAGAGCACATATTCAAAGAGATCTTTAAAGTCTGCAAAGGAAAAGTTCAGCAGGTCATTTCCCTCACTCTCCACAGTTTAGATGTGAGCATTCAGCCATGCACGTCTAGTGTCAGAAAGAGAGTATCAAGCTATGTTTGACGCTGATGAGCTGTGAAGATGATGGATAAAAATCAAACACATAGACCTAAACAGGTATAGAACTACCCAGTATAAAAACACTGAAATTTAAGAGCAAAGGGGAAAAAAGGTTGGATGTTTAGCAGAACTCTTATTAACTGTCCCATCCACTGTCACAAGCAAAGCTACCCAGTTTACAGGGACCTCTGCTAAATCACTGTTTCAGTTCGGTGGTGTCGTGTCCTGTGTCCCCCCCCCCGCCCCCCGAAATCCCTGTATATTCAAAGCACTGTTACTTACAGCGATTTCATAAAACTGCTAGAAATACGGTAACGTGATTTCACAAAATATACACTTCAAAATCGTTCTTCCTTTCTGCCAGTTAATATTTTTATGCAGTTCTACCACTTAGTCAGAAAAGTCTGACCAGACAACTTAGTGGCGCATTTATTATAAGTAATAAATTATCATAAGGAGAGGCAGGGAATCCTTTATGCACCTTACTGGACTACACTAGTATCTTGACCATTTAGGTGAATATTCACGTAGGTACCAAAAGTGTAGTAGCAGAAATAGGCGTACATACATAGAGCTGTATTTTATCCAGCACAGGGTGTTCCAATAGCAATCATGACAGGTCAAGGGTCACTGGCTCATACTTTTTTTTTTTTTTTACATGCTATATATGCTGGTGAAACAAAATGTCCAGGGTATGCTACTGAATCTGGCCAAGTGAAATTTGATCAGACTCCACAACAGGGAAGTAGTAGTGGCTTTCTCATCTACCTTAAATAGTCCCTTTGATGTCTGGATGCAACAGATGATTCTGGACAGGATGGAGATCTTTCATTAAGTGTGAATGGCAACCATGTGAGACAGCGAACGAGAGATAGATAGTTAGTCAGCACCAATAGCACGAAACCAAGCAAAGGAGATTTCAAACAAGTATCACAGAAAATTTCCTAGTAATGAGTATAGCTGAATGTGGAATCAATCGCGAAAGGAAACCATGGCTTAAGTCAAAGTCACCGGAGGCAGACAAGATGAACTGCACTAACGATTACCCAAAAGATCTCTTCAGCCCATAGTTTTTAGCACTTCAATACTTCCTAGTCAGTTCTTGCAAACATTCACTTGGCTCATCCCTTAACAGCATCTCCAGACCTTATTTTTGTTCTTGTAACACATTTACATGGCCAAGTTTTTGTTCACTTTACTGTCTGGAGGGAAAATGTTCTCCATACAAACATTCGTTATTTCCTAAAACTCTAAGGACTGTGGTTACTATTTTCCCTTCTTTTCCCACCCTCCTTAAAAAAAAGAAATCAGTCATCCATCGGGAAACTGAAACAGCCAACACTCGACACAGCACAGTACCCGCGGTACAGCTACTAACGGAAAGGAGCGGCTCTGCAAGCCCAGCTCAGGGGACGTCGGTTCAGTCCCTCCGCTTCCTAAGTGCTCGCAAACAGAGCTGGTCAGTGAATGGAAACGGCTCCGCTCGCCGCCATTCATGGAGCTTTATCATTGCTCCTGCCACCCGTCTGCCTTGAGTATATTGCGTATTTACATGACTGTCGGCCATCGTCAAGCGGTTTTTTTTCCAGTATATCCTACACTTCAGAAGCGAGTCATCTGGAATTTGAAGATTCTTACCATCAGATGTACAACTGCATCAACAAGATTCAGATGTACAGAAAATCAACACAGCCGTATCAAAAAACTCTGTGAACAGAGGTTTCGGTGAGTACTTTCCACTCGTGGGATTTCAGCACCTGGGAGGCCTCATGCAGTTACCTTGAAAAGCGTAGCCAAAGACTATGCAATACTATGGCTGTTGCCATTTCTGTAGGCATCCATCTGCCACAGGATGGAGATGAGGGAACCACTCATACGGCAATGATCCTGCAGGAGCTTATTATCATCCTCACGAATCAGTAGTAAAATGTACTATACTGTAGTTGCCATAGCCTCCAGAAGCCACGTCTCTGCTGCCTGTCTCAAAAATTCAGAAACGTGGACGTGATGGAAGATAGATGTCACATGGCCTTGCTCTCTGTCTCCAAAAGAGCACAAACACAAATCTGCCGTCAGTTTTGACTTAACTGATTCAGCCTTTGGTTATGTTACTTTCTTCTCTGTGACCTGCTTTTTGACAAAGGATGTCACTGCAAGTGTAAAGACCCTCTTCCCCTTTACAGTGTATGAAAGAGATAATTTTAAAATAAAAGCTAAAACTCCCACTGACTAAAAAGTGTTGCTTGTGTTACATAATAGTGTATTTGTTGTTGTTTTCCAAGCTTATTTTTCTCATGAAACTCCTCCATTAACATAGCCGTTAAGCAAGTTACTTATCATTTTTTTTTTATTTTATTTTATTTTTTAAATAAGGCATAGTCAGCTTTGCCCTGTGGGGAATGATAATTTTTCTAAATGTGACATCACCATTTATTCACAGAGAATACAATGTTCATTCTGAATCTTGTTGCAGAGTGAGGCCCTATTTATTTTTCGGTGACTTCTGTGAGCTCTTCTCTTTGAAGACAGCCCCACAGATCTCATCTACACAAAACACAATGATGCAGTTTCAAAGACAGGCCAGATTTCAAACTTAAAGCAAAGCAAAACAAAAATAAAAGAAGATTCGGTAATGCTATGAACTTCTCCGCACAGATGCGAGCTCTCATCACTCCCTGGATATCACACCTCTTTTTTAACTTCAGTGTGCTGGGCAAGGGAGAGCATGAATTTCACCTCTGGTACAAAAAAAATTAAATGTGTATCTTACGTGCATACCTATAGGAACCAGAAAATACAGCAATTAATGACCTGACTTTTGAATAAGCAGTTCAACATGAGGAAGTATTTTTCTTAATACTCTGAGACTAATGACCTGGTTGCAGCAATGTGCAAGGAGAGTTCTTGTAGTCACCAAGTGTATGGCTTCCCACTTAAACCTTGCTTGCACTGTGAGAAAATACCTGATCTTTTGTATCTGAAAACGTGCTCTCTAAAATATCTAAATAAAAGAATATATTCAATATGAATCTATAAACTTAAAGAAACATCATGATTGTGATATATTGGGCAGCCCTTTTGTTTAGGTAATGTTTCCAAAATTTGGGGCAGGTTTGACTGGAAGCCTATCTTTTAATCAGGCTTTGAAAATTACTGGTTATCTACATGGTCAGTTCCTTTAGTGACAGCAGGATTAATCTGCAAATCATACTGGTTAATGACAGTGCTTATATTTATATGCAAATAAATGCACTTCTAATCATAAGGTTAAAAACTTTGCCTCTCCCAAAGGACATGTCTCCATGGAACGATGCAGCATTATACACCTGGCTCCAACTGATGCATCTGAAGACAAGTTGGGAATTTGTACACGTTACTCCCTAGTTCCAGTAGCCATACCACAAGCCCGCCTTCCTCTCTCTTTACACAGTGAATTTTTAGTCCTTCTTCTCAACTGCTCTGCTGCTATCTACTGAAAGCATTTTTGGGACAGTCCAATCCCTGCATGTAAAAACCACGCTGTATTTTAGGAGGGTTTCTGAAAGAAAAGGCCCTATACACATAAAAATGTAAAATATTATTATTAATCTTATATAATCCCCCCCCGCCCCAAACAATTACTGAAATCACTTCTCATACAAACAGACCAGCAGTACTCTCTCAGTCAAACTACAAAGTCGTGTTTGGCCACCTTAGTTCTTCTGTGAAGACACATTTATCAGTACATTCATAGTTCCATACATTGTTTCCTTGGCAGATGCTTTTTATTCTCCTCCAAAAGTCTGTCAAGCAAGCAATTTTTCATCAAACAACTGGAATCACTTTGTCAACAAGCTGTGTTTTACTTTTTCTCACACTTACTTTAAGCCTCTAAAAGCATGCTGTTGTGTACCTGCAGTATCTTGTCTATCTATTTCATCACCAAAAAAAATACTGCTTTTATCTCTGAATATTGCAGCAAAGATCACAGGTTTTATTGTTTGATTCTGCTACATTTTTTCTGTTAGAGACAGCCATATTTCACGGTAAACTAGATGTTGGTTTCTTGTATCTAACACCTGAATTTGCATTTGATGAACAGGTAAGGCGGTATACTTAAAAGTAAGTATCATGGCGCAAAATTAACTCTGCTGTAGTGGTTGGTATACTTAAAACTGCACACACAACATTTTAGCAGTTTGATGGTAAATACTTGTTTATCAAGAGCCACGCACTGAACAATCACAGTGGTACCTAAAACTTCAGAATCTCCATTTCTCTTTGAGTAAGAATCAACTTTAGAATAACCCACAGTTCCTCAGATACGCTGTTGTCTTTTACGAACGCGTCCAACACCAATGCACGCCCTCAGCACAGCAGCACCGACACCACAGCGAGTTTGATTTGAGTTCTCAACTAAGTTACTGCAGCTGCTGGGAAATTCTCTGTGGTTTAATATACGTTTTTAAAATAGGGGTTTAATTTATTGTGTGGAAATAAGAAAAATAATACCGAAACTTTATTCTTTGTGGTTCTTACTGGTGCTAAATGAAAGTATATAGCCTTTTGACTATCTATCCAAAACAAAACAAGAACTGAAATCACAGGGTGTTCTTTTTTGCTAGTTAGGATGGCAAAGAGCTCCCATATGCCTTAAGTCACCCAGTGAAGTTAATGGATGAGTCTTCCAGATGTGTGCTCCTCACCTTGTTCTAACACCTGGTTATTAAAAGACAAATCTCAAACAGCTCCTTCCAGCTAAAACACCAACAAAGACAGGATACTGCATTAAAAATACATACTTAGAAATAGGACATCAGACACTTAATGTTCTGCAGGTTTGTAGATTTTCTTTAAGCACTGGCTGGATTGAATTCACAGAAGAGCATTTAGAAAATACCCTTGCTTTTCTTAAAACATGATCATCAGTTCTGCTCTTAACTTCAGAGGCGTTTGTACCATTGCTTATCCAGATTTCAAATGAAATTCTAAAGTCACATTCAAATACTAAAGCAAAAGCCTCTGAAAAACACGTCACATATCTAGCTCCTGTGATAGAATTCTTATTTATGTGCTTTCTTTTTAACTCTAGCACCAGGCAATGAATTATGTCCTGTTTCCCAGTTGTTCCCCTCAAGACCCAACATGACATTTGTCCGAATACCATCTTTACCTCAACTGGCCCATTCAAGCTTATACAATAGTCAAAGTCTTCTGCAAATGAATCCCTGAAGATAAAAAGGAGCAACTTCAAAGCACTTTCGTGAATTCCAATGTTGCATCTTCCAGAGAACAACAAAGTAGCAACTCAGAGTTAAGGTTACAATAAATATTTCATGAGGCCCTGGCCAATATAACTAGCAATCCTGGAACATCTTAATCTATCTAAGCAAAAAGTACTTGAGATTCAGATTTAATCTAAGATCCAAAACTAGTTTTTGTTTAGGGACAAAAAAAAAAAAATCCACAGATGAGCATGGAAAAACTTACAATAGGAGCAGCCGTAGACTTCAATTCTTAACCCAATTTGGCCTTCTCCATTCCAGTCCAAAGGAACTATCCGTACATAGCGAGCAATAACTGGATGTTGTAAATCATGCCGGACCACACCATCAGAGTTTGTATTTCCAGGAAATGCCTAAGGGAAAGAAGAAGAAGAAGAAAAAGAAAATTACTGTATTACCTCTACCTCACATGCTATAAAGCTTCGGTTCTGAAGGAAAACATTAGGTAGTGAAGTCCTCTGAGTGTCTAGATTACACTCAAGTTTGATTTAAATGTTTCTTTGATAGCAAGAAAATGAACAGCTGATTTACGAAGTTTCGCAAGAATTCCAGAACAGTAGCATTGAGACCTCTTTGTCCACAACGGGTGTGTTGAAATCATGGAACAGCTCCTGCTAGCTAAGAGAGTAATCCATTTTGCATCACTAATCTATCACTCAGTTATTAACATGTTAATAAAGGTGTCCAACCCCAAGTGGTTGCTCTGGAGAAGACAATGCCCATCCTCTATCGGTTTCATTACACACAACAGTAATTTTCCTGTAAGTATGAACGCTGAAATAATTCACTTCCTACAACAGACAGGGACCCTTTCAATTTCTCAATTTTCTAAGAATTTAAAAACCTTCCTTTACTTGTGATGTATATTACCCACTGGAAAGTGAGTGTCCAGTTTCCTTCCCCACCATGGCTGTCACCCACAGCTCAGCCTATTTTTGGTTAATAAAACTTTGGAAGTCAGGAAAGGACACAAGAGCTCTCAAGGGAGTTTTGAAAGTCAGTGAGGTAAATATTTAGCACTTGGCTTGTAGTTTTGTACTTACTGGTAAAATATTTCATAGCATCAAGCTTAAAAGTAAACAATACCTATGAGGTAACATAATAGACCATTTTTTTTGTCTTGTCAGTTTATGGACAATCCATTCACCGATGGCAGATGCTAAAGACTATCATTCAGCTATTCTCAGCATTTTCAGGGGAACTCTCACACCCCTTCATAGATAATTTTCAACAGAAATAAGTGCCTTGTAACAGTGAACAGAGTAGTCATAAATGAACAGAGAAAAGGTGACCCATTACTAGAGGGCCTATGAAAATAAGAAATTTTTGTGCATCCTCATTAAAAAAAAGATATTTTTGCTACAGAGAAAAAAATATTCAGTAGTAGTAGTAGTATCTACACATCTGCCATCTGAATAAATCCATATAAAGTCCTACAATAAATACCCATAGTGGAATGAAAAACAAAGAAAGAAACAACTGGCCTGTAAGGAATACTACTGCGAAATATAGTCAACAAAAATTTGAAAGACACAAAATTTAAGTTGGTCCTTGCATACAGATAATGCAATACCTAATTCTAATTACATGCCCAGATACTACTTATTCCAAAGGGTATCTTAGGTGAATAATTATTTTGTACAGTGCACAGTCGATCTAGGTGGTGGTAAATGTAAGGAAGATCCACAGGATCCCTTCCTTGGTGGTCTCCAACAATTACGACATATAGTAAGTTACATGCACCTTAATTTTTCTGTACTGCAGCTACTGATGTGCTAATGATTATGATGGCGCTCCTCACTTCATAGCTGAGCTTGTAAGAGACATTAATTACTGTCTATGAAGCACATACATGTTCAAGTGGGAAGTATTTCTAAGGAAATTAGCAGTTCTGTCTTGTGAGCTGGACAGAAGACAACAACCAACAAAGGAAAGCATACAGTGAATGAGGACAAAAAATCCTACTGAACGGCTGCCTCTTAGCCTTGTTCTAGGAATCACAGAACTTCATGGAGGGAATAATGTATTTGATCCTTGAAAAATATATATCTTAGCGAACGTGCAAGGTAATGCTCCATATTTCAAAAGCAATTTCTGTTTGGGCATGTCTTAATTTTGTGATGCTTGGCAAAATCTTATCAAAACCCTCTTAATGTATGGCTTTGCCGGTTGTTTTTTGGGGGTTGTTGGTTGTTTGTCTAATTTGTTAGAAGTATTAGGGCCAAAGAAAGCTGAATACAGGAGGGCATGATATTTCCTGTATTTGATTAAATGATTGATGAAAAACAATTTTCAAAATCAAAATGATTTTCTGTAGCTCTCCAAACTTTGTGCCCTGACTTATCCTTTAACAGTCCTTTGTCAGAAAGACTTCGAGCTGAAACCAGCAGGTATTTGATATTTTGAGGGCATCTGTTCGTATATGATCCCATAACCTGTGCTGAATGCATAAATACAGTCAATAGAGAACGGGACAGTCTGCCATTAGTTTCCCAGATTATTAAAATGCATTCCATTTAGTCTTCAGCAGAACAATATCTTTTAAATACAGCCTTCATTTAGATAAATGTGGTACAGTAATACACGCTTTGTGGATAATGCAAACATCAAGCCAAAAATCCATCATTGCAAGGCTGAAAAATCAATTTACAGGAGCTTGTGAATTATATACTACTGCTGTAAAACCTCCTTTTCTGACTGAGATTTGTACGTGGACTCAAAAAGGCAGGTTTTCATTTAAAATTGAGTTTATAGAATTTTCAAAGCCACATGTCCGCTAAGGCTAACACACAGTTTAATAAGATTTAAAAGTATAATTTAGACCCACATCTCTAATAGGAGATTTTTTTCAAAAGAAGGATTGAATCTCTGGCTAAAAAAGAAGTACTGAAATGTAAAATAAGTAACGCCCTTACTAAACTATTTTTCCAAAAAGGGGGAAATACCTATATAAATTAAACAAGTTTTTTGGAATATTAATCTCATAAACTCACTTAAGTATTATTGCCAGGTGTCTGCTTTTCATGGGTAACATATTTTTTCTTTAACCCAAACTGGGAAAATGACCAAAATGGCTCAGTTGTCTAAAACAGGTAGCACTGTCTCACCAGTCCAACTCCAAAATCCTCTGTTCTACAAGTCATTTCTCTTGTTTTGGATACCTGCTTCTGTAACCTGGCTTACGTTTCAGCTCACATTTCAATGAAAAGATGGGGAGCGGTGTGAGTAACAACCACTTTTCTCAAAGGCAAAGCTCCACAGGACAGCAAAGGAGTAAGAATGAGGAAAGGTAACGACATCTTCCCCCCAACCCTTTCTAAACACTGCTTTTCAACAAACGTTGAACAGTTATCAGGAGTACCCACTAAGGGGTTTGCGTCTGTCTGCCTTAAGAGTAAGATTTGTTCAGCTCCAAGGATTCTTCAAAAATTACCAGGGCAAGTTTACAGGACAGATAATATATTTTAACGGGCCAACTAATTACGTTTAAATTAAAAAAAGCTTTTGGCACAGGAGCTTTCTTCAGCAGAAGCAGCAGCAAAAAGAAGCTGTACGAACTTTGAAATTCACTTTCACTTTACCAATATGCTTCAGCCACAGTGCTGCTGCACCTGGCGACACGGGAGAGACGTTCAGTAGAATTTACTCGGCGTAAACAAAGAACCTGAGCAAAGGGAAGATAAGGGCTTGTGACATTTGGAAGAAAAGTTAGGGAAAGTTAAGATTCAGACTCAATTTTGTTCCCCGTATTTACAGAAAAATGATATTCTAATCAATAATAATAAATGTTAAAGCTAAATTTTAAATTTATAGTGGTATTGTTGTAAAGGACAATAGTAAAGTAACATACAGCTTAATACTGTTATTTCAGTAAAACTGACAAAAATGGGCTTAGTTTCATGTAAAAGGACAGTTTTGCAATAACGTTCAGTACTCAACTTTATGGATACAGCAAGTACATTACAAAATCTCATTTTGGAAAAATACTTTGATCGCCTTTTACAATAAAGTTTTAAAAAAAGGCTCAGCATTAAAAAAAAATTTCTCTCTGAAGTAAGGAGGCTCAAGACTGAATGAAAAGAAACATTATTAAGTGAACACAGGTGGAAGTTTTCATACTTTAACCAAAGAGGAAAAGAATGAAAGAATGTTGGTCAGATACTCAAACAAATGAAAAAATGATGTTTGCAATCTTTCAACTCTTAGTAAAGCAGAGAAAAAACTGCACTTCACCCCCAAAAAATCATCACATATATACCAGAGAACCTAACTTGCTTAAGGGGAAAATTCATTCTTCACCTGACTTAATTCAGGTGAAGAATTCTCCATCCAAATTAATGATTTATTCAGAGAC
Organism: Elanus axillaris; assembly: GCA_026212715.1. Classification (NCBI taxonomy): domain Eukaryota; kingdom Metazoa; phylum Chordata; class Aves; order Accipitriformes; family Accipitridae; genus Elanus; species Elanus axillaris. Next base: position 7,132,933 of record JANZLQ010000009.1, on the reverse strand, counting down.
AAGTATTAAAATTACTTCAATATATGCTCTTGCTAGGGTGATGTAAAAATAGGGCAATGCATGGAATAGTAGGATGACATTTCTTTTCTAGTTAAAAGAGGAAGAACGAATTTTTTTTCACAACTTTCTTGACTTCCTAGTAATTTTTTTTCATTACTTTAATTATATACTTACTATTACACTTCTTGACAGTTACATTTTGCCATTGGCGTTTTAAGCAAAGAGGGGAATAATTTATGGGTCTGAATTTGTGAAAAAAAAAATTTAGGCTTCTAGCTTTATTTTGACACAGCAATAGTGAGAACACTACAGAGTCTATGTTCCGTGGTACTAAAGCTCTATAAATGGCTCTCACAATCAGAAACAGGATTTGCATGTAAAGCCACGTTAATAAAAGTGTGGTATTATAAAACATGGAAACATCCACTGACAGGTAGAAGACGTCTGTGGGAAACATAACTGGGTTTTCTTTGAGGACTCCAAGGTGAGTTAAGCATGGAGCTAGCTAAACCTTAAAATTTTTATTTTACAGAAAATCCCCAAATTCCAGAACAAATACTTTTCCAAAAAGTGGAAGGATTACAAACTTGCTAAGTTGACAGCCTTGGTTATTTATGGCTGCCAGCCCTCTGCCTGCACAGCGAAGGAAATCTGGAAAACTTTGTCCTCCACGGGAGGTCTCCAGACCGTGCACCACCGAGGAGCGGAGCGGAGCGGAGCGGAGCGGAGGGGAGCGGAGCGGGGCAGGCGGGGGGCTGGGGGCTCTCGGCCAGCAGCGCTTTGGAAGGGCGTTAGGCAGAGCAGGGCAGCCCAAATCCATGGGCTCTGGAAAAATTCACACCACGTACCGGTTCTGCGCACGCCGACTGAAGTCCGTAGCAGACTTCGGAGACACCAAGATGGTTTACAACATGAATATTTTCCAAAGAAGACCTTAGCTTCATTAGAAAACGGAGTCGAGCTCTAAGTACCTCACTGCTGCTGAAACATTTCTTTGCTCCACACCGACGAAAATCCAGCCCAAACTGGCTCGATTCTGCTACCAGCACTGTCAGGAAATGCCCAATTTCAACAGTCATCCACGCCCTGCCCTCAGCCACACGTCTCTGTTAAGCAAGTTACCTATGTGGTGAGTGTAGTACCACCAGCTTCTGAAAAACTACTCACATCACATACTCAAACTAAGGGAGATCTAGTAACAGGATTTTACTATAACTGAATCTCTTCTGTGCTCAAACTATTTCCCAGCATTTTTTAAACAGACCCATAATTCTGAACACAGTAGTCCCTTAAATTCTCTACTGATTCCTAGGGGGTTTGCCTTCAGGTTCAAATTCTGCCTCTATACGCTAAAACCATATTCTAACCATGTACGCGTCATAAGTAGAAGTATAATACCATGGAGTTATCACTACATTCAAAGAATAACGTCAAAAGCTGTATTTGTTACCTTTTACCCATCCACATCTCCAAGCAAAACTAAATGATTCAGCAACGTAACATTATTGACTTTTATAACAAAATATGCTAGCATTTTATAGCCTGCTTAACCATTGCTATACTTAAAAAGAACTTGATCTCATATACAGACACATTTATTTTTTATTATTTTAACAGGAGCCTCAAAAATCTTCAAGTCTCAAGAAATATTTAAGGGATAAATCCATCTTCTGTTCACAGATGACTCCTACAGATTTCAGGTTTGTACACTGATTCCTAGAAGAAGTTTTTAAAACTTGAAGACAGAAAATTGGAGGAATCCTAGAGCAAGATATGATACCCAGGTGTCGTGGTTTCACCCCAGCCAGCAACTGAGCACCAGGCAGCCGCTCACTCGCTACCCCCCCCCAGTGGGATGGGGGAGAAAATTGGGAAAAGAAGTAAAACTCATGGGTTGAGATAAGAACAGTTTGATAGAACAGAAAAGAAGAAACTAATAATGATAACCCTAATAAAACGACAACACCAATAATAAAAGGACTGGAATGTACAATGACGCACAGGGCAATTGCTCACCACCCGCCCATCGATCGACACCCAGTCAGTCCCCGAGGGGCGATCCCCCGCCCCCACTCCCCCCAGTTTCCATACTGGACATGACGTTAATTTACCTTTATTTTCAGCCAGTAACTTTTAAAGCCGTTGAATTTCTTGTAGTAAATGATATCCTAGGCAAGTCAGTGTGAATATGGCTTCGGTCAGTTCAGTCTGTGGTTCATAATACAGTAAGAATTTTGCCTATTAATGACCTAAATTGAAATGTGGGAGTTTGGTTTGCTTTGGTTTGGTTTGGTTGTGGAGTTTATAGTTGTTGTTGTTTTGTTCTGTTTTGTTTTCTGCTTGCAGGAATGAAGTTTCTCTGAATTGTGTAATATTTTCCTATATGTACAATGCTTTGTACTTCGCTATAAGCACATTTCATTTTGCGTACTTGCAAGAAAAGTAAAAGGAAATTCAGTTCTTAGAACAGCAAAATGGTCATAGGTATATTATTCAGATTCCACAGAAAAAAAAGTAATAGGATCCGTACCTGCCATATCCTGAGCTTTCTGAACTACTGAAGCCAAGCTGCAGTTTCTGTCAAACTATCTTCTAACGTTTCTTTTAATCCAAAACTTTTTGTCCACTTTAAATTTGTAAATAGCTTAAGTTTGAACAAAAAGAAAATTGTTCAATAAACAGAAATGCTGCAAGAAAACAGAATCACCTGTAGACCCAGATCCCTTTCTTCTCTAAAAGAAGAATGATAAAATATAATATTTTACAACTGCACTTTTTCATTTCCTTGAAATGACTGAAATTTGTGATCACTAAGTAGACTCTGTCCCCTACATTTTACAAGCCTTAACTTCTTCACAGAAATAGTAGGGAAAGCTCAGAAAGAAGATAGTGCATATTTATCAAATCCATATATTTAGAAGTTAGTTCATCTCATTCCAGTGATAGGAGCATATGGTCAATGAGTAGAGATGTCAGTAAACTGGGGGAAAAAAAGAAGAAACAATGTATTTCTAACAGTGAAAGTAAACAGTGATATTAAGAACTGTACATGCATGTAATTTTTTTAAAGAGAATTAAATTATTACAAGTCCTGCAGCCTCAAAAGGATCCATATGAACTGTAATAATGTGAGAACAAAGTATTAAGACAGTTAAATGATGAAGAATAACATCAGATTAGATATGGAGGCACCTTTTAGATATAGGAGGTAAAAAGCTTTGGTTCAATTTTGGATTAATGAAGATATTTGGAACACAAATACTCCTCATAAAAAACATGGTTTGTATTTGTCTGAAAGGGTTATCAGGTATTTTGAAACAGCAAATACATTGTCACCCACAAATTTCTGAATATTCTGGTAGACATAATTTAGAGTTGTTCCCACTAAAGGTCCATGACAAAACAACCGCACTGAACTTGCTGCTCGGTGTCACTGCTAATGCTTTGCGTGTGGAAATACAACCATGAACGAGTCATGAACTGGCTTGCAGCTAATGTGAGACGAGCGCTTTCTTTCCTCTAAATGTGAGGAAGGGGGAGTAGAGATTTATCTCCCCAGCAGATTTTATCTGGGAAGTGAGAAATTCAGTTTCACATCCCTTGTTTATCTGTGTTAGAAATAAGCCGGGAGAGGAAGAGGGGAGAGTGGGACTGACTGAGAGAAAGCAAGAGAGGTGCGAAGCTTCCCTTTCTTGGCAGCAACGAGCCATTAGAGGAGCTTGGCTGCCCATGTAACCACAGCCTCAGGGAGCTGAATGCATGCCCAGAGCAGAAATGGAGACACAAAGGGATTCAGATGCTCATGGGATTCTCCTGAACTTGAGGGGAGGCTTGCGAATGCTTAAACCTTGATATTTCTTGCCTAGCTTCTTCCAGTGACAAGAAAGCAAAATCAGAAGTCTTCTCTTTCCTTTCTCTGATATGTGGTTAGAAGATTTCTTGCTGTAGTTTTACTTGGAAGCAAATCTGAAAAGTTGGGTCTTAAATTTTGATAAAGCAGGCTAACATTTATTTGGGAGTCTCGTTTAAAATGAGCAGCTGAGAATCATGATGCAGCTGGAGGAAAGAGAGGGGAGTTTGATTGCTCAATGAATGCAACTGCTTTGGAATATTATAGTTAGGGAAATGGTCTCTAAATAGCTGAGCCTCAAATCAATTAAGATTTTACAGATTTGGATCAGAATTATGCAACTGGAGAACAGAGAGAAGCATGTGCATTTTGCAGCATACTGTTTGTTGCATTAGGACTTTGCTTGTTAAGATGCTACTGATTTGAGCTGTCTCCTGGAATAGCAGCACTGTGTGCAATTACAATCAATCAAAGAAGAAAACAATGTTTCTGGTGACTAAGGCCAAGGTAGAAACACAAATCTGTATTATCCATATGCTAAACTTTCTTTGAGGAAATTAATATAAATCTTTTATCAGTTAGTCTCCAAAACGGAATGATGGAAAGCGTTCCAAGTCTAGTGCTCTGCTCTGAACAAATGGGCTGTGCCCTGACATCTGCCCCTCAGTATCGTTCTCCCTCAGGGTTCAGACCTATACAGATTTGCCATAAATAAAAGTGATGTGCAAAAGCTAATGGAATATTGCTTCTGTAGTGTTCCTTTCATCTCAGTGATGTAATGAATGAGCTAGATGGTGTGAACCAAACCATTCAATTCCACATTGATGGAAATACAAATATCTGCTCTAGGATGCTCTTCCTGCAAAGAAAGTGTTTATATAGAGGACATATCAAGACAGTTACATGTAATACATAGGAAGCTGCTTGCACTTTTTGCATGTAAACTCTTCTTATTGAAATGATGTTTTTCTTGGGAACATTTGTTTCTACAAGTTAGCAGCTGTGCAGGCTCTATGCTTACAGCACAGTAAAGCAGATGGTTACTGCTCCATACGACATCAGGTGCATCCGTATGCTGGGTGAAATGCTCAAGTATGACAGCTAGGTTTAAGACAATATTTTAAAAGGTAGATATGTTCCTCCGTCATGGTATTGCACAACGGTCAACATGCAGGTAGGTGACTGGAAGCATGAGTCCTTCTGTAAAACTAAGATGGAATAAATTACAAAGGTCACAGACTGGGAGAAGTGCCCATGTGAAATGCAAATGGAAAACAGCTGGAATAACTGCTTAACTGTTTTGCCCAATGGAATGATGGAACAGATATTTAATTTTCAGGATTAGCAAGGATTAGCCAGATGTCATAACCAGTACATCTGTAAAAGACTTCTTTAAATCATGGTAAGGCAATTATATCCCTAATATCCAACATATTAGCATATGAAGACAAATTAACATTATTACAGTAATTTAGGAAACCAATTTCAGACATTATGAAAGTTGCGGGATACGTTATACACAATGCTATTACCTTTTCTGCTCGTGTCGTTGGGTTTTTTTGGTGTGTGTTTCTTTTTACTTCGTACTTCTGTGAAGATTCTTTTTATTTTGAAGTACATCTGTTTAGACTTCTAGATCTGCCTACACTCCTTCCTTCTACAATGGCATTCCTGATACATAGCGGCAACAAATTCATAAATTTAGTGATAAGGGTTTGTCCCCTCGGAGTGGCAGAGGTTCAGGATGGGTCCACCCAGAGAGCTGGCAAGGCATGTAGAAATTCTTAACAGAAGATCATGCTGAGGACCTGTTGAAAACCAAGTGCTCATGGGCCTTCTGTAGTCTAGGTGGTACTAGAAGTGGGAAATCAATAATTTTCTAAAGCATACAGAGCCTGACTCAAATTTTGGTACCTGGAAAACCTAAGTACAGTTTAGAAAAGAGCGCACACCATAATCTATAAAAATGCTAGTTCATTACTCATAAAACCTCATTTTATTAGGGTCTCCTATGCACTTAATCTAGGAGGGTTAAAATAAGGACTGAGGATGTTTTCTGGACTTATTTTTTTTCCCCTTTCATGAGCTTTATTCCTTTCTGGGATTTTGAAAATGAGCCTTTGGATGCTCCACCTTATGTCAGAATATGGAGATTCCCTGAAAGGTCTGTTGTAATATCCCAACAATAATCTACTCTTTTTCTCGGTTACCCAGAAACATATCTAACACTTGATGTGCTACTGTTTGGCAAAAACCAAGAAAATTGAAGCCAGTGCCCATTTGGCTGGATTACAGAACTGTGAAAGCTATTGACTGAACTCACAGTTGATGTTCAATGAATCCATTTTGGTCAAGAAAGCGTGACTGAGACCTTTCATTACAATTCTGTCCTCGCAGTGCAATGCAGTGTGATTCACATAGCAATGTGCTGAGATCTACCCTGTTTTGTTGAATGATATGGACTGCTTCTGGAGACTGAATAGTCACGTAAAAAAGACACAGAATTGGAGTTCAGTTCCCAGTTTGTCTATCAGCCAAACTGAATTGACCTTGAGACTGTTATATCTAAAGTACCTGTTTTTCATCATCTTTCTTATCTGTTAATGTAAATTAATAGAAACTTGCTCTGTGTTTGTATAGTATTTCACATAAACTAGCACCAAACCAGAACAGGGGTGGCAAAAGTTGTTCCTGCCTGTAATATCAGCTCATTCTTGTTATGAGTATTCTAAAATGAGCACAACTATCTGGGGACAAAGATTATCCACACAAAAATGGGAACGCTACATGCTGTTTCAAATATAACTTCAGTAGTTTCTCGGTGCTTATTTTCACAATTCTTTTTTTTTTTTTTTTTTTTTTTTTT
>JANZLQ010000009.1:7088784-7100567 GCA_026212715.1 Elanus axillaris | reverse complement strand
AGCGCAGACCCCGAGGTCGGTGAGGAAGGAGGGGATGCCCCTGCAGCCCGTGGGCGGACGGCAGGCTGTGTCCCCCCCCAGCCCAGGGAGGGCAGCGGGTTGCAGATGCTCCCAAAGATGGACACGACTCCATGGGAACTTGTTTTCCACAGGAACAATCGCTACTGAGACCCATTTAAATGCCCAGGGTGTGCTTTTAGTTTTCAGTCATGGCCCTTGCTGTCACATATCACATTTCACCATTTTACCTGGAGGTAGATGTATGGAAAAGGTGAGTTATCGGTACTTATGTCCGGTAATGAAAATTTCAAAGACAGTTTCCCAAAGTTTGAAATAAATACTTGAACTTTCAGCTCACTGAGTTACTACTGAACTGTTTTAAAGTTACCACACAATTATGCTGTCTGAATAATCAGTCACATCCTAACATTCACTTGCTTTCATCACAGAAGTAGTTCAACTGCAATAACGATGTCATGGAAACCTGAATTTGGCCTGATGTGAAGACTCAAAGCTGCATGACGCGGATACGAGCGCAGAAGAATAACCTCCATGTGGCCAGGAGAAAAACACTTCCAGGCATTTTACTGCCACGACAGGTTAGCCAAGATGTAGCTGGTTTGAGTCAACACACCTGTAAGCGACAACAGACTGCCCGCAGCCGAGCAGCAGATTCAAACATAGCCAAACTCCCACCGATCGCTATGAGTGAGATACAGATACCTACGCAATCTGGGAACAGGATGTAGGAAATAAGACATGAATGATACAGCTATGTAATCCATACAGACACCTCTGAAGAATGAGCATTTTTTGAATATTCTGCCGTTTCTTCATTTTCAAATAGCATTTACTTGTGAAGTTAACGTTATTCTTTCCACAGAATATGATGTTACTTTATTCCTACAAACATAAATAAGATACTCATTCTCCATTCTGTCATATTAATCCATTGGAAAGATTGCAACACTTGCTTTTGCTTTAAAATGACTGTATTGACCCAAGAAGTGCATGCTCTTGGACTCCAGGATGAGAGAAAAGCAGAAAGATGACAATCTTCTACCCAGAAAACCCACTGCATATACCCCTTTGCTACGTAACAGAGATGAAAACCATGCTCAAAGGCTTTGAAGGTCCTCTCCAGTGGTCTACAGAGCTGGTTTGGTTCACAGAAATAGATGGATCCATGACTTCAAAGCAGACAAAAACATTCAAGCACCAAGTTATTGCCAAGGACAACACACTGCTCCTTGCCTTTTCTCGTGCCTTTTTTTAGAAAGCCACTTAGCCGAAGCAACTGGAAACCCTGCAGCTCATTTAAATAAAATAATCTTCTGATCTTAAAGGAAAATGAATTATAAGTGATCTAGTTTATCCTGACATCTCACAATAAGTGAAAATGAGGGGAAACAGCAGCATGTGGAAAATCAATTTAGTTCCATGGAAACACTCAAAAACTTGGAGACTAAAGGGAAGATATTAGATTAGCAAATGGAAATTAAAGTTCATAAAGCATTTAAGAATACATTTAAATTGAGGCTAACCTAGAACAGGACATACCTTTTGACATATCGAAGCAGTGCCTAAACATGATCAAAAATTTCCAGCTCCTATTGCAGTGAAGTGTAATAGTGGATCAGTCTCTTACTATTTCAAGTAAAGCAGACAGCAGTTGGTATTTGTTTATACAGAGATTTTTCATTACGGACTCGATGTAGTTGTTGAAAGGTTGCTGTTTAGTACTTAGAAAAAAAAATTAAACTGTTTATGACACACCAATTCACAGGATACCTTGGACAGCTTTACGAGTCACTGTATGTTTTACAGATTCCACTTTCTTACTAAATCAATTAAAACCTTGTGCTTTCAAAAGCTATTCCAATGGAGCTGTAGATTTTCTTCCTGTGATGCCCAATACGAGATTCAGAGTGGATAGAAGAGTTAAACAATGGATATCTGAAATTTAGCTGTGTAAGATCTGTGACACTTGTGGTCCATTACCAAAAGGCACAGGGGTAACACAAAGAGTGGAAACCTTCTCTGAAAGCACATTCCTATCATTTATTCCTCTTTGTTTCCATCCAGTTTAAGTAACACAATACTGTATTTTAAAGTGAAATACTATCACTTTAACTATTCTGCTACTAGTTAAGGACCAGTGTGAAGAATGGCTTAGATGTCACACACTTAATACACAAAGTCAATGAGTGATGAAATTACATGTTAGCCCTAAAATTAGACCAGGAAAAAAACTGTGATCACTTAATATGATCTCTGAGCTATCAGGACAACAATTGCTTCTGTATGACTGACTGTTTTTTTTATACGTGTGCAGTTACACAGTAAAATTTGTTTAGAATACTTGTTCCAATGCTATATGGACCATGCTTGGAAAAATCTGTTCCGTGTTTAGAGAAATACTTGTGCATTTTCTGTACTTCTAAAAATATTTCTATTTTACTGAAAATACTTTCAGCATCATATTCTCTCAGTAGCTATTTCTGGTTAAAATTTTTCTGCTATCTCTCCAGCTCAGTAAGGAGGAGATTTAATTACTCTGTTTCCACTGTGTATCACTTGTAAGCAAAGAGAGACTATGCTTCCCTGTTGGACGGGATGGGAAACAATAAAAGGTAGGCAATCTACGATGGACAATATCCAAGAGGCAGAAGAGTAGATATATCTCATTGTATACTTCATTTTTCTTTTTTTCTAACAACAACAAAATTTTCAAGTCCCAAAGGACAAGCTGATTCTTTGTGTATGGAAAAATCAGAGAATAACCTGCTTTGAAATAAGCCAGATGTTTTCAGAATTGTTTTGAAGACAATAGATCATACTGTTGACAAATAGTCTACAGAGTATAATTAGAAACCACAAAAAGTTACTGTGAAAGAGAAGGCAAATATTTTACAGTTTTTTTAGATTCCTACCAAATACGTATAATTTTTTAGTCTGTGCTACATTCAAGCTTATTGGCAACAGAAATCTGCAGCAGACAGAAAGTTCATTTCTACGTTAACAAAGCTCTGCATATTGTTTTCTTTTTCAAAACTCTATCCAAGGCTGACTAGTGATGGCAAGCCCATTTTTTAATAGACACGCTAGAATCTTGCAGCCACTATATACTGCAACCATTTGCATTGCACATTATCATTTTGCCTTTTGCAATACTTGGCATTCAGTGCAAGGAAACAATAGGATTGAACTAGTTCACACAAGTATTAGACAAAAGGCAATACTAACAGTTGCATCTTTTTACATTGAAAAAGTCTTTGGCATTTTTTATTTCACCCAAGTAAACTGTGAATAAATACCAAAAGGTCCCTTCCTTTATGCGTACTTGCTAAGATTTACCTCAGCTTTCCAAAAACATTTAAAACATCTCCAAACCCAAAAAGAAATAATGACAGCAACAAGCAGATAAAAGTGAATGCACACACTAAAAAAAAAGTTCTACAGTCAAAATCTGACGGGTCAGATTCTTTTATTATGTACTGCAACTAAGGAGGCCAGAAGCTAGATATTCCTTTGTATAGAGATCTCGCCATGCACTTAATGTAGTTGTTGAAAGGCTTTTGCTTTGTATAGTGGAAAACTAATCTGATTATGATACACTGATGCACAGGATGCCTTTAGTCACTGTATGTTTTACAGATCCTACTTTCTTATTAGATCACTGAAGCCTCTGTATTTTTAAAAACTTTTTTATTTCAGCTGTAGATTTTCTTCCTGTGCTGAGCAAAATGATGAAATTAGGAGTATGTTATACAATTTTGCAGTTTGTTGAAATACACAAGACGCAGAATCTAAAGCATCTATTGGAAAAGCAAAAGGAAGAGCTTTACAAATTTCACCTGGAAGCTCAAATTATTTAATTTCTTATGGGCATAGATAAAATTAAGGTTTGTTTTGGATTTTTTGGTGGGTTTTTGTTTGTTTGTTTTGTTTGGTGTTTTTTCAGAGAAAGTAAGCAAATCACTAAACTTCTTTGGGCCTTACACAGCCAATTTGCCAATTAGTAATAATGTGTTGTTATCTCATAGGACTGTGAGTCTAACCCATAAATGGGAAACTTCAACTTCATACTGATGTACATGTTTTCCTTAATTAGAAACTGCTTATAAGATACTCAGTGTTGCATAAGCACGCTTCAGTTGGAAATTATCCTTTTTGCTTAAAATGAGGGAACCAGGAGGCTCAAAGTGTACCTGCAACGGACAAATGTCTGCTTGCAGTCACACAGGAGTAGGAATGGATTAAAAACCAGCGTACTCTCGGGAAATCTCAGCACTCCCTCAAAGCGTGTGCTTCTTTTACTCATTAACTGATCAATAGCTACACCTTAGAACCCTTGAAAATAATCTAAAAGTTACTCATCTGAGTCCACGAGTTCACAGAAAGCGAGCCTACCCTTTGGAGACTTAGCTGCGATTCTGCAGGGCTCATACTTACACAACGCGATCCTGTTTTGGTTGGGATGGATCTTCCCGAATGCTTGCGAGCGTACATCAAAATTCAGAGATCTGTTCATTCCCTGAGATACTGTTTGGAGAAGGTCTGCTTTCTGGAGGGCAGTCAAAAAGAAGCAGAAATGATAAAGAAGAGTTCCTTTGGCAGTGGAACTACTTCCACTATTCATCTTCATTCCACCCAAGCATATGGCAATAGGCGGGGGTCGGCCTTTGGGTCTGTGCACAGACCAAGTGGCTGCAAAGTGCACCAGAATAAAGTGAGCCTGAACACATGCTGTAAACTGAAAGAAAGGCCCCACGATTCCCTTTCATATTAAGAACAGTTCCTGACATGTATCATGTGACAGAATCAAGGAGCTTCTGTTCACCAGCAGTGATGCTGAAGATGAGAGGTGGGTAAAGAAACGATGGGAGAAACATTCTTCTGTCTCACTCCATGTGATTTGAGATTCTACTTAAGTAGCTCACTGGAGCTGGTATCAAATCATCCATTTGCCAAATTTCATGATCCTTGTGGTGTCCAATCACTTCAGAACCTTCTTTTTTTTTCCAGGCATCTCTTAAGGGTCATTCATCTGTAATCTTGCTTCACACAGCTCTCCTGTTACCTTTTCTGGCTTCAAGAAAATCAGACATGATAAATTTGTTTCCTCAATCCACAGAAACCACTTTCAGGGATAAACTAGTGTTTAGAAAATCCTTAGTCACTGGCCACAGCAGAATGTTAACAGTTGCTACTGAATCCACTAGTATGTCTTCTTTCATGTTACCTGTGCTTTGGAGTAGCTGGCAAATGCAACAGAATACACTGGGGCGTCATTGTTTTCTAAATTAAATTTTGAATGATGATTAGGCAAATAGCAAAATATAAAGAATTTTCTCTTTACTGGTTTTGTACTTATAAAAAGGGTGTTCCAATCCCAATTTCCTCGACTTCTAAAATTAAATACCAACAATCTTTAATACTATGTAGGACATCAATGAAACAAATGAAAAGTGTTTCTGTAGCATTACCTTGTATGTTTCAAATCCCAAAGTTACCCTGGGTTTGTGCATTTTATTGCTACGTTTACAACATCATGTGTTCTAGGCTAGCGTATGTTTTGTAAGTAACCATATAACGTAGCTAAAAGACTGTCTGTGCTTTAATCTTGTACGTCCTTAAAAGAGTGTAAACCAGTATAATTTTGATTCATTGAGGCTCATTCATGGCAGACTTTCCCCAGTATTAGCTACAAGTAACGCAGAATGTCAAAAGTAACTGTTAAAATCTTACAAGGGGTCAGGATCTGCCAGTTTTACTCACGCTGAATAAAATCAAACTTCCGTAATAAGTCCTATTTATGTCAAGGGGCTACCTGAAGAATGAGGTCTTAGGGTAAGAAAAGAAAATTTAAAGCAAACAAGCTTTAATTTAACAAGCTTTAAACAAACAAAAAACTCTGTTTGCAGCCTATATGCTAGTCTAGGACTTTGCTGGAGTAAACCAGTATACTCAGTTAACTGGTAAGCGTACTTACACTGGCTTCCACCACCAGCTGACTGTGCTTTATATAATTTTGATTCCTGTCTTTACATATTTTCTTTTTTAACCTACTCCCTCCATCTTTCTTTCTAATAATCCCAGTTCTTTGCTTTTATCTTCTTCCTAACTTTAAATTCATTTTATCTTTCTTGCTCCCCACCTTTAAGGTTCCTTAAGAACCCTAAAGCTCATTTTTAAAGTTTGTCTCAGTAGCACTTTACCAATAGAACAGAAGATAGAGTGATTTTGTCAGAGTTGCAGAGAATTTGTCCTTCATCCATGCTTGCAAGCAGGGGCATATAAACAATGATCTTGTAAATACCACAGCTTGCCTCTTCCAGATCAAGATGTGGAACACAAGGCAAAAAAACCTTGTGTCATGATAGTCTTGATATAATAAATTACAAAATAAACCTATTGCATCAGTTGCATCCAGCCCATCCTTTCTGCTGAAGGTAGATATTACCAGTAATGCTTCAAAATACAGACTAATTTTCTTCAAAGCCTAGGTAAAAGATTATGGGCAGAAATGACTGCTTTTCCATTCTTAGGCCTGTTTTTGCTCTCTTACCACTTTTATGCTTCATTGATTCCAACACGTTTATTCTCTGCTTACATTGATGCAAGAGATTCTTTAGCAGCTTCTTCAAACACACAGAACTACATTAAACCTGGCGCTGTAACATGTGTTTGGGGGAGGAAGTTGGCAACTGAGAAGAGTCTTTCTGAGCTCGTACAGTTCTGTACAGTTAAAAAGGGAAAAGTGAAGGCAAGGCAAAGATGTGGTCTCTTCTAATATTTAAAGGAGAATGACTTAAAGGAGAATAGTGAAAATTATTCCAAAGGAGTACTTCCAAGGAGGTTTGAGTATTACTCCTACTTCCATTTCTTAGTCTCAAACAGATCTACTTATTTGTTCCAAGACCAAAAGTCATCCCTCTACCTAGGGACCAGTTCAAGCCTCCTATCATAATTCTTAAAGAATGGTTTGGGTTGGAAGGGACCTTAAAGATCACCTAGTCCGCGCCCCCACCCCTGCCATGGGCAGGGACATCTTTCACTACATCAGCTTGCTCAAAGCCCCATCCAAACTGAGACTGAATGCTTCCTGAGCTTGAACACTTCCACTGATGGGGTATCCACAGCTTCTCTGGGTAACCTGGTGCAGGGCCTCACCACCCTCATCATAAAAAATTTCTTCCTCATATCTAGTGTGAATCTACCTGCTTTTAGTTGAAAACCATTACCCCTTCTCCTATCACAAGAGACCCTACTAAAAAGTCTGTCCCCATCTTTCTCAAAAGCCCCTTTTAAGTACTGAAAGGGTGCAATAAGGTCTCCCCAGAGCCCTCGCTTCTCCAGGCTGAGCATCCCCAACTCTTCCAGCCTTTCCCTGTAGGAGAGGTGTTCTAGCCCCCTATGATTTTTGTGGCCCTCCTCTGGACCCGCTCCAACAGGACCATGTCCTTCTTGGGCTGGGAACCCCAGAGCCGGATGCAGTACTCCGGGGGGGGGGTCTCATGACAGCAGAGCAGACGGCCAGAATCACCTCCCTCGACCTGCTGGCCATGCTTCGTTTGATGCAGCCCAGGATACAGTTGGTGTTCTGAGCTGCAAACACATGTTGCCAGCTCATATCCAATATTTCATCCACCAGTACCCGCAAGTCCTTCTCTGCAGGGCTGCACTCACTCTGTTCATCCCCCAGCCTATATTGATACTGGGGGTATCAAGATGCAGGACCTTGCACTTGGCCTTATCGGACTTCGTGAGGTTTGCATGGGTCCATTCCTCAAGCCTGTCAAGATCCCTCTGGATGGCATCCCTTCCCTCAAGCACATCGACTGCACAACTCAGACTGGTGTCATCCACAAACTTTCCGAGGGTGCACTCAATCCCGTTGTCTTCGTCATTGATGTAGGTATTAAATAGCTTTGGTCTCAGTACAGATCCTTGAGGGACACTGAGGGATATACACTTTGGCTTCAAATCCACAATTTGTCAACTAGAAACACACAAAATTAGCCAGCTGTACAGCAATGTTGAAATAGGAGTTAATTAGGAGGGACGTTTTGGAGCATCTGAGCACGTGTGTACTTCAAGCCCTCCCCTCCCTTCACATGCACTGCTGCCCTTTGGAAGGAGGGACAAGCACGTGCTCGGGAAGGAAGCTGCCACATACAGCAATCAATCCCTTGGGCTGTTTAACAGGGAGATCAGTGCTATGAAAAGCACAGCTTTGTAATATAAACAGTCTATATTTAAATTACTACCAAGGGGGGGGTCAACTCCCTTTTCGTGATGGGGATCCCAACATAAAATTTTCTGTAGACTTGTCAGTGTGTATAATGCAATGGGTATTTCAGGGAACAGCATTATAGAGGACAAGCGTAGCTTATTTGTTATCAAAGTAATACTAACAAGAGCAGAATAAAGTTATACTTGGAAAACAAACAAGATGACCATTTATCTTGCCTAGGACCTTGTAGCTTTCTTTTATGCACTTCTTTTTGTGCTCAGCTGATGTTACCAGATGTAAGCTTGTGTGAGCAAGCAATGCATGACAACTCTCCATGTCTTAACTAATGCTTATATGTGTCACAGTGTTAAAACTCCATCAAACCTCCACTGAATTACTCTGGGTGTGAAGCAATCTTTTACCATCAAAATTTCTGAAGAAATATTGCCCTTATTCATCTTGCAATTAAAAAAAAAAAGTTAAAAATTTCCACTGAAAAAACAACCACTTTCCCCTAAAAAACAGACTCGCTTCAGAACAATCGATTTGATGGTCAGAGGCTTGGAAAGTAGAGGACTCTGCTTTGCCTAAATCAGAAGTTGCACGTAACTTCACAGCTTCCTTAACTCCCACAAGTCATGCTCTAATCATGACTGCCAAGATCATTCACTATTTTGGGAAGGTAAAGGGCAACTATTTTTCATTCTGATGAATAATTCTGCCTATGCTTCAGAAACCCCACAGGACCTGCTCGGTTGATTTTTTCTGCTGAAACTTTTATTCTGCCCTGACACCGTTTGAAGAACTCTTCCTCATCTCATTGATTACTCCCAACACATACATAAATCCACAGTTTTCAGTCAATGCTGCCAGGGTACATGTTAGATTATTTTTCTAAATCAGTTCATGTATTCATGCACATAGGGAACCATTTCATCAGAAAAAAACCCAGCTTATTTAGTAAAATTAAAATTAATTTAAATGGTTACATATAAACAGTGTATACATATCCTCAAACTCATCTCTTTTAAACGCATAACAGAGAAAGTGCGGTGCCTATCACTACTTCTTTTGTGTGTGCCAGAAACGCTCACAGCATTATTACACAGAAACTGTGGCACATGACACCTTCTGGAGCCATAAAATTCCTGGAATAAGCCGGTGATGAGCATACTCTAAGCTGAATTTATAAATTATTATTATCCTCTTCAAATGTCATATATTGTGAAAAACCCCAACAGTACTATGCAGGCAGTGTCCCTATTGAAGAGTAAAAGCTGGCAGAAGCATGTCTTTTGAAACTGCAGCAGAGAATTAACACATCCTCTGCTTACACCATTTTGAGACCTCCAGGCTCATGGAAAGGTTGTCCTGACATCACTTGAGACGTGGATCTGAGTGTTAATGTTTTGGGGCTTTTTTTATTCATATCTTCTTTCTAAACTTCCTCTTCCCCTCTGTTCTTCGTCATCAATTTAGTTTTCAAAGACCTGACACAGTTCCCCATTTAGATAAGCATCCCTGAACCCCAAATCCTTTAGCCTTCATTAGAGTAGTATATGGGCCACCATGAGGAGGAATACAGGGGGAATGAGGGATCTGGAGTCCTTGTTCAAGAGTATTTGAAGAAGATAGGAGATAGAGTAAGGTAATCATTCATTAGATCCAAAATCCCTTTTTTTTTTTTAATAGGTGGTTTAATTTTGGGGAGACCCATTTAAACCTTAGGATGCTTTATTTAACCTTCTTCACCACCTCTTCCATTCAGTACACAATCTAATTCTTTCCTGTCACTGGAACTGGCATCTTCAGAGGTAAAAAGAAACAAAGAGAATAGCATGCCTTCTTCATATTTATG
Organism: Elanus axillaris; assembly: GCA_026212715.1. Lineage (NCBI taxonomy): Eukaryota > Metazoa > Chordata > Aves > Accipitriformes > Accipitridae > Elanus > Elanus axillaris. The sequence continues at coordinate 7,090,470 of JANZLQ010000009.1, read as the reverse complement.
AAGACATTGTAAAAGGTTTATATGTCATTTGGACTTCAAGGCTCACAATAACAGACGCATTGCAAAAAGCTTCTTTTGATGAATACAAATGAATTGAGTGGATTTCCCAGCCAAACAAAAAAACCATCATCACGCTGTGCAAAATTACTTTTGATTGTTTGTCTCAGAATTGTAAGCTCCCGTCAGTATCAACACTTCACCTTGGCTTTCTACTATTAAAACTAAAAATCACTTCCACTTTGGTAAAAGTAGCCTTACTGGAGACATTCTTGCTAGCTTGTTCCTTAATAATTCATATTGTTCATCCATTCAGTAAAAACACTAGTTTGTCTATGGTCTTCTATTTGACCATTTACAGTAACTCTCTTGCCATCTGATAGTAACACATCCCAGGGATCCAAGGGAACATCCAAGTGGTGAGTGCTAAACCACCAGAGAGATACGGCGTGGTAAGATGAAAGCTGAAAGCAACCCAGTGGTTCAGCCTACCGTGTCAGGGTCCCAGACCTGCTACCTTTGATTCTTTGCTATTTCAATGAATCTTTTAACTGCCACGAACCTAATTTCCCTAGGAAACCAGAAGAGGAATAAAAAGGGAGAGAGAAATAGTTAGAAAGGGATAGACAATGCCTTAGGAATAAGGGAAAACAATGAAAACTTGCAGAATTACTCATGGATTGCCTGGGCATAATGCAACAGAAGCAACACTTCAAGCCTTAAGCACACTGGTAGGTGCTTCCAATGTCAAAGTAGCTTAAGAAAAGCCTTACTTTTTGCTCAGCTGAGGTGAAATGCACCTCAGAACAGTCATTTGTAAAGAGGTCAGAGAAATGTATGAAATACCTGAGATTCATGGCGTTACTGCTTCACTGTTTTGCCATTCACACTTCTCTGGTCACTAGGCATTGTGCGAGGCTTTTTGTTTGTTTTTAATTTCACATCTATATGCTTATTACCTTCTAGTATGTAGTTTAGCAATGAACTAAACTACCCATAGTAGTTCAGTCAAACTAAACTAAACCAGAAAGCCTCAGGAAACTAGGGTCTGTCACAGACCAGTCTTCCTGCCTGCAAACGTCTTCCTACTTCATCCCAAAATACTGAGGCTTTGCCAGTCTCAACGCCCAGGAAAGTCTCCAAGAGTGCTACAATGAAGTCTCAAAACCTTTGGAATATTTTCTATTGGGAGTATGAGAAGAAACTGTTTATGACTACCAGGGATACACAGCACTTCATACTTTGCATGCTATTGCTCCATGTCCCCATTTCAGACTGAATAGTACTATTTATATTTAGCATTGGGTGTATAAAAGGGTGTTACTACAACCTCAGAATACTGCTCCTGAATTAGCTCTAACAGCTCCATGAGCTTGGCTTTTAGCTGCTCACCAATATTCTCCACACCATTACATTTTACATTGTATTACAGTAAACCATCACCACAAAACCTCCAGAGCAATGTTATTTGCTGAACCAGAAAATTGAGATAACCACTTCTACAGTACGTTTTGACTGAGCTCATCACTTCCATAGCGCCTGGTGAACAATGAGTTTAAGGCAGGGAGCCTGGCAGTAGCCTACACAGAGTTGCCAGACACCACAAATATTTAAAGTAGTGTATTGGGTTTGTGTGGCCAGGTTTTGGTAGCGGGTGGTTACAGGGCCGGCTTCTGTGAGAAGCTGCTG
>JANZLQ010000009.1:7029591-7076525 GCA_026212715.1 Elanus axillaris | reverse complement strand
GTGGAACCTTAAGCAATGAACATCTAAATCTAAAAAAAAGTGGAACCTTAAGCAATGAACATCTAAATCTAAAAAAAAGTGGAACCTTAAGCAATGAACATCTAAATCTAAAAAAAGTGGAACCTTAAGCAGGAACATCTGCTAACATCAGAAAAAATAAGAGGTGACTGACACTGGATCCTCATGTGAAAGACACAGATGGCAACTAAGAAGCATTTCTTTTGGCAACTCTGTTCATAGTGTTGCAGCCTGTTTTTCACAGACCCTCCCTATTCTCCTTGCATGTGCTTTTCCATTTATAGTTTAAATACATTAAATTGTCTGCCCCAAAATTTGCATGAAATCTTTTGGCCTTAAAAGGAATAATGCAGTTAGAGATTTTGAACAAAGCTTGGATGTTCAGACAAAGACAAAGGTTTGTATTCACCAAGCACCATTACAGAGTTACCACATCTGCATTGCTTTAAGCATGAAAAGACCTCTGGTAGTCCTATACATCGGTATGGGACAGCTACTGAGTTCTTCAAGGCATATATTGTTTCCTTGTTAGCGCTATGCCTTTATACTCATGTCACGTGCTTAAGTGTGGTATAAATATTTTTTCAAAGTAAAATAGCTGAGCATGCATTCAGAAGTGCACTGTTTCATCTCCAAGGAAAAGAAAAAAAGAAAAAAAAGAGGCTGCTTGTTTGTATCTTGCTTTTGTTAAAAGACTGATAAACTTAACAATTGTAAGGTAATGATACCTCTTGATGCAAGTGGAGCAACTTCTTCTCAGTCACGGTAACATCTGAAGATAGTCACAGGCAGAATTTATTCATCAATTAACCAGCAGCTCATTCACCACAAAACTTAAGAATTCAGTAGGTTTCTTGCTTTGCAAATTCCTTCTCCTAACACATCGATTTATTTATAGCTCCAAAATACATTAAAAAAATGTTTAAGATATGCAAATAATTCATTGACGATATGCAAAATACATGCTACCGCATATATGTACCTGCAGTACACAGGTGCTAAATCCCTTTATACAAATGCTCATAAGATTAGGAAAATACCCCACATCATTACATACAATTTTTCATGCACCCTGTACAGAAGCCCCTCTGGTTTGGATGACTGCTGATCTGGCAGCATGAGCCAAGCTCTGACCACACATTGCTCTCTCCAGCCTCCTGGGTGATGTATGCCAAGTCTATTCATATAGGATACAGACCGACGTCAGGAAATGTTGGGAAGGACAACAACAACTCAGAGTGTCTGAATTGGTTATGATCTCTCAACTGGGTTCAAGAAACATTTCTTAGAAGACACTCCTCTACTGGCGAAGAGCACTTCAATGACTTTGACATTGCCACTTTGGACTGGAGCTATGCAGTGACACAGAACAGTTCTACCAAGATTGGTTTCAATTTTGAAGTAGGATCAATCACTTTGTATTCCTGTTGTCTGTTAGTTCTCGGGAATGTTCTGATGTTTAATAGAACAGTCATTAAATTTGGATAGTTAAGGCACTCACCAAAGCACTGTTTCAAAACAAAGAATTATTGATCATTAGAGTTATCTTTCAGTTTGACACTGTATCCACAATTTAAGGATTCTACACTTCACAAATAAACACAAACATCCAGTGCATAACTTATGTAAATAATTTTATCGCTCAGTTTTAATACTGGCAATAAACAGTATGCTGGAACTATGGATATAAGCAATAGGATACAAATCATTAATTTGAATTTCTTGTCTGCTAAACAACAACATTGAGACACACATAAAAATAAAATACAGAATAAGAACTATTTTACATGGCACTAGCTAAAAAAGAAACAGAAAATGGACTGCTCTGGCTTCTTCACATTTGCCCTGCCAGCACTGTCATTTCATCTCTCTAGTCCACCGCAGAGGAACACTAATTTCTAACTGTGGAAAGTCAATTTCTTGCTAGTAAGGCTTTTTGTCTGACAATGTGCACTTCTATAATCCTGTATATATGTTCAAAACTTCGAGACCTAGTGTCTTTACCTTGAGTACACATCAACTAAATAGTCCTTGAATAGCAAACATATCAGACTTTCCATGTTTTAAATTTTGTTTTCCTTTAAGCTATCACTGCCGCCTTATTAATCAGTCTTTTGAAGGGTTGAGGCAACAGTTTGACCCATAGTTGCTTTTGGTATTGGATTCCCAACACACTCTTAGAATTTCTTTAATTCTTCTAGGTTTTTTTCTAAAGGACTGCAGTTTTTTTTTCCCCTTCAGAGCACTTAACTGGGGGAGGCAGGAACATTTTGCTCCTCTCCTCACATTCCTGGGAAAGGGCGGTGAGCTCAAAGGGTTGTTTCTGAAACCTGTTGCAGCTAGCACAGCAAGCTGGCATATCACATCACAGACATACACCTGAATAGCAGCAGCAGTCAGGGGAAAAATTCAGCAAAATGGACTGGTAAAATCTGAGTTTCAGGAAAGGACATGGAGACTGTGCAGCTGTGCAGACAAAGCCTCTTTACTCCAGCTAGATCTGACACAGGCAGGAGCCATTCATCCATAAGCTGGAGACAGCTAATGCCTGCAACATGCAACCTTTTTACACAGGTTATAAATAGAAGCCGTGCTTTTTTAATTCCATATTCACATTTGCTTTGAGACAGAATCAATACACCAGACTCAAAATTACAATATTATTTTTACTTACACAATTTTTTACTTATCCCTGTCTTCCCTGCCTCCCCGATTTACTATTCTGTTTTTTTTTTTTTTTTTTTTTTTCCTCTATACCATCTTCATTCTTTTTAAAGTTTTGTGGGTTTGTTTTTTTTTTCTGGTATCTTCATTAGGTTATAAAACAAAAAATCTGTTTACTGGATATATTAACTGTGCCCTGGTGAAACATACTCATGTCAGTCTGTCTCCTATCCGTGTGTCTGATTCTGTAAATCTTTTCTCATCTGAGAAGTCCCCTGAAAAAAACTTGATACAGTAAGGCACTTTAGTGCATGAAGTCAATAGAACCATTCATTGCTTAAAGGTAGCCATAAGCCTTAAGTGCTCTGTTACTGTGGGGGCCCAAGAAAGAAAGGACTATTCATGACAGTAAGTGCTTTTTAAATTGGCCCTACACCGAAAAGCCTATTAGTGTTACATTTACAGAGTGACTGTTCTTATGGAGACTAAGGAGTGAATTCAGCATCCATTTTAATTCACTTCTAGAGGCTATATACCAGAGGGGTAACTGGCTGTGTCTGTCTGCAGTCCCGAGCGCTTACAAAGAAGACAGAAACAAGAAAAGATGAAACTTCAGAACTTTTATGGGTACTCTCACAACGCTTAAGTATTAATGATGGGCAGTAAGCTAAACCAAAACCCATTCCCAGGACTCACATGTGACATCTACTACTACAGAGTAACTAAGGTCTTTTAATACTAGTTAAAACATGCATATAAAATGTTTTGTATAGTGGCAAGTTAAGTTTCAACAACAGATTACTTCTTCATGCTGGCTGCACTGTTTCCACTGCGTTTGGATGAGGCTGCTATCAACCAAAAAGTCCAATTACAAATTTCATTGCCATAAATGGGGGGGGATTATCTCTGCTTTTGTAGATTGCTTTCATGTAGCAGCTTTCTTTTATTGCACAATCACAACTGAAATCCCTTAGTTCCAAGTAAATTGACTTTCCCCACTTTTTTTTTTTTTTTAATAAAAAACCAGAAATACCAAATTTCTACTCAGGACATAAAGTAAGTAACAACTGCTCTCCAAACATGACACAGCAAGAACACAATGGACTGTTCAATCTTTGAGCCTCCAGATATAGCATTAATGGGTAACCCCTCTGTAACTGCAAGTATCACTCTTCAGGAGAAGAGAATAAAAATGACTGCATGTTCCAATTTTCTAAGGCATCCTCAAGGCTAAAATTATAGATGTTTTTAAGGCCTGAGAGGTAAGTCACCGGGGTCCCTTGCTGTGTATTGATTAAGAAATAAATGGGATTGTTAACTTGTTAGCAAAGTATCATGAGGAGAAGCAGCCTCCTGGAATTTCAGGAAATCAATTTCATGTTAAAACTAATTTCTTTTCTCACTATTTTATGGAGAGGAAGATGTCAAGGTCTAGACCAAACAGTCTCAGGACACGATAAGGAATTACAAACTCCAGAGTTCAAATTCAAGGCTTATAGTGAGCTAGGCTATGGCCATAAACCAGAATATTAAGATGTTCATAAACAGGGAATACAAACCAGCTCTAGTCCTTCACTGCTGCTTTACAAGAGGTGAAGGATCCTAACCCAGTCACTTTAAAGATGACTGGAATTTTGCCGTCGACTTAAGCGGAGGCAGAACTGAGAACCTGCAAATGCAGAACCCTTTGAATGCAAAGATTGCAAGTATCTTTCATAATTACCGTTCACAGGAGAACACAGGACAGTATTGGTTGCTACACTTTCCCTTTCACAGAAAGCTTTATGCTAGATAAGCACAGAAAACATAGATCGTCCCCCCCCCCTTTTTTTTTAATAAGAAAAAAAACCCAACAAGCTACAACTTAGCCCGTTCAGGCTCTAAATACTGCCCCGCTGGCATACTAGGTCTAAGAGGGAGCTAAGGAGTGCCTTGTCATCAGAGGGCTGGTAAAAAGCCCGTTTGTCCGGTCATTCCAAGGCCCTGGGACTGTGCTGGCCAGCGAAGAGGTGCAGCAGCCTCCAAAGCCCCAGCCATCCGGGAACAAGGCGTAGGTACCTACACAGAGAGTGCTAATGTAACGCTTTGAATTACTGGGGCTATTTCAAGCCTGGTTCCAAACCACCATCTAAAAGAAGATCTAAACTGTATCCTGCTTCCACTTATGGTTCTCTCCAAATTTTGCAATATACCGATCTTATCAGCTTCAGACCCACACCTTTCCTTGGAATCACAGATTTGGTTTTGATCTATTCAAAGGGCCTGAAAAAAACTGGCAAAACTGAGGTTTAAAAAAAATGATTTCCCCTTTCTCTATTTTATTTATTTCTAAAACAGTAAGAGAAGGTCAATAATTTTAAATGAGGCTTAAAAAGTAGGAGGCATCCTAATTAACTATTAGTTAATCTGAGAAGTTTTCTGAATGTATCCAGTGTTAGTTAAATGTTAACTTTCAGAGGTATTGACAAGTAATTGAATTTGCGTTTCTATTGTTGCTTTTGCAAGAAGTCATGAATTGATCTTTTCTACTGTACAATATCTACAGTAGTTCAGACGCTTGTAAGAGGAATCCTCAAGTGCTTTTAAAATTGAAATCTAGGATAGTATAACACGACTGCATTCATTCCACATAAAAGAATCTTACTCACAAAAATAAATAAAAAAAATAATTCACATTTGATGATGTTACTGACCAACAAGGTCAGTCTGCATTACAGCCTAGTAAATTTTGGAGTCTCAACAGCAGATTTAAAACCACTGGTATGTGCAATCCCTATCCACACTGAAGAAAAAGGAGTTTTCAGCATTCTGGAACTATAATTCCCAATAGCAAAAAAGAAAGTGTTTTAGTCATTAGATGAAATGTTTACATTTTAACGAATCTTCTCTAAGATCATTCAAGCCTTCCTCTGCCTACACCAATATGCAAATGGTTTCTTCCACAAAAGAAATGAAACAGCTTTCAGTTTGAAAATGCCTAAGGCTTACCGTGAGTGCTGTTAGAAAAAGCAGCAGCACTATCAAAAGCATGTTTTCAGCATAAAGTGCACAAAACATAAATCAGTCAACGTTCTGGTTTGAATTTCTCCGCTTGAAGATTGCGTACATTAGACAGAATTAACTACTTATGCTGGATTAGAGTACGTGGAGAGTTCTTAGGTAAGTGCTTGCGTTCAAACGCCAGACAGCTTTACGTAGCAAGGTATCAATTATTCCCCAAAGGGTGATTCTGTTGAGATTTACACTAAAATCACCAACCATCTTCAAGATGGGTAGACAGATTTAAGATATTAGCACTGTCTAGGAGAGGGCGAGAGGTGTCATTAAAGTGTCCCCTCTGGAGCTGCCTTGGGGGTGGCTCCGTTCCCAGGGTAAGGCGGAACCACCCCAGGGCTGCCCTAGCCCACTGCCCGGACACTCTTCCCTAAGCCCCAAATCACAGGAATCAGCTGAAGACTGCCCAGTCCACCTCTCGGACACAGCGTAGGCTACCACGGCTATTTCGCCCTTACAATAAACGAAGCTGAGGAATTCACGTTCTTATCTGTTCTAGTGCTGCGCTGTCCTTTCTTGTTTTCCTATTGTTTCAGCCAAGTCCTCCTGTGTTCCAAGGCTATTACTTTGATATATCATACTCCACACTTATAAACCAAAATATAATAGTATCTTCCATAATTTCCAGATTAAAAAAATATAAATTACTTCTTCACAGAAGTCTTTTGCAAGGAGACTACTGTCAAGCCCAAGTCCTCTCGAGATGAAAAATTCTAGTTGTTGTCTTTTTTTTTTTTTCCCTTAGGCCCTATTTTATGAATAGCTCATTACGTAGTTTTCCTTGACTTCTTGTTCATTGCTTCAACTCTGCCTGGAAGTTGATCATCCGAAAAAACAGGAATCCTGTTTCCTCAGCTGTGGACTCTCGGATGCAGAGATTTGTTCTACATCTAGTAGTCTTTACTCATGAGCACTGTCTATTTACCTTCATATCTGAACAATGTATGATGGGATTTTTTTATTTCTTTGGTGGTTCGTTTTTGGGGGGAGGTAGGGGGGGTGTCTTAGAAAACACATGCTCTTTGTTTTATTGATTTAAATATTTTTAAACTTTCTTGTTCTACACGGTGGTAGAGATCTTCCATTAAATTACCTGAATCTGTTCTACTTTGAAATTGTACTTTTTTCTCACTTCAGAATGTAACTGCCAATCCAGACCGAGAGCATCACAAGGCTTTTTTCCTCCAAGTCCCTGAGATACCTCCCACCTTTCTCCACCAGACTGCAGCTCTACTTGCAGAGCAGTGCTAAGGAAAATGACTGCCAGCCGAGAAAGGGCAATGGACTTCAACGGTTGTGGAAGGTAATTCCGTTATAGCGGGTTCTCCCAGATACATATAGTGGTTACTACTATCCTTCCATGTTACAATATTATATACTTAAGTAATACTCTAATCACTGGCTTACAATAGATCAGTCAAGTTTCATGTTAGAAGGAATACTAAGTAAATCTTGTTCTCGTTCATGTGTTATTGTTCTCTCAATCTCTGCCAAAGAAACATACTCCTCTGTTCAACCTGTTAATAGCTGGCTTATAATAGCTGGCTTACTAGACAAGGCAGAGTCATAATACATTAAATACATAAAAATCTATATGCATGTATGAAATATATATGCATGGAGGACTCTGAAAGGATGACTTCAGTTGCCAAACAACGTCATGTGTCCCCCAACCCCAAAACCCAACACACAAGATAAAGAATGCTTTGTAATCATACTCAGCATTCACCTGCAGTAGTTCCCCAACTCCCTGTAGAGTGTTTTCAAGAGCATTCATAAACCTACACTTGCACTTTAACAATTTGCAAAATTTGTAGCAGCTTCCTGTCAACAAGATGCAAGATAACTTTTATAAAATAACTTCTGACAGAAATGTGTTTACCTCCTAATTTTGTTCTATTGAGTTTAGAACTCCTAAAGCTCTCAGTTTCTGAGATTGTACCAAACCTTCACTATTAGTATGTTACAGCAGCACCTTACAATTCTGGTACAAAATACAAGCATTGACACGGTTCCTCTTGGGATGTTCTGCCAACAGTTAATAACTAACACCCACAGAAAAAAACAGAATCATTTCTTGGATAAACAAAACCATGAATAACAAGAAAGGCTGTTATTTTCATGAACAAACATGGAAAAACTGAGCACACAGAAGTTCATCAGAGAAAATAGGCTTATGGGAAAATTAATCTTCAATTCTTTTCCAATTTCTGCATAGAAGAGGCCCTTTGTAATGACCCTAGCAATCAACAAGGCAAAGGGATGCCTGGCACGCGGCTTGATGCTGCCCTGGGTACCAATCTCTGCATCGGCTTTCAGGTAGAAAGGATGCTGGGCACCCAGATGATGGGACATCACCCAGCTATAGGCTGCCATGTTAATGGAGAGTACGGAGGCTTCAATCCTCTTCCAAAAGTTTTCCTGGGCAGTAAAGGGCAGCCAAAGCCCGAGCGAGGACCAAGCTCTGTTGCAGCTGGAAGTGAAGTCAGGGCACGGGTTAAAAATGGCAGAATAGGAGGAGAAAGGAGCATCCCTTCTTTAGACGGTCGCTCTTCAGACAATAAAAATAAGTGTCCTAATATAAAGAACGTTCTATGAGTCTGAGAAGTCCAGATCTGCCTTTAGGCAATGTGGGACTCCCAAAATTTGCTCCGTGTGTGGAAACGGGAAGTTTGTCATTCTAGCCATTCCCTCCCTGTCGGATTCTTGAGCTGACAGGGGCATTTCCTAAACGGCCTCAATCATAATAGTTCCTCAGAACCAGCAAAATATCTCTGGGCTCTCTGGAGAAATTCTTACTAAAGTTTTGTTGTGCCTCAAAGGAGCAGAGACCATTAATGTGGTTGAATCATACCAAATTACTTGCAAAACCCCTTTGATACACGACACTGTCCACAAGGGAAAACTTCAAAAGCCATTTGAATTATGAATGGAGATGGATTCCAATACAAGCCTCTGCAGAGAACAAAGCCTTTTTTGTTTTGTTTTTTTCAAATAAGTAAGGCATAACCTGCCATTCTGCTATTATTAAATTTTAATCTCATCATTTATTTTCAACTGACATGGAAAACGCAAATAACCACCCCCTGCTTGGCACTTGTATATTGCTTTGCTCATATGCTTGAAACAAACGCACATCAAGAGACCACCATTTTACCACACAACACATTTCTTTTTCTTACTGTGGTTTACAAGTCTATTTGGTGCATTTATCATATAAAATAAGTCTTTTGCAAAGACTCCCCAAAAGATTTATTGGAAATCTTTCATGAGGCTTTACTCCAGCCCCAACAAAATCCTGGTATTTACTGGTGCTTAGTGACATTTTACCTTGTTTATGTAGAAGGCTTGGGAGTGGAGTAAAACTTGTTCCCCTTTTTCAACTTGCTCCATGCTTCAGGGTTGTTTTGGGGAAAGGAAAGGGGTGCCTGGTCCAGGCAATTGGTCTGCCACCGCACTACCACCCTTCCCTGTCCTTTCACAACAAAAGAAAGGAGCCAGCGATATGTAGGAAGCTTCCAGCAGTTGCCCCTGGTATTTCCAGTCACGAGAAACAGAACAGATAAAGCTTCTGGGATTCCTAAGGATGTACACTGTTCATTGGGGAGAAAACCAGAAAAAACTACACAAGAGATTCAGCAGAACCACTGGAATTCTACCACAGCCAGAGACTTTTTTTTTTTTAATACTTGAAATCCTCAGTCATGAATAAGTAACTTTTCATTTTAATCCTACTTGTTCTTTGCGATTTCTCGTCATTCTCACGTAGAATCAGGGCCCTGACAGGTGACAGACAAACGTATACCAAAAAAAAATTCGTGAAATGCATGAATAGGAATTGTTTCCTCAAGAAATTAATTTGAAGAAGTGTAAACACTTGCATTAGCAAACCTTCACCACCGCGACTTGATTGCTCACAATTAACTTCTGAGACAAACTGATCTAAACTGGGCCAAGGTATATCCATGGAAATTCAAGAGGTGTTTGTAGAGCCCTAGGTGACACCTTCTCAAGTTTTCATCTATGTACTGCTGTAAAACAATTCAAGAATCCTCTAGTTAATACAACAGACATGTTCATATGACAAATGAAAGGTGGCATCTTTCAGCGACTTCAAACAGCTACTGCTGACCAATTATATTGAGCTTTTCATCTAACCAAAGCCTCCAAGTAACCGTCCCAACACTATCCACCATTCTAGTTTTAATCCATTTTCTCTACACCTAAATTCTCAAGTTACTTACAATGAAAGCCAATCTCTATGAAAACCCAAACCTAATGAACAAATTAGGTCTTACCAGGCATATACGCTTGTTACTATTTTAAACAGAATAATGAAGTTATTAGGCCATAGAAAAAGGAAAGCTAATGTAATCTATTAAAATGACTGACAGACTTGAGCTCAACTTAATCAAGCGTTCAGCTATGTACAGATTAATATGTATTTATACCCCATTTTACTCTTTGATAATGCAATGATTAGCTTTGCTATCTCTTTAGTTATGTTCCATTTGCTTAGATTAACACTGAATAATATTTATTCTTGCTACCAGTGACAGATGGTAAAACATTTTATGTCCTTTACAGCGCCCAGAAGTCTTAGCACCACTGCTCTGGCCTGCCTTCCTCCCCTGCTCCCCCAGCTTTTAATATGGTGGACATGGTGGTTGTTGCCAGTGACACTGGAATGCAAAGGTTTTATTATCAAAATGGGCAACTGGCTCATAAAATACTAATCAAGCCTAAAAATGGACACATAAAACACAAAGTTCCAGGGAACCAGTCATAAACAGGAGAGTTGATGGTAGATTAAATTTGGTATTTTTAGAGCCAGCGTAAATGCATTAAGAGTTGACAGAAGCTCTGTGAAGGATTTGGAGACAAGGGGACATACTTGATGACTTTATTGGATTTCTTTAAATAAAGACTGGCACAAAGAAGTTTTGTAATATGCTGTTTAAATGACAGAAGAGACAAGAGACTTTGGGGCTCTTATCAATACATGTACTCTGGGCAGCAAGTATTGGCCGTTGCCTGAGCTCAAGTCTAAATCTCCAAACATTTCCAAAAAATCACACCTGTGCGCAGAAATAGGCTTTCACATGGTAGCTCATTCACACTGCTGGTCAGTGTAGAGGTCAGCATAGTCTCTTTCATTACTCTTGAGGAGAATGAGTATTTCACACCCATGGAAACAGAACGATAACTTCCAGCGGTGCTGAAAACCAGTCAGGAACTGCATAGCTATTAACCCACATTACCAAACAGCATTTCTGGCACAAATTGCAGAAAAACTGGCATTAGGGTTACAGATCATATGTTCTAGTGAAAACAGTTAAGAAGTAAAGTCATATTTAGAAGAAATTGCTTCGAAGAGCTGTTAATTAACATCACAATTCCTTCAGTGAAGCTACAAAACAATGTCTGCATAAAACAGACTGACAAAAAAGCATAGCTTTAGACATTAATTTCTGGTTACTTATGTGCCTATTTGATTAGAGGGACAATTCATTAGATGAACATGATTTTTTTTTTTTGTTTATATAGCAGGTAGCCCTATGAATGTTGCTTCTGGGTTTCATTATAATAGTGTTCATACTTGTGGATTAAGGTTATTGTATTCACATCCCAAATGAGTAACAGTAAACTACTTTTGACATTAGGCAGATCAGTTCCCCTGTTTTCATCAAGTTAGCTTGATCAGCAAATGATATGTTCTGCACTTTGAACTAACCTACCTTTACCAGTGAAAGAAGTAAAAAAGGAACATTTTCTATTTCAAAAAACCCTCTGCAGTCCTGACATGCTTAAGTGACACAGGAAAGCAGTAAAAACAAAACAGAAAAATTCCAAAGAAATAAGAGTTACGACAAGTAACATACAGTGAAAATGAGTCAAAAGCCTCACCAGCTAGTTGTAAGAAATCCCCCTCCTGTAACCAGCAGTCTTCAAAACAGACTTTGAGAGCCATGCGGACTCGCTTTAGCCAAGATCAAAACCTAGTACCTACCCCACTGGACTGTTCTTATTTTTATGTCTTTGCTCAGCAGCAGCAGTAATGCTGGGGTTCCCAGTGGGGGCTGCTGTGCAGATGCAGCATACCTCCTGCCCCCCCGTGCCATGGGACTCATATACACACCATATACCATTAGTGCTGGAAGAAAGTAAGACTTGAAAAGATTATGCCAAGCATTACTAAACTTGGAAGGGGGAATAACTCCACTGTCCCAAAGGTAAAAGCCACTCCCTGTTTTTACCTCTCTCCATATTATCTGGAGAACACTGAAGACCAGATTTTTATTTTTTTTATAAATATATATATATATATATTATGATATCCCAGATACTTTGGTTTCTTCCACTAATTTTTCCAAGTCCCCCAGTCATTTTGATTCTGGGAGGAAAAACACTTGAAACCCATGTCCAAAAGATCCCTACTTAGTGCTGGGTAACTTTGCTATCTCCGCTGATGGCCCCAATCAAGCATCTGGCCAAAAGACAGTTAACTGGGTTGTCATATCTAGTGAATAGTAAAAAAAAACATCATTTGAAAGTAATCCATTTTACTCTACTATGCTTTGCAGTAAGCAGGCTGCAACTGTCACACATTACAGAAACTTTGTTAGCTCACCTGGCAGGAATATTATTCTCCCAACTGAGAGGGACTGCTGGTTCAACTGCACATGTCCTGTTCGCATAACCTAGCGGTTATTATCATGTAATCCCATCACCATTTGTGACCCTTCCCTCTTTGCCCCTTTTTACTGCTCGAATATGACAAAAAGTGATTTGTAGATGCTAAAAGCACATTTCTCTAAGGTACATAATCTCAATCTACTTAGATGACAGTGCAGTCTCAGGGAAAAAACATAATGATAGGATGACTAATATGAAACAGAATAACTCGCTTAAGTAAAAATCTCACACGTGGGCGCAAATCTACTTTATCATTGTGGAAAAATGTAAATGGAGGATGAGCTATTAATGCTACTTGCTAAAGGGATAGCAGTTATGAAAAATCTATTTTGACAGATAAATGAACAGTAAAAATTCTCCTGTAGATTCACAGAGCTATCATTCCATAAACCAGGACAGAACCAAACTGAGGTCTTAGAAGGTGACTTTATTCATAATAAACATCATACGTCCATCAGGAAATGTTTTGACCACTAAATGAATAGATGCTTCACTACCATTAGCACCCAAATGAAATATTGGTATTTTATGCAAACAGATCAATATAGATGATTCTGAGAGAGTAACACTATTTCTAAAACACACATTAACATCAACTGGCCTGGTAGGTACAGTGATCAGTTTGATAAGGTTTGCCTACCAAAAGAAGTATTACAGTTCTTTACATGACAGCTACATCTAGAAACTTTTAAAAGTCTAAAGGAATTCCTCTGTTCGGCATTTACAACATCCCAGTGTCATGTAAGTTGCAGTGAACAGGTGGCGGCTGGATGAGAAACAACTTCTTGCCAAGTCAAAATAAGAGAAAGCAACAAATATATGCCGCCTAAACCGGGAACTACCGTCATCTGACTCAAGTTTGTTTATTGCCCCGAATGAGCAGAAATGACGGTGACTCCCAAAGACCACCTTGACTCTGCTTTATCAGATAGGCACCTGAAATTCACTGCGTTTTCTTATCTGCTCCGGCAGATAGTTGATGTTTTCGGTAGTTAATGTTTAATTGGGAAGTAAGCAAGTCCATCCACAGAAATCAACACTTTCTTTAAAATTTTGATCTTCTGCAACCTGCTTACATATTTACAACATATCCTTGCTTTGCTCTTTCTGCCAGGTACATGTAAAAGTTCTTGAGGGCAATTACTCCTTTTCCTGGATATTAGTAATAAGCTCCTCCAAGGAAAAGCCTGGTGGTTCTGATGCAACATGCATAATACAGAGCTATTTTTGTCACTTAGTGACAGTTTTGGTAGAAGATATTTAAGAACTCCTCAATTTCTCTCAAGTAAGTGAGACTAACGTGTAACGTCTTTTCTTAGGGAGTCCAACACGCGCGAGCTGTGCAGCAATTGATGAGCTGTCCTTTCTACTCTGAGTTGCATTAATCCTTTAAATCTGTCTTCAGTGGTGTACGAAAAGATTTGCTGGATTTTAGGGTGTTTGGTTTTGGCCATGCCCCCCCCCCCCCGCCACCATTTTGCTGTATTCTTCTGGTGGAAAGAACTGTCTAGTCACTGGTATGACCTTTCCAGAATATTTATTTTGGCACAAACATTGTCCATGTTGGTTACAAGATTTGTCCAACATGAAACAGTGTAGAAGTGACTAGAGAGAGCATAAAACATGCTAAAGCAATAAACCTCATGAGGCTGCATTAGTCACGGAAAGAAATCTTTCCCTTTAGTGAAAGAAAAATCTTCCTTTTTAGAAGATTAATGGAAGATTTTTCTCTTCAACAACCTGTCCTGTACTGAATGCTTTATCTCACTTTCAGGTTCAAAACGTCTCCCATAAATCAAATTCACCCAGTGAGTGTTACTAATAATATTTCTTAGTATAGTCTGCCCGCTTAGTTGCTGATTTGCAACATGTGTATGGATAGCGCAGAAAAAGCCTTGACAAATCCATCATTTCAAGAAGAAAATATCTTGTCCTTGTAAGTGGCCATTACTAATATATAGTTTCTAAATGATAAATCCCACCAGCAGCTGTGTATCCCATCAGTGCATCCCTCAAGCAGCAACAGTACAAAGGCTACCTGAAGACCCATCCTGTAACTAACAAGGTACTGGTTACCCAACGCTAAAATCCCGAGTTCAGGTCTGTTCCTGCACAAACCATCGTAAGCATAACTTTTCAGTCATCTTTCTGGACTCTTGCGATGTTTAGGAATATTAAAATTCTCATTAATATTAGACTTTTAACCCAATTTCTTTTCATACTGTTAATTAAACTTCTGGCCCTTCCCAATTAGCATTGGTAGATCAAGTAATCTTTGCTTTGATCAAAGGGTTATTTTGAAAGCTTCTTGCAGTTTCTGTGAATACAGCACTAGAAATTTCTCCTTAATGCTTCTCAATTTCTTCCCAAAGGCTATCCAACTTCTGCTGTAGTTTGAACAAGCATCCCCTATTGAATAAAGGTTGTTAGCATTTTAATGACCTTATCTCAACAAACTTCTTTGTTTCTCTTGCTAAATGGTTGGTTTAGCAGATTTCTTTCAGAATAGATCATGAATCTTCTGTTCTTCTGTAACACTTGCAAATTATGTAGGACAATCAAGCCTAAAATTACTACATAAAGGTCACAGTGCTTAGCGAAGTAAGAGATAAAAGAGATGATTTCATATAATGCAACAAAACACAAGGCTTAGCTAAGGAATGTAATCCAAATCTGGATCAAAATAAATCTTGGTTTTCATAAACTTTATGTGTAGTGCAATTACACAGTTCAAACATCTGTAGGTTTATCATTCAATGGCAACTAACTTCAAGTTAGCAGGTTATCATTAGCACATTTCCTTATAAAAATCACTTCAGCTTGGAAATTCAGATTTCAGGTAACATATAATCTTTTCACTTTGAGAGACACTTGCAAGATTAGTATAACCAATGTTTTAAATTAATTTTCCAGTAACAGAATGGTGAACTCTGAAACTGGGAGTTCCAAACAGGGAATTAATCAGGACAGCTCAGGGCTTTAAACCTCAACAACAATGATTTTTACATGTGCAAGCAGGTGTATAACATTTCTTTATTAAAAATTCTATTAATCTTCTGAAATATTTTGTTTTCTTTCTCCAGGTCTTTCCCTCCATTTTCTCCTGTCTGTTAGTATAACACTATAAGCATCCCATGAGATACCACTTCTAAAGCCACAGCAGGGTTTGCTTTTTTTTTTGTCACAGCCTACTGACAAGTTTGACTTAATACCAATATTGATTTAATGACGATAATAGCCATATACAGAGCATCATACAGGCAGCAAACTTCACTGTCCTCCCTGCTCCCTCCCATAGCTTCAGTAAAGGCTCATTTTATGAAGATTACAGTGTAAATCTCTAGCAGTCATTTTTCAGGCCAATTATTCTGCTGGTGAAATGGGATTTCTAAATAGGACTGTTTGATATATTCTGGCAGTGATCTCTTAGTTAATTTATTGTACAAAAGGTCTATCTAAAGGACATCAAGATAACCCTGCCAACAAGTCCCACACACTACAGCTTTCTCAGATTAAGATGACTAAGAAGCAGCATTTCCACAACCTAGTATTAGAAAGCACAGAGTGAAAGTGCTTTTACATTAGTAGCACCTAAATAGCTGGTAAAGACCAGACATGAAAGGCTTGCGTTTGGAGTGAGAGGAGGAAACAAACTACAGTTATAGAAGTATTTTGCCACAGTGCTTAGTAGTTATGCTACCTCTATTTTGTTTAACGGAGATGGACTTAAATTGAGCAGCCCAGCCAGAAATACTTGATAGGGATAACGGCAATAGTGGCATTCAGCAGCACACAGATCGGTTTCAAACGGTGACTCCAGAGATCAGATAACTTCAGAGAGACAAGAGTAAAAGGAGAGGATGTGCAACGTGCACAATTTCATTATCAGAAATAAAACATGAAATCTGGCTCTTAAAGTGATGATTTTGTTAGCATTGTACTTGCTTGGTTTTGTTTTCCTAAAGCCTTGCATTTCAACCCATGAACAGTCATTTTATTTTTAAGTAAGCTGCCTTCAGTCAAGCACTTAGTCTTGTGAGCTGGTCAGTTCTTCTCCCATATCGCTCTCCTACAGCTTCAGTTATCGGTGCTGTCTGTGCTGCCAGGGAGTTAGTTTGTGGCTTTATAAATCATCTTGTCCTCAGCAAATGAACTGCTCCTGACGTAATGAGCTGGTCCTAACAGAAGATTATCAGAGCAGCGTCATTATGAAAAGTGTTTCATGATCCAGTAGCACAGAGGCAACATTCTCTGCAGGTTAAACTCCTCTGAAACAAACAGCCTGAGCTACAGCCTTTGCTGTTCAGCATTGAGTGATGACCGTGTACAGATTATTAGTGCACTAAAAAAAACCAAACAGTAGTACAGTAACCAAGAATGATGGTTCACAGGCATGACAATGACCCTAATTACAATGATTACATGAGACAAGATCATATCAGGTGTCATGGTCTTGTTGCTTTGAGATGTGGAAGGCAGATACGGGATTTGTCATTAGAGGGGAAAAAAAAAAATTTAAAAAATCAGGGTAGATTTATATGCTCAGTTAACAAGCCACTTAACATCCAGGTTTGGGTGACTTATTACTTTTTCAAAGCGCATTGAGATTGGTTTCAGCCAAAATGAGTGGACCTGTGAGTGAGATGGGAAGTAGGTCTACTGTTTTCAGCAGACACATCAGCAGCGCCATGGTTTGATCGCAGTTTGGCAGACAAGGGGATACGATAGAAGAAGACAGATGTAGCCCGATATGGGAAAAAAGGCAGCTGTTACCCAAAAGCTCTGCAACTACATTAATGTAGAAGGTGAGCCAGCTCTAACGCAGCCTGCTCACTGCTCACCAAGCAAAAAATGACTATGACTGCTAGACAGAGACAAGGGAAAGGGGGAGGCAATAATGTGCAATGAAGGGTGAAAGCAGCAGAGATTGATATGAAGAGCAGAGAGAGTAGGAGAAACAAATGACACACCTTTGTTTCTCACTCTCAGAAGAACTTGTGCTTACAGCTAGGTTAAAAGGATACGAAGATTGCTAGGTCATGCACCAAAACCTGAAAGTTGCACTGCCCTTGTAACTTACTTTCTGCATTTAGGCATTTCTGTATAACCTGTAGTTAATACCACAATATTATTTTTTGCGCAATACATTTGTTATACACTAGTTACTTAATGGCTTGCTGAGTGTTAACCACCAGAGTAATTTCTTGAACGAGCTAACAGATGCATAGTGAGCAATGCAAGAAATTGCAGGAAGAAAAAGATAATGTCATGGTTAAGGAAGACAAGTGTCACTCTAGAGAACTATAGCCTGTTTCTAATGTAAAGTTGATTTCTAATATAAAGATGGGGTTCATATTTGCATTCAAATATTCATATTTGCATTCATCTCAAACTTCAAATCTCAGATCTCATGACTAAATTCTTACATAGCTTACAAAAGAGAGCTTAAGACAGAGACATTCATTTTCCAAAATGACAGACAGAAATAACCACCATTTCTTGCAAAAATTTCAGTATTACTACCTTTTGATTATAGCAAAGCTTTGGCAGGATTGGTATGAAATACCCAGGACATCCATCTTTACAAACACTACATCAGAACACTATGTCCTATAGAAGTATTTCTACATTTTTCTAGAATACTTATAATAAGGGGTTTGTTGGTTCTCATGAAAACACATAGTTCTTTGGGCTTCAGCTTTTAACAGTGAGTAAAGAGACAATGCTAACTAGCATCAGGAAACTCTAGTACTGATGACATTACACATTGTCTACCCACATCGAATATTAACATAGTTCACGGAACTGAAATCTGTTACATCTCCTTGATTCTGGCATGATCTTACAAGTCTACCTTTTTTAAGAAGGTTCAGTAATCCATATCCGTGATACTTACTTTCTCTGTCTCTTTGCCAGACACTCAGGTTTTTAAACAGATGGAAAGTTTTTCATGCTGCACCATGCTCCATAATGCACCAGGTTCAGCATGTTAATGCCATTATTTGCAAAAAATATTGAATTTTGTAATTGATGCATTACTATATTCCTGCTGCACCCTTTAAGTGCTTCAAGGCTTAAAGCTTATTCTGATTAGATGTTGCTCATCTTAGTCTGTACAACCACACTTTAGAACAACTAAGTGCTAGTGGTTTTATGAAATATGAATATTCAGTAAATGTCCCCACAAAACTGGAAATTTCAACTTCCCTACTTAAACATTTCTCAAATAAAGTTTAATGCTGGAAGAAATGAGATTAAAAAAAAGGTAGAAATGTTCCCTTGTATTCAGACTAGGAACATCGCAACGCTAGAACAAAATTGCCTATGATTTGTGACCTCACTTTCTGTGTATGCTCCCTTCCATGTGCAAAAGGTGTCTTTAAAGACTTCTGAAGAATCAGAAAAAAACCAAACCAACTCAAGGTTCTCTCCACTTTCAATGCAGAGGGAATACCCGAAACCACTGAGAAAACTCAATGAAAATCACCACAATAACGTTAGCAGCAAACCGAATCCATTACGTTGCACTCATG
The DNA here is from genome assembly GCA_026212715.1 of Elanus axillaris. NCBI lineage: Eukaryota > Metazoa > Chordata > Aves > Accipitriformes > Accipitridae > Elanus > Elanus axillaris. The sequence goes on along the minus strand of JANZLQ010000009.1, from coordinate 7,057,560 downwards.
TATGTTACAGCTTTTACAGCCACATTACTAATGTCAGGGGAGGGGGTCTGCACCTTATATAAAAAGAACTTCTTCCTCTCCAATGCATAGCGTGTCAAAGGATTTAGAACACAGGTACTCATTCACCAGTTTTAACACATTAGCCAAAGATGCTAAGAATCAGCCGGTTACGTATTCATGTCTCCTCTCACTCCCAAGATACTCCTCACACATACCAGGCAGTCTAGAGACGGGAAAAAGGTTCTATGCGAGAGAGCTAGGAAACCATGAATTAGTTTTTATGTCCTCAAGAATTCATAAAACAAACAAAACCCGTCTTTATATTGCAAACCTAGCATTTCTAGTGTCAATCTATACCAGGGTAAGTCGTGATACAGAAGTCCTGAAAAGTGACAGAGGCTTTGTTTCATCACTGTATGGTGTCTGGGGAGAGGCTGTAGAGCTCCTGGAGCACTTGCTGTTCAAAGAAGTCTCTCCAGCAGTGACAGGGTATCTCTAGACCGGAGCTACCACCAGCGAGAGGAGTTTAATCCGACCCGTTCCACTCACAGAGAGCATGAGCAACCTGTGGGTCTTCGTAAGTGGAGGCAGCAGTATTGCACAGTTTCCTATCAACCCAACCTTGAAAATAATGACAGAATAATGAATCTGAAAGCAGTTCAAACTAATGTAACTGTCGGTAACTTCATGCTAAACAACAAAAGCAATAATAAAAGGACTCTACTAGTCACACACTTGAATGAAATATGTGGAAAAGATCTAATCAATAGGTTGCCTAGTGAGACAGTAAAAACTGAACTCTTGTCATTGATCTATTTTATTCTCAGCTAAATACTATTTTATTATTATTATTATTTTTACTTGACACAGCCTGGCCATGCCAAAAAGCTCTTAGAGTTCAGCTTGAGGTCTGTCATTAGCATCTGCTCTCATGCAACAGGAATTCTCTCTTTCTTGGCTTATTTCCACTGATTAAATACTTGAGGTTGACAGGGTTTCCCCCTCCCTCCCCTCGCTGTAAGCTAATAATTATCTTTTTTTTTTTAATATTGGACATAGTAAAGGTTTAGCCATTTAATATCTGCAGAATTCTCATGGTCTTGTTGCCTAACATGGCACAACGTTGATGTGTTCTTTTTTTCCTCTGCACAGGGAGAGTTTGACCTCTGCCTTTATTATTTCTTTGTTAAATAAATATTAACCTGGTCCCTTACCTCTGCTGCAGAAACTCTGTCCCATCCTTTTTATATCTAAAAAAAGTCTGAGTGTAATATAATCATAACCTTCAAGTCTCAAAAGCCTTAGGTCTGTGTTACAGTCGCTCCCAATTGCATTTGAACTAGTTTTCTCTACGGAAACGTAACAACCGTGCCACATCAGCAGCTTTGCCTTATTTCTTGGAGCACTGGGAGTTACCCGATTTATGAATATGAGCTATTTATGGCTTTGAAAATGCCGCTTTAGATAGGCACGTCTTCAGTATGTTTGTCCAACAGTGCTCCCCCTCTCCTCTCCCCCTTTTCTTCTGTTTCACTGGCACTTCGGTAGAATCCATCATGAAGTAAGGAGGCTGGGTTGATAGGAACAGGAAAAGTATGTGTACAAAACTGCACTCAGTTTCCAGTAAATCTATGATATGAACCAATAAAGCTTAAAAGTTAAAAAAAAAAAGACTGAATCTATTCTCAGCTGGCATCAGCTTTTTTCATAACTCACTGTCTAAATATTCTAACAGAGCATAGGGAATGAAGCCACGCATCAGAAACTGATCTCATTCTCCTACACTTTTCAAAAGGATGAAATAACTAAGGTCAAATAAGTGATGAGCTGAAGAGAATATTTTTCCTTCTCATGCTCTCCCCAGTCACTTTCAATATTTTTAAGTTTAAAAGAACTCTGCCCTGCAAATCATTCAGCACAAAGGTTTTGTACAAACAATTGGCTGGATTTGGCCAGAAGTTTGTGTCGTTCTTTCTTGAAGTATACTCCTTCCTTTGTTTTTCAGGTTTTGTTTGTTTCTAAAAGTCACTTCCTCCTATTATCTACTTTGCTTATGACCTAAGCATGAAAATAAACAACCTTCACAACCTTGGTGGTTCATTGTATAAGCTTTCTTCTAGCATTTTCAGAGAACAGACCTGAGAGTAAGAAAAATATTAATACCTCCTGGTCTTTTTTTAATGGAGAATTCTTGTTGCTGATTTTGTAAGACAAAGTCAGACTAATACTTTGAAAAACAGTTTGCAAAACAGTAATTTTGACGCTTCTACTTCCTGACATTTTGACAGCGCAACTATTCCTCCACACAGAAAGAACTTCTTCCTGTGGGTAGCGTCATTAGGATGGATGCACAAAACGAAAGTCACCAAGCGCTTCTTTAACCTTAGCTAAGCACATTGGAAAACATGCTAATTAAAACTAGCACTTAACACAACTCAGGATTCAGCATAGCCAATGACTTTTGTGCTTAAAATTTAAAAAGAAAAATTGTCACTGTCAGCAGATCACAATTGGTAAGGGTATCACCAAGCTAACTCAAACTAGTTTATGCTACAGCTAAGACAAGACTTAGCCCTTTACTGAGCCTTTATTGCTATAGTAGCCAAGACCGAATTTTGTGCTGCAGACAAGTAGTGTTGGGAGGAATGGTTCCACGTCAGGCTTTAAAGATCAGTATGAACCAATCTTGCCTACAACTGCATAAATGCAAATCCTAATATAAACTTACAAAGCTATAATGTCATTTCAGTTAATTTTATGTACATAAAACAATGTGATAGATGCGTTAGACTGGAAACAAATTAAAGCAAGTATTCCTCTATTTGTCTACAAGAAATTAGAGTTGCAGCACTATTAATCCATAGTAATGCCTCACTTGAACAGGTTTGTTATGTTTAACACTGATGTATTGCAATTCAGAAACTTCTGTAATTTTTTTTAGTCACATTACTAAAACAATATTTAGTAAAGATTAACTCATAATCCGTGTGCATAAGCATATATACGCTATAAAAGATAGTGAAAATATTATCATACCTAAAATAGTAACTATTTAGAGCAAATTATGTTATACAAAGCCAATTTGTAAAATATCACTGAAAGTACAGACTGTATGTTGATACAAAGGCCACACTTTTCAGGAAAGTGTTAAGTGCACATTTAATTTACTCATGTGTTCTGTTGAACCCAACAAGAATTAAGTTCTAGGTAGAAGTTAAGAGTTTCCTTATATACCTTTCTGAATAGGATCTAGGTCAATAAGCAATATACTATTCTCCAACTACCTTGAGGAGTCTGAGGATATTTAAAAAGAAATCCAAAGCAAGATGAAAATTTAAGAAATAGCACATAGGATTCTTCTTGGCCTGTGCCTAACTTTTTCGTTTTTTAATGTGAATTTACAGCTCATGAAAGGTGTCAGATTAAGAACCCTCAGGCTGAAGTTATCTATACAGCCACAGACATGTAGTGCATCAGCAGCAGCAGCATCAAATTTCCCCTTAAAATGCACTTCTCTGAAGCCAGAGTTTACACACTGCTAAAGAAATGTGGGTTGGTTTTTTGTTTGCTTGTTTGTTTCTTATATATAGTTATTTTTAAATTCCAGGAAAAAGAATGGAACACGATTTTCATGAAGGAAGGAGTCTACTTTCTAGTGTTAAGGGGGCTTCGGATTACACGTATTTGTGCAAGCAAATACTTCTGCATAACCTTACATGAGCAACTGTGTTATTTTGAAATTGGACACTTACATGTGTATTGGCAGGATGTGGTCTTAACCTGCCAGCCTCCCACAGTGCATTATGTCACTTTTTTCTGTGCAAAGCTCAGTTTCCCCACCTAGTAAGTACCAATCTCCAGGGAGGACTGGGGCTAGAAGGTACGATTCCGCAGGTGCGCAAGCCCAAAAATTTATATGGAAGTGAATGTTTGTGGATTCAACCCTTACTTGCTCTTAGGTAATTATGCTCATATGCACTGCGAAGTTAACACCTAATGAGCCCAGAGGCAAATGGGAGACAACCTTTTACAAGCTATGCCTTCTGTATACCAGACCTCACAGGCAACAGAAGTAATACAGCAAAATGCCTTTGATTCACGGGAATTGCCACGACCACATCTTTCATGTACTAGCACAAACCCATCTATCCTGCTAAACGCAAATCTTTAGCCTATTCAAAAAGCATATTCTACAGAAACATAAAATGCTGTCTATGACAATCTCCCAATCTAAGGATTTTACAATTTGCAATGCATACCTGTGTCACTTTAAGAGCTCTTCTGAATATCTTTTTGTTCATTAATAAAGGAAACACCAAACCTTTTTTTTAAAAAAGATCCATCCAATAAGCACCCATACTGCTGCACCACAGCTTTGTGCAGTTTTATTGTTACCAGTACCAAGAAAATGGAAACCGAGAGTATTTCCTGCTTTACACCTGCCTAACATTTAGGTAAGGTTTTTATTACCTGCAGTACGGTACTTCCCAAAGAATTTCAGTAAGACCACTGCTCCTCCTTCTCAAGTATTGTACCAGCACGCTTGGACAAACTCCCTGGCCATGTATACTCAATTTTAAACACTTAGTCTTACTACTTCAATTTCAACATTTGAAGTTAGGCATGGGAGCATTTACTGGATCAGAACTTAAATCATTTTGCAAATGCACAATTAAGAGGGAAATGCTGAACCATGATTAGGTTACTGGTGATATGGATGAGTTTTGCCTTGAAGCTAGAACTAACATCTGAAGTTTCCTAACCTTTAGGGATATTCTGTGATGCATCTCGTTACAGAAACTGAAGCCTGCTATAAATTGCAGACGGAAATGAAAGCTACATGCACTAAAGGGCGGAGAAGCACAGAATATATTAGGTTTGATTTGCCTTTTCATTTCAACAGTTGGCAATTTGGGAAAATCTCAGACACCATCCGGAATCGCAGGTTGGAAGGAACTTCTGCAGGTCACTTGGTTCAGCTCCCTCACAATCTCTCCAGGCAATCTGTTCTAGAGTTTCATCACCCTCGTGGGGAAAAAATAAGAAGGAACTAAGGAAGTCCTTGGCAGATCACCTTTTCGACAGTGCTGCAGGCAGCTGTGTACAGAAATGTAGTATGTATGTCAAATAAATTGCAGAAATATTTTAAACATAATGCAACCTGGTAACCGAGTAAATGGGCGAGACTCATGATTTGTAACTCCACATGTTCTAATTTAACTTAAGGCATGTCAAATACAAGTATCATGGTTTTCCTTTTTTTTAAAACAAGCAGCAAGGAAATTGCTACAGTCTATTTTATTCAGTCACATTCGGTAGATCTTAAGCTAGACATTCAAATATGTGCCTACAGAGAACCTGAAAACATTAAAAGCCTTTGATAATTCAGCCCTCGTTCAGCCACCTAAGCAAGCATCCAGGCTTCCTAGCAGGGACTGAGGACAGCCTACGTAACTGTGCCAGGAGTTCCAAGAGCCTACCGATGCTCTCCTCTCCGCTCCGCACACACCAGCGAAGAATGGGAAGCATTACTGTTACGCAAGCCCGGTGCAGCAGCCAGGATGGGTCTTGCTCAGTGCTATGCATGAGCTGCAAAGCCCGTGTCTTGGAAAGATTTGTTAGGCGAGACGTGATGCCATTCAGCCATGACTATGACTATTGTCACTGCTGAGCTGATTAAGTACACAATGCACTGTTGCCGGATTGCTTAAGGACCTGCACAGTGTATTCATTGCGGGATGATGACACTCTAAGGTATTTGAAAACCAAGCCATCTGAGAGCTAAAAAATGGATTTAGGTTCCTGCCTTTAGGTATCTGTGTTTAAAATTTGATGGCTTAACATAAACAGACAAGTAGTCCTCAGGCTAAGAACAACAGATTAGAAAATAATCCTTCAGAATGGGAACGCTCTAGCAGGCTACATGCAAACCTCTAATATGTTATCCCAATTTGGTTTTTATTTAATGGCCTGTACAGAGTCAAGGGAGGGCTTGGACACTCTCTGCCACTGCACCAGGGGGAACTCTGTCTTCTGTCTACTTGGCATACTCTATAATAGATTAAAATAGTTCTGCTTCTGCCTCTGGAGATAGTCTGACAGAATTATAGAATCTTTCTCTCATAAACAGGATGAGTAGCTTGCAGTGGAAAAAAATCATAACTTTCCATCTGATCAAACCCATTTCCAAAATGTCAGTGTATCCTTGCCTTAAAAAATGCTACTTTAAGTTATAAACAAACTCATGAACCCATGTTTCTGCTAAAAATAACATAAAAGTCCTTCTTCCTGCACAAAACATGTGACTTCAAGGACTCTAAACCAAAATATGTTTAGAAGGTGTTATAATCAGGCCATAGCTTCATATATGAAATACATTGTTAGTTAGAATCCTGTAAGTATCTATTTTTGTTTCCCAGAAAGGTTAGGATTTTAAACTAGCATTACTGTTTATTCCGATTTGGTGTTAATCTTAGTATTCCAACATTTAAAAGGCCATCAGATCTTCTGTCATTTTAATACAAATACTGTCTGTGGCTGTGACAGCATTTGGCATAGATATATGTTGCCATGATATTTTTGATAACCCCAAGTGTGTTTCTCTAGATGTGTTAAAAATTTATACAATTTCTCTTAACAAATTCCACACAGAGGAGATTAGGAAACAGGTTTCATCAGGAAAGCACTGATGTTTATAGATAAAGTTCTTTTCTTCAGGGTTTCTAAAAATTCCTTGTCAGCAACTGCCTGAATTTCTAAAGATGTCCCATCAACACTTCGTTATATTTTTTGACATCACAGCAGAGACTGTTACATTAGTTCTATAAGCGAGTTTAGCTTCACTACAGCAAAAGGAATATTTTCCTCTATCCATACCCTTTCAGTCATGGGCCCCCCATGTACAGGTTAGCAATGTGCACTAAACGCCGAGACATATCGACTTCAGTGGGAGTTAAAACACTGCACTCACTCAATACAGGCATGAAGGCAATATTGGCTGTTGCAAGTGAATGGAGCAATCTTTATAAGACAAAGGCATAGGAGACAGGGACTCAAAAGACATAATAGCCAGGTAAGCCGAGGCATAGTGAAATCAAGGAAAGGCACACAGGAGATTCCACAAGAAAAGTTAGATATTTTTCTCATGTGGAAGGGAAGTTGAAGTTTAAAAGAGGGGTTTCTGGTAATAAAATACCTGGAGAATTAACAGCCAGTAAAAATGACACCGGTCACCTTGGAAGCATTGCTATGGAGACAGCCAAGATACAAGATGTAAAAATCTTGCCAGACAGGATAGGTCAGGGTATCCTTAAACAGAAAACAACAATAAATTCACAACATTCCCTAAAAGACTTCAGGGCCTTGCTATACACACCAGTCAAAACTTTTGCACCGACTAATATATCAAACCAGTTTGTCGTGTTTAGACATGACAGCAGCATCAGATACCGCACGCTATCCAATATTCTAGCAGCAGCCCAGCAACAACAAATGGCAAGTCACAGACCATTCTAATCACATTTCATATTTTTTAAATGCTTCCATAACTGCACGCCAATATAATGTCATATAAACTAAATCGGTTTAAGAAGATCATTTAATGCAATAGCAGTCCTTTAAAAAAAATAAATAATAAAAAAAGCACAGGCCTGTAAGCCCATTAACCTGGCAAATCTTTCTGTGACCTAAGTTTCCCACTCAAGAGCTTATGGAGTAACCACAAAAAAGGAGGTCAGCAGTAAGTATCAAACTCAAGAACTCTTTCATAGCATACTTCATTGTTGTTTAGCTTGGGGTCATAGAACTAAGTTGGCTCTCAGAGGAAACAGTGTCACAGCAGTGACAGTTTTTACAAAGCAAATGATTCTTGCACATCCTAACAGAGTGAGTGTATGCTAGAATTTATTCTTCCTCACTTGCAGTTGCTATACACAAATCACCGTCTTCTAAGATGCATGCAGTAACTCCTTGGTTAGCCATAACTGATGCTCTGTAGAGCAGGTGGAAGGAACCAGGAATGCGATAAGGCTTGCAGATTTTTATTTGAATAATCTAACTACAATCAGCATGTCAGGATGAACAAAAACATTGAGAAGTGACAGAGCTGCAGATGATTCCCTTATATTTACCTAGACATTAAATGTTACTTTAGCTCTGTCTGATGGTTGGTATTTCCAAAGGCTCCGAAGAGTAGTAAACACCTGAAGTCTCACACAGCTTGAAAAAGTTAATCATCCAACTCACTTGTGCTTCCTTTCACATGAATTTTGGCTCAATACTACGTCAAAATACCCTGAGGTGCTGAGAGCTTGTTTTCCTATGCATCTATTCCTTCCTTCAATACCAAGGGGAACTATGTAAATGAAGAGACTGCATTTCTCAAACAGTAAGTTGCTCTGCAGCACCCAGAGAAATGCAAAGTTTATTTTACAGCTAACTTACTGGATTTCTGATTATTTCACCTAAAAAAGGGAAGAGAATGAGCAGCATTTTTTTTAAAAAAAAGAAAGCGTTTAAAGCTAGTAGGTAAATAGATAAATTAAATTCTGTTCCAAAAAAACATTCTGCACAGTGAAAGCTACGTAATCACTTAATATCTTTTCAGTAATAAAAATACTGCACAAGCAGGTGTTGTGCATAATACACTTTAATTAAACTGAAAGAAAAAAACAACAACAAACCCAGGAAAACATAATTGCTTTCAACTGAAGCAGCAGCCACTTGGTCCAGGGCTATATTTCCTGTAAAAAAGCAAAATCTGCTTTCATTTACATCTTTGCAACTCCACTGATGTACGGAATATAATTTGGAGGGAATGTGCAAAGGGTCTGCACTCCACTTTTCCCATCAGTTTTTTTGAAACTCATAATTACAGTAACACTTTCTCCTTCATCACCCTGACTTTGACATCCCCAAGAATAAGAAAGTGAGATGGATGAAGGCTGATCAGAAGTTCTGCTAGAGTAAGCAAATTTTAAAAGAGGATACCTCATAAAACCTCTTCAGTTGTACAAAGGATCTTCCAAGTTCCTTTAGGAAAGGCCTGAATCTTAGAGGTGCTCAGCTCTCCCACTAGTACTTATAATTTGAGTCTCAATGTTTTCCTAAGATGCCACCATTTTCTTATTATATCCACAACGCATATTTGCATTATGCTTAGTGCGAGGCATTTACATCATCCATACCCGAGTTAGGAAATACAAACAGTATTATATTTAGAATCATGTCTGGTATGTATTCTTTAGGCAAATAGACAGATGGCATTGATATAAAAACTGAAATGAGCATCTATACCAAAAGAGAGATATGTTGTGTACACGAAACGCTCTAGAGGATTGACATGCAAAGGGAAACCTCATGACCTATCAAAATTAGAATCTCAGACTACAAGAGCAAAGGTAGGAGAAGTGATCAAAATTCTCTAGTTGCTAGGCATTTTATGGAAAGAGGGCACATTCACTCATCTCATTAAAATTCATGGAAATTGAAAATATCCAAAAGCCCAGGAGGGGTGGGGTCAGAAAAATCTATTTCACAGAACTGGGAAGCTTACTCTAAATTCACCTTGAAAGCACTTTCCCCATCACAGACTTCCCGAGAGCCTTTTCAATTCTCTCCTACTTAGAAGATAATTATAGAACTTTCTTCCCCTCCCTGACTACTGCATACAGAAGGGGGTCACTTCAGCATTTTATGGAGATTATCATGGTTTGTTCTTAACTACATCCTGGAAATCTTTTCTCCTTTGTTCCCTCTTCAACTCATCTAGCAAACTTAATTTTTATTTCCTTCTGTTTCCCATATCATATTCTCTGGCTATGTCATTTGATATCATAACTACTTTAGTACTAATTATTGTTGAACCCTGGACTTCTATTTTCTTCCTTTTCTCTGCTTTCTCTTTTAATTTTAAATTTACTGTTGTCAGGAAACAGTGACACTCAGACATGGGGATTATGGAGGGACATTAATAAAAGGCTATGTAGTGCTTCCTCTTATGGATAAAAAGTCTACAAGGCACAAATCCAAAGGGGAAGACTAAATACTTCCTAAAAGGATTTCTAAGGGCACCAGAATCATATGAGATTTTTAAGACCATCAGTCATTTCAGGCAGGAAGGACCTGGATTTACGAGTTTAGATTGCCAATGCTGATAATTGGTTCATATGGTCTGATCTGGCCCTTGCAGCTTCTCACATTTTTAATTTTTTGTACAAAGTGAGACTAGGAGGAAGATGCAGTATTTCCCATCACACTTCCACATCAGAGAAGTCTGCCTCCTCATAACACTACTACAATAGTACAACAGCATTGCTCCATGCTCAGGCACCTCCCCTGCCTTGGCAGCTTATTGAATTTAAGACTTCTTAATAGCTAGTAAAACACAGTATTTATAAGATTAAGATTAAGCCAAAGCTCAGACATCATTTAGCAACAGAAACAAAGTTGGTTTAGGCAAGTTAGAAGTAAAGTCAAGATGCCTAGGGGTTTTTTTTGCTAGTAGCTCAGCTTCATTCTTAAAAAGAAAGCTGGAATAGGGTAGCTTTTTTTTTTTAACTGCTTTTCTAGTATTGGATAAAAATTGTAAGACATGAGCAGTAGCAGTACTGCAGCAACCAGCTTGCTAAGTATATCCCAAAGATTTAGCATTCCAAATAGAAGTAGCAGATTTCTGCGTAACTTGGCACACATTTTTGCAAATTATATTGATGGTCAGTAACAGACCAACAGTATTCTCCCTGAATTCACTAATCATACACAATTGCTAATAAAGAGAAAAATGAAATGTTCTTTCATGAAGATGCTTTCAGTATTTCTGTATTAAGAGATGATGTAAGAATAAAGACTTTCTCCAAGGCCCTCAGAAAGGTGGGCCACTTTGGAAATAAACAGACACAGCTGTGACTAAATCAGCCAAGTCACAGGTTGCCAAAAGATTTTCCCTTCCAGGTATTAAGAACAGGTTTTTCCTCAGCCTACCTGTCCTGCTTTATATACCATTGACTCAGCCAGCTACATAGCCCTCTCCCATTCCCCCAAGAAAAATTCTTCATAATTTCAATAGTAGTTGTTGAAGACACTTTTCTACATCTAAGATAATATAAACACTAAAGGCTATAAATATTTTTATATTCATAAGTGGCCCTAAAAGAGAAACTTTTTATATTTATCAAGCTTAAGCCTGAGGTCCCTTCTGGGCCCCCACAAACAACATTCACAGCACTGAGTCCTAAGAAAACTAAAGCAGCACTCAATGTTTTTCTCTTTGCTCCTGTTTGTCCTCCTGGCTTTAATTTCTCCCTCTTTCAGAATCCTCTTTGGCACATGGAGGAGGCTTTTTCAATAAATCAATACTCCAGTAAAAATGACTGCCTCTATGTACTCCACATATTAAGCGAGTTTCTCTTATACAGATAAAAACATGCCCCTTATGCTCTGTATTTGACATTAATTTTTAATAACAGATGTTAATAAAAGAAGCACCTGGCAAAAATGTGAATCTGAAATAGCACGATGTTAAGTCTTGCCTGCTTTGACAATATTTTTCTGATGAGGCATAATAGCTAATCAATTTAATTTGGTTTCAGAAAGAACGATAGCATTTTGTTGTTTTCAAAGTATAGTTCTGAAAAAGAATTACCATCTGAAAGAACTGCTACGAGGATAGGCATGTTAAGTAATAGCTTTGATTGTTTTTGTCAGCAAAGTGGAAGGCAACTGTTTTCAGCAAGACTGAAATTTGCAGCTTATCCATGAAAAATGTAAAAAAAAACAAAACCAAATCACATGCTTTCTCCTAAAATTATTACAGCATAAATATCCCTGTAGCATCTATACAGAAAACAATACATACATCATAAAACTGCTCCTCAGCACATGTACACGCAAAGACCCAATTACCTTCCAAACATTATGTTCAAGAGCAGAATTTTCAAAACTACTTCTGTGTCTCACATTTACCCCATGAAATTAGTAAAAAGAGAAGGCAGGGAAAGAAAAGCCAAACCAGAAGAGACTCGTTGAGAAATACCAACAACCAAAAAATATCTGCGTGTTCTGACAACTACCATCATCCCAAATGGGCTTTGCTAATCCAGGGACAGGCCTCCTGGCAGCAGCTGCAACTTGAATCACTGTCCTTTAAGCTACGCTCCGTTCTGTCCTCACAAAAACAACGCTAAAGAGTTACACGAGGCACAGAGTCCCTAAAAGCACAGTCAATCAACATCATTACAGCATATGCTTCCATTTTACACCCGTGACTTACCCAGATGTTTCCATCTTGGTGGTATGGTTTCCAGTTTCTCCCTGTATCGCTATAGAGCATCCGATATTGAGTGACCCAGTCAGAACTGCTGTACCTGCCTTGAGTCGCAATAGCACTGATCTGCTTCCTGCTCCCAAAATCCACCTGCAGCCACTGGTAATGATCACTGTCTGATGGAGACCAACCTCCTGCACCTGTTGGTTTGCAACAGAAGAGAGAGATTTAGACCTCAAACACTTGCTTTGAAGTGAGCACCTGGTGAAGGTGCTGATTGCTGGAAGGCAGACCAGCTGAGAGCAGTACAATACCAAAAAACTTGAATGCATTCAAGAGAAAGATGATTGCACATCTTTTTTAAAACTCATCTTTAGCACAGCCTCCAAATGCATTAACTCTCTTGCCTTAATCATTTTATGATATAATTATAATGATTTAATGAGCTGCTTGCTAACGAATCAATTTATAATGCCTTAATTACAGTTTATTAGTTTTTGCCAAATTATAATCGTTCAGGGGTTGACCAATTTGCCATGAAATCCTTTGTCGGAGTAAGTTGGCACAAATCAATAACAATCTTTGGATTTTGTATGCCTTTTCAACAGCATTTCACCTTAAAGAGATAATATAGATAGAACGCAAGGAAATAAGAAGCAGCTCTCTATTTTCCTATGTTTCACTATAGCGCACAAACTGAAAGCTCTACCAGAAGAACTGAAAAAGGAGCAGGTACTGCAAGGCTGGATCCAGTTTTGATCTGCTGGATGCGCAAGCTGTCACAGATTACATTGGCAGATGCCTCATGGAAGCGTGATGGCTCTTTATAGGTCTATGAATTAACTTGGTAGTAATACTAGTAAGATTATTCTTCTCAGCCACTAGACTACATTGATCTGTTCTAAATAAAGAAGGTCAATGATACACAGATAAATGTGTTACTAAGACATTAATGCAATTTCTTAATCTTCTAAAACAACAAAAGGGAAAAAATGTAGTTGGATACCACAGAAAATGATAAACATTCAAAGATAGATATTATAATGATATATTTACTACAATGGTAAGTATTGGGAAATACATGAAACATCAAAAAAAAAGTCTATCAATACAGAGAAAAGGTGGAGAATCATTCTCTATATTCATAGCAGACATTAAGATGCAGAAAAAAACTTCACAGACTTAAAGCGATTACAGAGGGGCTTTTTTTGCTTTTCTATTAAGTTTGAACCAAATAAATGGCCTGGCACACTATGAAATCACATAGTCTAGTCCATGGGCCAATTTTTGTTGCTTTTAATTTCACTTACAGACTTCAACTGATGTCACAAACCCAGCCTGCTTGCCAAGCAAGAAACTCTTTGTTAAACTGCGTCTTATATACTCCCATCATTAGGCGGCAGCATTGCCTCAATCTTAGACAGTTCTAAACATTCAGCTGCTACAGGTGTTAACGTTTGCAGGTCACGGGACATTTTAATGTTGTGGTATCAATGGGATCATTTGATGTCGTAAGTGGTTGCCTTCCCCTGCAACTAAAAGTGTAGCACTATGCCAATGACATCTAATTTGTTAAAATTTTTAAGATTTACAATAGGTGCTTTGTCCCTGCTCTACAGGTAAATTACACCCAGCTATACAAATAGGATACTTTACAGGAAGGGAATAGTTGAATGCTATTTGAAAAGCAAACAAACAAGCAAGCAAACTAACAACCACCCTTATGGGTGCAAGTGCTATTCCCACACATTCCCAAATTCAAACTAGCTCTATTTTTGCAGAGAATGATAAGTAGTCATTTAAAAATAGAATGTGGCTTCTTCATGACTACTATGCAAGGAGACTGGAACAGTTAGCTCTACACACTTGTTGTATTAGCAGAGACGTCGCTTTCTATCCTGACATCCCTGTGCAATCGGCCTATCTGAGACTGATGGCACGCCAAGGATAAGAAGCTGCCCCGGTACAGAAGTCACCTTTGTAAAAGGACACTTTGGTGGCTCCAGAAAAAGTAAGGTTCAGATGTGAGCATTTAAAAATTATTATGAAAGACAGAGCTGATAAATCCATCAATAAAATGTCCTTCAGCAGTGCAATTGTTGAAGAAGGATGATGATGTACTTTAGCGGTAAGAAGGCTAAAATAGACATTATGGGTTGTACACTTTTTACTTACGCAGGAAATTTTGTTATGCATGAGATTTACATTAAAACAGGAGATTTTGTTACACACATTTAAAAGAAAACACTTTTAACTATAACACGATAATTTTTTTTTTCTTTTAGTTCATTCATAATAATAAGACAAGACTTTGGCCTTCTTTAACTGAGAAACATACTCAATCAGTGTAAATTGCAGCTAGGCTCCAGCAAGACTTCGGCTACAGATCCATTGAAAAGTTCGGAAAAATTGAGAGCTGACATTCATTTTCCCGTTTTTTTTGATATAGGAAGAGGCAGAAAAAATTCTTCACACCTTGCCTGACCAAAGTCAGAGATATGTGACACTGAAGTCACACCTAGGCCAGGAAATGGAAACAGGAGTATTGCAAGACAGCCTGCCCTATAACCATTTCTAGTAAGAGAGAGACAAGACTTCTAGTCAATATTGGAGAGAGCAGCAAACAATACTAGCCCATGGGTTTCTTGACATAAGTCTCTGTCTCAGTTTCACATTTGCCTCTTAGCTTTTCCAAGCAAGTAAATAAATAAATAGTCAAAAGGATGGAGGAGACACAGGCTGGATTACAGCTAAGCGTGCTGTTTAGCGGTCCAGCACGGGAAGGGAACGGTGATGGGTCTGTGCCCAGAAGCAGCCTGGGGGATCAGTCCAAAGTTTCCTCTTCCCCTTTGATTCATCAAGCTGGGTAATTTGGGGGAGCCAATCACTTTGTTCATTTTGTTTGTGATATGTGTAACCTGTATCAATTCAAGGATTAATCAAGGTCCTTCTTTTTGTTCAGGTGCACGCTCTAAACAAGTTACGAAAAGCCGGATTGTATAAAAATTTCCCCACTGTGAGATCCTTGCAAAGGCCCTGAATTCATTGGAGGAATTTAAGTACATTTGTGTCTCCATTCACTCTAAGCAGGTACAAAAAAATCTCACTTCCCCAGAATTGTGCATGTGCTCACAGCTCAAGTATATCAGTAAGTATTTTGCTGAATAAAACCAGCTTCTTCACTGGAATGAAGAAGTTGGTTTGATATTGGACAGAGAACAGAGGAGTTACTGACAAACAAAATATTTCAGATATTTTCCCTTTTTAAAAGGAGTGGCAAATTTGGAAATCAAACCCAATTTCCACAAGATGGCATTATTTTCAAAATACACTCACTTTTATGGCCAATATATTATGACAGAATAATGAATTATCTTTAAGGAATGAACACATTGACAGCATGTAAGTAGTTTTCAGTGAGCTTTGTACTGAAACTGCAATGGTGTCTGTTCTTTGAATAAATCCTATTCACAGTATTATTCTTCACACCTTGGTGCAAACTGTTTATTTTTAATGGTTACAGGCTATATTCTGAATTTTATTACACATGTTATTTGCACTTTTTATTATGGCAGAAAAGAGGCATTGGATACATGGGTTTTTATATGATACGCTGGTTTACTTCATGTGCTGCCTTTTAATGCCAAATGCCACAATATACTATGAGAACAATGTGAGCTACAAATTATTAGAAAAATGATGAACTACAAAATATTTAAAAGATATTAAACATATGCATATAATATAGTTTACTTTCATTAAACAGGTAAGGAGAATGGGGTTCTTTGGTAGTAGTCGTGCAATATATTCAATTGCAGACAGTATCTGCTTCCTATTTTTCTTTTTATGCTATTCCAGAACTTGTTGCGATTAAACATATTCACCCACTCAGCAGCCAAAATAATTGACTCACTGACATTAACCAAGAGAGTGACTGAATACTTTTATTTATGCTGTCTAGTACTCTACAACCCAAACAGGGCAACTAACTTCAGCTTGAGCAAGAATGACTGTACGTGACCCTTTGACAGCAGATAACAGAAAACTGTAAGTTCAGAAACAGTAAAGTCAACATTGAGCATGTCATCCCCCGTATCTCTGTGCATCCAGGAAACCTTCCTGTACAGAAAAGCCTAAGAGTCTTAATCAGCAAAGCCAGCCAGACCATTCTGGTGGTAAAAGGCGGCTGTGACAGACTTCATAAAGCTTACTTTCAAAAGAAGCTACAGAAAGTCATTTGATCTGCTCCTACTGCAGACTGACCAAACAGTGTGTAATGAGTCTGCTACTGAAAAGCACACTCGGTGATGCAGAAGGCAGATAAAACTATATTCAGAATGCTAAGAATCTGTAAAACTTTAATCTTTCATGATTTTTCACCAAATAAAGACAATTGCTAACAAATAGTAGTAGTAGCATCATTACAACAAGAGCTGAAGTTCAAAGATTTATTTTTTTTAATTATGAAAACCCCGAGGTCTTTCATGTTTTTATTGGATTTTATTGTACATGTTCCTTCTGTGGAACTGAAAACAACATGAAAAACATAGCCTATCTCCAGACGACGCACGCAAAAGATAGCACTTAATGTATTTCCAGGAATATAAAGAATTCAAGTCAAAGTGAGCCTATTTTTGCAAAATTTCATGTATAGTTTCTTCCTTTTAATTAATTACACATTTCATCTCCCTATTCAAAGTTGAGTGAGCTAGCTCCCATTTACTGCACACTAAGAAAGCTTATGTGATGATATAGCCTTACCTTCCTATTGTGTCCGTCGTCCCCCCCCCGATATATTATCAGTAAGTAGCAAACCTGGGGTAGGCTTTACAGATTTTAGATTTTTATCTGAACTGTCATATGCTACTGAGTTTACAGATCTATAAGAAGGGCCACTGATTTTTGAACATGTCTGTTCAGTTTCAGTTAGATATCTTCCTTCTTTTGAAAATTTGGCACTTTCATCTTCATTCATGGCCGAAACTGGAAAGATTAATTTGCACTAGAAAAATCCATTCTTGGTTTAGTCACACTTGTTCATCATTTCCTACTTCAAATCACAAAATAGAAAATACCAGTACTGCAGTAAGTCTAGTTTTCCACTCTTTTCAAATCAGCAATGAAAGGTTTCAATGACATGAATGAAAGAAGGAGGGGATCCTTAGTCAGAATTTTCATTACAACACAAACTATGAAAACCTATAGATAGAACATTTAGGATTTGTAGTAGTTGGAATTCAATGGACTACTTTATCTTGTAATAGAAAACTTCTATAGCCTTTCAGCAAGGAAACAAAAAATATGCCTTTTTAAATAATTACGTAATAATAACCCAAAACATTCTTAGAGTTTGAATCCGCTTATTTGTATGGAAAAAACACAACCCAATATTTCAATGAGAAATAACACTTTCTAGGTCACTGCAATAGCATGAAATCAATAGTGTTTGATACCTTGCTATTTTCTTGTCATTCCTCTACATAAAAGATAAATCAAGACAAAAAGGAAAACTTTGAAATACTGAGATCATTCATTCACTGCACTTCAGAGAAAATATGGGCAGCCATTTTCTATAGTACCCTAGAAACCAATATAAAAGACCCAAACTTCTAAACTGCATAAATCTACCTGCACCCTTAGTCACTATTATGCTTAAGTAGGACATCAATGGTGGGTTCCATTTTTGGTTTATCTTCCTGTTTCTCCAATTTATTGTTGTAGATAACGACTGACTGTATACAGACAGTAAAACACTTAACTTTACGCAGAGCAAATAACATCATAGCATTGAGTGGGTCTAGTCACACTGAGAAAAGTTACGCACGTACAGAAGTTCTCAGATGATTAAACACTGCACATCAAGCTGCTCCGAGGAAGGATCACTTTTACCCTGTATTAGGTAGGGCCCTTTAACAAAGAGACTCCAATCCTCATATAGGGCTCTACTTCTAATTAAAGCAATCTTTTCCCAATATTGGCACAGATAAACATTTTTTAACTTCCTTATCATAAACAGCATGCATTATTATACTTCTTGTATTCACCTGCTGTTCTGTCTAAATTTGGATTTGTAATCCAGTCCCAATCCTCTGCGTAGGGATTTGCTTTTGCGTGTTTGAAGAGCTCTTCCTTCCAGCACGAAACAACAGTGATGGAATTGCAGACAAGGCCACGCATGATGCTGATGGTGGGCAAACAATTAACGCTCTGCTTCGGAAGAAGCAAAGTTTGATATTTAGAAGGCAGTGAGTACTGAGAAAATAGCAGCATGATTATACTCACCCTCTATTTAAAATTACCTATATTTATTTTGCAAAAAGTTAAATATCACAGAGGAGGAAGAGGCAGAAATGACAACTAGATTTCTTCTTCTCCAGAATTCATCATTAGAATTTACCCCAAATCAGACTGTATTTACTAAAAACTGGCGAACTAGACCCAGCCTTTGGCCTAACTCCCCAAGAGTTCCAATAGCAACTTTCCAGAGGTGCAACAAGAACTGGGCTGAAGCTCTAAGTTCCCTGTAAAACAGATCCGATAAAATTTATTTTGTGTGGATAGAAGAAGATAGGAAAGATCCAATATTAATTCCCCAAAGTAGCCTTCCATCATAGCAGCTGAAAGTTGTAAGTCTACAGGGAGGTCAGTATCAGCATTAATCTTGACTTCTGAAAGGCTGAAGTAGCATGCCAGCCTATCCAGCGTCCATTACAAGTCACTGAGAATGTACTGACTTCTAGTGGCATCTACCAGTGTCTTCCTTTGGTGTGGCTTAAAATCTCTGATAAAGTATACTTTTTGCTTCTTTAAACTATGCAGTATTTTTTTTTTCCTTTTTTAGGGGGGAGAGGAGGGGGGAAATAAGGGTTAGCCCTTATTCACTTTAGTATACGTTTTTTTGGATACCGTTAGACTAATTTTAGAAGACTTTGCCTCTATTAAAAAATAGATGAGGGGGTGGCATGGTGGCAGACCCTAATTATATTTCTTAAAATTATTTCATTTTAATTTAAAAACCTGAAAGTTAAGAGTAGAAATAACCCAAGGGATAACAGTAGTTATCAGGTTGCAATCCACACAGATCTTTTTAAAAAGAACATTAAAATCACTATATTTTTTTTTAAATCTCAATAGATCTCTCTTACAGTAAATGCAATTAAAATAAATCCCTTGATGTAGTGTCTGCTTCTTAATACCCACTGCTTCCTAGTATATCTTAACTGAGCACAAACCACATATGAGGGAATGAAAGATCAATCTGCCATAAGGAACAGTGGTGATATCTAACAATAAAAATGATGCAAAAGAGATCTCATCGTTGTCATTCACAGTTGTCAAAGTCAAAAGAGGAGGAAAAAATCGGAAGCCTGAGGAGTCTCGTATCTTGAATCCGCTGTTGGGGAACAAACACTTTGCAGCTTGGTTATTTTAATGAAGACATCACTTTAAACTATGCCTTTCCCATCTGTTCTGCTTTCTAATTACATATGCAAAGAGAAGCTCATTCACAACTGCATCCTAATGGAATCTTAAACAAAACTTGGACAAGATTTAAATATTCTGTGCACATCATCTGTATTCAAGGCATCAAGCCGCTTCTTCTCCATGAGGTGTTTTCTCGTGTTCTAGACAGAAAGTTGAGGCAAGGCAATGCATCACTGCACCCTGGCATACAAACGCCTTGCATACAAAATAACCACAGTGGCATACAAAAGACAAGGAAGCGAGTATAGAGATCTCCCTTTCCTCACACCGCCTTTCCAAGTACCAGGACACAAATCTTCCACTGCATGTTTATGCATTGCAGCACTGGGGTATTCCTAACAACTCCGGTCATATCCCTGGCAAGAGCTAGCAAGTGTCTAGCTAATGGATAGCAGACACTCAGTGCCTCTGCTGAGCAATCGAGCCCCGATTAGCAGATTCTTATCCAAGATTTTAATGATGGTCAGATCAGCAATAGTGAAAGTTTTACTGACTGTGACTGAATAGCATTTACAGCACTTTGAGATCCAGATACAAGCTCATTATGACACTTTGGTAGTTCCTTGTAATTGTTGTGATCCCTCCTCAGTAGAGATGACAGAGAAAAAGGAATTAAGGTATTCCTGCACCTGGTCTATACCATTTCAATAGTAATGAGATGCCTGAACAGTTTAGTCACCTAAATCGTCCTGTTCCCCTTAGTGCCGTCCATAAAGCAATGGAAGGCAAAGCTGAATTTCCCCAAGTTATATCGTGATGTTCTAGCCCACCTTGATTAATATTTTCTCCCTCAAATGATTGTACAGGAAAGATGATTAAATGCCATAATTCAGTCTTAGATGTCTTGTTCTGTGACAAGTCTTCAGTGATAAAAGATAAAAACTGAACCTCCTGTCTTGCAGAGACTTGCCATGTGAGATCCTGTGGTGAATATAGTTTCTGCCGTTGTGCTCCGTTGTATACCAGTGTTCCAGTGATGTGCGAACAACGCCACCTTGAAATGCTCACTGTTAACAAATATAAGCTACATGATTATTTCATTAGAGTCACTATCTGTGTTCTAGCTCTGGTTTTTAACTCCAAATCTCCCAGTCTGTGTCTCCTCCAATAAACTTTTCTCCCTTGACTTCTCCCTTGAAATGCCCTGCTCGTGACACACTCCCTCCAGCTGTTACGTGCCCGGACAGACTCTTAGCCCAGCACGATAAAAAAATGAGCTGGCCCAGCTCTGACGTCCAGCTCCGGTGAGGACTGCCAGCAGCCACCCTGTCCCTGCTGCTCCGGATGTTCCTAACGCTTACTTGCACTCAGCTCTTGGACTGCTGCAGAACCTGAACGCCGCTCACTTTTTCTCTCTCTCTCTTAGTCTTTATCCATTTCTACCAGGATTTTTTGTGTGCTTGTTTTTTTTAAAGCTGCTTCTTTGGGGACTGGCAAGAAAAAATACACTCTAGAGTATGCTCAGGTTGAAGGTTTTTCCCCAGTGTTGCCTATCCAGGTTAAACCTGCTTTTCCTCTATACAGAAGTCTTTTCCATCTGCTCCAAATTTCAGACCTGAATTCCCTGTATTTAAACACTGGAATTTCTCAGAAGCTGGTTTTAACCCAAATGGTGATGATTTCTCAAAACTCAGAATTGTTAATAAAGCAGTTCAGACTGCTTTATTATATAATTATATATTATTTATTATATAATATTTTTTCTGACCACCTTATTCCTTTCTTCTTGAGTGCTGGAGTGCTAAAATCACTACACATTTTGATAATTTCCCACAAAAACTGTAAATGAAGCCAATGAATTCTCATAAAGAGGTTCTCTTTTCTGAAACAAAATGACGGGAGGTGGGGGGGGGTGTTAATATCAGTCAGCTCAACTGAAAGTTTCTGAATGCTTAAAAATCACTGAATCTTTTGTATATGCAAACTGCCTAGAAAATTAGCAGCTAGAGGGAGCTAAACTATTCTCTTATTTGTGCCAACAGTGCACTACCCCTGACCCAAGGCTGAGAACAGGACAGGGCTCTTCCCTTCACCGCTTCCAAATGCTTCTGTGCGGCAGACCTTGCTCGTGATATTACAGGAGCTCCGATATTATCAGTGCCATGCATGAGTACAAGTTACTGGTACTGTTTAATCCATCTTAGTAAATGTGCTTCCCTCTCCCATTTTTTTCCTTCAACAAGCAGGAGCACAGAATTGTGAAACATTGTGAGATGATTTTTGAAACACCTGATTTAAGGGTTTTGTAGGTTTTTCTTCTTTTAACAAAGCTAACTGCTTTTAATATAGCTAAAGGATAATTTTTTTTCCATTAATGCAGATATTGCAAGCAGTACTCCGGACCTTATCCTTTCTCTCCATTATGAAAATACATTCTACTTTTAAACACTACTCTGTACTGCATCCATTTTTATGATGAAAGCTAATACTATGCCTTCTGTTTTGCTAACAGCAAAATATTTATTGGTATCATATGCAGAGTTGCAACAACATGGGAGGAATGATTTTATTATTTTAACTTGCAAAATAATATGTGCATTTCAAGATAGGACTATACTGCAGCAGAATTCAACTTTTTAGGCCAATGATTTGCCTGAAGTCTATGGTAAACTACTAATAAATATTGACTATTCCCTAAAAAGTTTATACTCCTTGGAGCCAAAACAGAGCACTGTATACAAAATCATTATAATCACGTGAGACTGTACGAGGGGAAAAAGCCAGAAGAAAAAGTTAAAAGTTAGAACGCTAATAAAAGTAACAGTGCTCGTATCAGTGGCATCAAATGTTAATTTACACACATGGGATTAACTAATCTGATACATTTTAGACACTAACCAGGGAATGAAATCCTGCTAGGATTTTTATTCAATATAAACGAATGAGAACTCCAAGTTCATGCAGCAGAGCATTTCAAAAATTAAACTGTAATAAATTAAAAACCCCAAATGCACACTCCAACCCTTGTTCTTTAAATTTTAACCTACAGAAGGGAGGAGAATATGCAAATGCTAGCTTTAGAGTAGGAAGGCTCAGCTTCCAGGGTCTGGGGGAGCATTCAAAGCAGGATTTAACTTCAGGTGCCCTGAATCATCCCCACTTCTCCCCCTGCCTCCATTAGCCCTCTAAGACTCTTAGGATGGTATGGCTCCCCAGGATGAAATTAATCTCTCTGCAGTTTCTGTGCTCCCCATTTAAGATGTTCAGGCTACAGATTGAAATACTTGTTCTGCATGCATTTTTTCTACACTGCCAGTCAAGACTGCTGAGTATAATACTGCTGAGAAGAAAAAAATCTTTTGCATGTCCAGACATACTCAATATACCCACTCCCCCTCCAAAAGAAAAAAAACCACACCACAATCTCAAACAGCTAGACTGCAGAGCATACCTAAATAATTTCTGACTGTACAGAGCAGTAGTTGGCAGACAAAGAAACAGTCACAGCTACAAAAGAAGTGTTCAAGACAGAAATCATCTAACTTGGCAGAAGCATTGCCCAGGCAAGCAAAGACCTAAGTGAGGATAAAAATAACTTTGTATGCTTTAGTTTGCCTGTCTGTAAGCCGCTGTAACACATCATTCACCTCACACACAACTGTGAAAGTAAACAGTATTTTGAAACTTTATGAAAAATGCTGTAATACTAAAGCTAGTAATTTCTCCTACTTCACCATATATGCACAACGCAAGGTTTTATCCCCATAGAGCTGGCTGCTCTATCCTTATACAGATTACATACTTCTCTTTTTTAATAGAGCTCATGATTTTTCCTGCATGCTGAAATAAGCAAATCTTCATAACAGTCTTCAAAGAAATTTCCATTTGCTGAGCCTAGACAAGGAAGCACTACCACAGCTCAAGAGAAATTACCCAGGGACATCCGTGCCACTGTATGATAGCTTTTCCGTAACTTCTACACTCTCCTGATTCACTTTTATATTGAAGAAAACCACTTATCACAGACAACTAGTCCTTCTCTACTTTCATCTACATGGATACCATTCCTACTGAAGACAGAGGGATTTTCCTTATGGCATAAGCCCAGGAAATAAGTATGCAGCAAGGGCTTCTAAAGCACAAACCACTACTAGCTAAATCACTGCTTCTGTAAAAATTGAATCCTATTATTATTGTGCTATAAAAAGGTCTTAAACAGGCAAAACCACATGGCTTAAGAATGGAAAGTGCGATATGATAATTATATGTATTATGGTGAGAATATAGGTTTAAATACAGGCTTTTTTGAAAGAATGAAAGAGGAAGAAATATCTGCTGGTAATTCTGGGTTTAAAGGAATCTTACACCACAGTTTTAGCTTCTGGTTTGGCAATGTTAGTTAAGCATCATAAAATCAGAGCCACTTATAAAGGCTAGCCAATATTTATCAGGCCACTGCATTTTTTAAATTTTTTATTTATTATTACTATTATATAACCTCTTTTTCCTTATTAGTAGCAACAAAGTACTATTTGGAGAAAAAGAAACTGATATTTGCCATAGATTTTATAGAGTAAATTTATCACATAGATGTCTCCAGTAAAAAAAATAATGCAAACATACTAACTTGATCTATCAAAACACACACCAGCTGTTAGAAAGATATGACACTTGATGACTGGGAGAGTATTTATAACAAGAAAATAAAAATTATAGTAATATTATGTTTAATATTTTTAAAAGCAAAATGAAGGGAGTAAAGTTTACATCTTAAATTTTATCCTGGATTTCAGTTAAATTTCAAAGTCCTGCAAGGACTTTTAAGCACCTTTGCCTATGAGATGTTTCATTAAAATACATTTTGAACAAAACCTTTTTTGTACCTTTCCAGTTTGCCTACAGGATTTACAGAAAGCAGAGGGCTGAAATCTGGAATAGTGAGATTCCCTGGCATTGTTTCTGGTTTATATCTCCTTATACACCACTGCAGGCACCACATCTACTGGCTGTATCATTAAGCTACCCCTGACACCCTCCAGAAACCTGGGTTGGTTGGATCCCACTGTAATGCCCTTCCAGCAGGTGTCAGAGAGATCAAAGTCTCACATCAAAATGAAGATACTGATCTGGAGGTGTTCAGAATTTGTTCAGAGAAAATGGTGTCTACTTTCTCATCCTAATTTTGTGGTTTGTAACACATTCCTACCACGGTGTCAGCCCTCACTGGCGTCTCCCTGGATCTTGACACACGCAGACCTCTAGTTTCCCAGGCTGTGTGCGTGCACTTGAGAGAGGTGTCCCTTCGATGCTCCTTAGGTCTCTCTTGTTCTTGCGGGTTTTGCTTTCCAACCCTATACACCACTTTCTCATTTAACTGCACATTGTAATTTTCCTCTGCTATCTTAAACTGAGTGGAGAACCAAAAAGATAGTCAGCGGGCTGGAGCACTCGTCCTGAGAGGAGAGGTTGAGGGACCAGGGCTTGCTCAGCCTGGAAAAGAGATGGCTTTAAGGGAACCTTACAGCAGTCCCCAGTACCTACAGGGTGGTCATCAAAGAGACGGGGCCAGGCTTTTTACTGAAATGCTTGGCAGGAGGATGAGAGACAATGGATACAAACTGAAACGAGAGAGGTTACAAGTGGAAAAAAATTTTTTCTTTTTTTTTTTTTTCTTCCTGAAAGTCTCTGTCCTTGGAAGTTTTCAAATCCAGTTGGTTAAAGCCCTGAGCAATTTGGTCTGATCTCAGAGCTGAACCCTGCTTTGAGGAGGTGGTTGGACTGGAGACCTCCTGAAGTTCCTTTCAATCAGAATTATTCTATTATTGTACAACTAGCTTGCAGTAGCAACAGTAGCTTGGCAAATACAGACAACTACACCAGGTCAGCCTAACTGTAATTAACTAAGCAGATAGCAAATAGCAGAGTATGAGTGACACAGCACAGGACTGAGGTAAGATTGTATGATCCGACTGTCTTACACATCCTAAAGTATTTCACTTTTTTAAGAGTGTAAAAAGATAGGCTTCACTCCCTAAATGCCTTCCTCCTCTCCTTGAATCGCTGTTCTTTCAAACCTCCCACCTGCAGATGCTCAAGCCTTTCCTGAGATTCTGTTAGTAAATTTGGTAAGATAGGTGACATTTCTGCTCCAACAGACAATTCATTATTAAATTTCTTTGAAATAAACTTTAATCCTGGTTTTACATATTTACCTTTCTTATTTTACATTTTTAAATTTTTTTCATTCCATATCGCATAATCATTACTAGCAACTATTTTCTACATATCAGGGTAACACACTAACTTGCCATGTGATACTGACCTTTACTTACTCATTATATCACTTAGTTGTATATTTAAATAAAATCCTTGGTACTGGGAAAGCTTACTCACCTGGAAGTGGGTTTCTTTAATTCCCATTATTTCCTACCCAATAGATCAAGGTCAACAACCTCCACCTTTTTTCTGAATAGGTATTTTAGAGAAGTTACAGAGTTGCCCAAATAAAGCCAAAGAAAAAAAATTAGAGGGGATTGAGAAACATACAGTGTATTTCTTGAACTCATTCTGGAAGAAAAAGTAGGAAAGGGCACAAGAAAAGCAGAAAGTTAGATAGTAACTTTCAAACTCTTAATTTGTAAAGGAAGTTATGTATTAATGCCATGGATTTGAAACAGAATGAGATTCTAAAATGCTAAAAGCAAAGTACAAATTTATCACAAAAGATTTACCAACCGTTTCACAATGGAGTCAGTAAACTGGGAGTAGAAAATATTTTATCTTCCTCCAATAGTCATTTTTTAGTGTCGTTGGACAAATACTATAGTCACAAAAGTAGAGCAGATCAAGCTTGCCCTATAAAAGACACAACACCATTCTGCTAACTTTTCCAACATTTTGCTACAAGGTCAAAAATTCTGAATATTGTGCTTACAGCTCATTATATTGAGTGGTGTCAGTATCTGCGCAATGACCTTAGAACAGACACCCGTGCATCTTGTGGAACAGAACAATGAGCTCAGCAACGTGCAAGATCAAGTGTTGGATTTACAAACTCACTCGGAAATCTGAAAGGCAAGATACGTGTAATTTAATAGTCTTCATCAAAGACCAGAAAAGAAAAAAAAAAAAAAGCTTTCATACTTGATTCTTAATGGGTAAAAGAAGATGAAGAAAGTATTCTGGACACAAGATTCCTCAGGGGACAGGGTTTCTATCCATCTTTATTTACAGAGTTGAAATTCTCTGTTACATTTCTCCTGGCACAACGCGTATTTGTATCATAGTCAACATCTTAGCAAGATCATTACATTCCTAGCTCTTATCATGCAAGTCCTTAAATGCACAGTAACTGAAATAGTTTTAGTTGCCACTGATTTTCTCAATGTTTGTACAACTTTGCTTGACAAGTTCATGTTCTAAGGCTGTGCATTGCCAAGCACCATGGAAAGTGATCTAAAACAGTAGCTTGTGCCATGTTAACATCTCTGGAGCTACAGCCGTCAGCTGAAGGATTACATGCTAGTCAGAACATATTGTGTTACACTCTGTCATGCCAGATCTGCTGTGACAAGTTTCTTCAACACTAAAGCTAAGTTGCTGAAGTGACAAGCCTCAGGAATCAAGGAACTGCAAAATCTCCATGTACATACCAGTGTTCCAAAAACACAGCGATGCTTATTACACATTTTTCCATCAGGGTGATGACTTGCAGCATAGACTTGCTTATTAATGCTTGCCTGGGATAAGAAGAAAATTACAACGGTGCCAACAAAATGTCTGATCCAAAAGCTACCAAAGTCAAAGGACATCTTTCCTTCAGCAGGTTTTGGATCAAGCTGTTAATTATGTCGATGCACTTTGTTCCCGACTACCACGAAAACCACTCCACGCTGCCACAAACTTCACGTCGCTTCTGCCACAGCCACCAGCTTTTTATTGTCATACAACCTTTTAAAACTTTTCTTGGTGATCTCTCTCTTTATGATGTGATGCCTCATCCCATTAGCCATGAACATCTGTTCTTGGAATCTGAGGTCACGGAAATAGCTGTGACACAGAGGGTACCAGTACTGCTACAGATTTAACACACCGTTTCTGACAGAGTTGAAGTACCCCATGACATCGAATGCCCCTAAAGCTCAGTCTTCTCTCATACGCAAGGGTCCCTTCCATGGGAATAAGCTTTGTGAGAAAGCTGAAGGCCTTTCTCCTTCAGAGAAGGGAATTAGCTTTTTGTACCTACAAATTACAAGTATCTTTATACATGTGGGGGGGGGGGG
>JANZLQ010000009.1:6994822-7017174 GCA_026212715.1 Elanus axillaris | reverse complement strand
GGGGGGGGCAAAAATGAGTGGATTATTTGGGTTTTTTTGTTTGTGTTTTTCCCAGCGATCATTTCCCTTTTCTGTCCCCACTGTCCCTAGTAATATTAAGATCCCTTATTGATTTATTTAAAGAAAAGTCTTAAAGAAAAGTCTTAAAAACTGTCTTGTGTAATATCAGTGAACCAATCCCTAAGCCATGAGTTTGGCTTAACAGTTGAGATTTTTAAAAATAATAATTTGCATTTTAATATTTCAGTTCCTGTTTACTTGCTGCCTTGGGTTTAGTCCTTTGGGCTCCTAGTTTGAAATTTCTCATAACAACTGAGAGCTAGAAAATGTCCTTTTAGGGAAGAAAGTCAAGATCCTCACACAATCATTGGGATGTGTGAACTGGGATTTTAGGGAAGTATCAGACATTGAAAGACTTCTGATAAAATCCTGGATATTGGTGAGCCTCTGGTAAAAGCATCTTTTGTTTTAAAGATTTATTTCATGAGCACAGAAAGGCAGCTTTCTGCATAAATTTCTACTGAATTGAATCCCTATCTGGAAGCTGGGCCAGAACGTCATAAAATAGGAAATGCAAACCTAATAGTAGGTAGACACAGTTTTTGAGAATACAGGACTTAATCAGGTTCTCTGTCGCGCCAGTTACTTTTAGCTCTCTTTGTTCATACTCCTTTACTAATTGATAAATGTAGTGAGTTTGCTCCTCTCCTCAAGTAGCACTGAGCAGCAATATGTACAGTCATTGGGAACGGACAGTCCCACCCCTTCGTTCTCCCCTTCATCATCAGCTTCATTATAGACAATATCTGCAACTGCATAACGAGAGAGCTTGTACTTGTACCTCTCCTCTCCCTCTGTGCTGTGAGAGAGAAGTAGCATGGCATACTGCATAGCTAAAAGGTTATCAAGCCTGAATTTGTTACACCTCTGCCTTTGGCAGGCAAGCACTCGCAACCACTATAGAAATACATGGCTCATCACCACATGAAGCTGGACACCCTGAGAAGATAGATGATGTTGGATTGGTTTTCTTGTTGCTCTGCAAACAATCAAACAGGCTTAAGCTATGCAATCTGATACTCCCTAATTGACAGCTTTTCCAAGGTTCATTTGTTAGCTGAGAGCATGACATGTATTGAAGTTGTTTCTTCATAATGCATTTGGCATTAACAGGAGAAGCTGTTGAACGCCTCAGACATCAACAGCTCAGCAATAAGGTATTTCGCCTCCAGGTTTGACTATCTAACTAGTGATTTTGTATTTGCAAGGGCATTTGGAATGAGCATATGAGGACAGGACATAAGAAAAAATCTTAAATACATTCCCCAAAAGAAAATTTGTGAGAAAGTATTTTTGCTGCTTGGGACATTTACCTGAGTTTCACGGTTCAGCTGTTCTTTTTTCTTTTGGTATAAAACCTTGGTTTCTTGCTTAACAAAGTACTTGTGGAATACTCCTCAGGTTTCAGAGAGTTCTTTTATTTTAGTAGATTAATAAATAGGCATATCTCATGTTATTTATAGTGATGAAGAATTTGTGTGTAAAAGACATGCTCAGGGGTTTAACTTGCATGTGCACCCACAAGGAGATAAAATAAAAACCCCCAAATCCTCTATTTCAAAGAATCCTAATGTTCCCCCAGATGAAGCCCATGTTTGTTTGAAAGAATAAATTACCTGTGTAGGAGAGGCCAGAGGATGATTTCTCCACTGATTTTGTCACTGGTTTGCATTTGCTGTTTTCTTGTAGCTAGTTTTCATAAACAATTTCTTGGTTTCTTAGAACACAAATTTTGCCAGAACTCCAACATTCAGGGTGGTTTGTGGGGTTTTTTTTCACTCTAAAAGATTTCCACTGTCTACTCTTCCTTGCAACTGTTCATATGCTGATACCTGGCAAGATGTTCACACAGGGTCTATAAGTACTAATTAAGAGCTTGGTCAGAAATCCATGATCATTAATAGCTGCTGCTTTTCCTGCATCCCATGAACTTGATAGTTACAAGATGAATTTATCTTAGATGTACAAAAAATGTGGTTTAATTTCACTTTGTTCTTACTTTGTGTAAGCATGGTACTCTAAATATTTAGGTTAATTTCTCTAGCACCTAGATAAGTTTCTGCACGTATTCTTCCTTCTGGGAAGAGTACATCCCTGAAAAAGTACATGAAATTTTACAGATGTTGTCAAAAGAATGAAGGAGTTTCAGTGGTGCTTTGACTAACGTTGTTTAGGAAGTCAAACACAGATGTTTAGGTGAGGAAAAAAAATGAATGCATGTGTCAGGATGCCTTCATTTTACAAGAATAAAGAACCTAGCTTTGGCAGAAGTACCTCTTCAAAAAGTGCCAGGGAAGAATGAGCAAAGCCAGATTCTGCTTAGAAAAGCCCAGAAACAAACTTTTTGAAGCCCTGAGGCCTGGAACCTGAGCACACATATCTCTCCTCCCTCTGTAAACACCAACGACCTGAATTCCTGCAGCCAAATATTCCTGAGCCTTTGAGGGATGGCCTGGACCTGTCTCCATCTAAGCACTTTCTGTTTTATTTGCAAGGTCTGTTGGCAAATGCCACGTGCGTCCCTGGCAAGCACTGACTCGAGGCCCTTCTGTCTTGCAGGGCAAGCATAAGTTGCATGTGGACACGGGACTGGAAGGCGCCTGGTGTGGCCTCATCCCCATTGGGAATTCCTGCGAGAGCGTGACCACAACAGGCCTCAAGTGGAACCTCGGTAAGTCAGACACCTCCGGGACGGTGGGTTTGATGTTACCCTAACTGCACACTTACACCAGTCTCACCAGTGCTGAAGGGTCTTACGTGTTTGAAGGTGGAACATGGCACTGAATCCCTGCCAGGCCATTTTTTTCTAGAAACAAAGTTGTTGTTTTTTTTTTTAAAAAGAAGAGAAATATACTTAAACCTGAGATATCACAGGCAGAAACATGTTTTCCATTTGGGAGTCATTGTGCTGTTTAAATAGAACATTTGTTGAGGTCATGATACATTACCATCTTGATACATTGCCCTCCAGGGAGGGGAAGCTGCAAGTGCCTAAACTCCTGGTTATAAGCCATAAAGTTACAACAGACAAATAATAATGTGATACAGATTATTAAAGCTACCTCGCTTCTCCTGAACTTCTTCGTGTATATTGTCTGTTTGTCAAATCTGAACGAATAGATCTTTTTCTTATTTTAAAGTGGGGAAAAGTACATTTGATCTAGAACAGGAACATTTATCGGTAGAGAAAGGAGGTTTCTTGACCCAAAAAAATGGAAACAATCTTCATCCTCCTGCCCCCTCCTCCTACACTGAGTCATTTAGGATGTATTCACTCAGGAAAATAATGGGATATTTTAGACAAAGCTTCATTAAAACTTAAGGGAAGCAAAGGAGTAATTGAGAGGCTCTGGTCGTGCAATCTGATTTACATGGCCAGACTTTAGAACCATCCCATGTGGAAAGGGCACGTAGTTCTCAAGTTTGCAGTGCAGTGCCTTTGTTGCCTAATAACTAATCTGAAGTTCACCCACTGTGCTGGCCAGCAGCACGTGTGCTAGTCTAAGGAGTGTCTTGTTCCACTGCGTGTTTGAGCATGTGCAGTTCAGGAGGTGGTAGGCCTTAGTAGCTCACTAATGATAAAAAGTATAAATATGGCATTAATTTCGGGATGTGAGAGACTTGCCAAGTGAAGAGCTCTCTGGCTAGTGTTGTTTTCATCCTTTTAAACTGGATTGTAAGAGCTGAATGTATTGTATAAGGGACGTTCATCTTAATTTGAAAGAGTCAAATATTTTCATTTGTATTGATAAGTACAGTTAACAAGTAAGGTACTGAATCTTCATCTGCTCATCTGACGTTGTGCAGTGAATTTTGTGGCCTGTTGCATTGAGAGACTACTCATTTCTCAGTAAATGTTCTACCCTCCAGACTGAGGTGAAAGAAGCTCAAACCAGCCTCATGTTAATGAAGGGAGCATCTCTGAAGCCTGTGTCACTTTGCAAAAGCGTACTCTGTGGATCAAAATGTGGTAGATGCTGTGAGGCTGCAGTCCTTTCTTGTAGCTTTGATTTTTAATTTAGAAAGTTATTTTTCAGATACATCAGAATTTTTTTTTTAGTTTAATGACAGAAATTTCATCAGATTTACATGGGGCTCAGATAGAAGGATGGCAATTTTAAAGACGATCTGTTTGCTCCCACAAATGACATGGCTTTGTTGCTGCTAAATTATGATTGCCTGATCTTCTGAAGCTAAGGAGAAAGGAGTTACTAGTCTAACTGTGCCAGCTGGAGGAGAACGCAGTGGGAGATGCAGTGGTAACAAATAGTAAGTTTTCATCCAGGATTGGGTTGAGATACCAGTTTCTTCCATGTTTATCCATCTAGTTGTACTGTAATAAACTTCTTCAGGTTACTTAGAGGCATAGCTAGATATGGACCTATGGGGATTTTTATTACACTTAATTTGGTCTTTTTTCTTTTTTTTCTGGGGAACAAAAAAAGTATTTAAGTGACTCTTTCCTACTTGTTTCATGTTAACATGACACCGCCATCTCTGCTTCTCCCAGTCCTTGTTGCTGTTTCCAAGAGTAAACCTCGGACCTTTACGGTGTTTTCCTTAGCGATGTGTGTATACTGTACCCCATTGCAGGCTACACTGTCAGTCTCAGTATTTGCATTTCTCACAGGCTGTAGTTCCTTCATTTATTTCTCTGCATTATCATCACAGATATATAAAACCAAAAATGATCTGGTCTTCCTTGACAGTGTTTAATCTATCTGAGACACCAAGGCCATTACAACCTGAAACTGCTCTTGTGCCCAAGTGACTAGAGCTAACTTTTACTCATCCAAATATAGATTTTGAATCGGGTTATTGTTCAGATACTGATAAAACAACTTAGAAGGTAGTTGCATCCCCCAAAAGGAAAACCAATATCTCAAATACGGCATTGAGGTTAGTTATTTGGTTGGATTTTCTCCCTAATTAATAAGCCTTACATTCGATAACCTAAGCTTGATATTAGCTTTCATTTGTTAATGACTTCTGTGCTGCCTGTAGTTTTGCAGTTACTCTGTAAAATGTTAGTCCTCCTGTAAATTGTGATGGAGAAGCAAAGGCTCACCTGGGAAGAAAAGGGAATAAGAAGATACTGAAGTGTGACATGGATGTCAGCATTGCTGCTGATGGCTGGCAGTGGCAGAGCTTTTCCTGTTTGTTAAGAGCACTCTGAGCACACACCTTCATAAACCTCAATGAATAAAATTGTTTGGTTATAAATTCATTTTTATGTGCAAATCATGAAAGAAATGAAGAATTTTTAAGCCAAACACGACGTGAAAAGCCTTTTTCTTCAGTTTGTTATGGAATTAATTGAATATGACCTAACAAATTTGGTTTTAAAAAGTAATTTTTGAGTCCTCAAAATATTTGTTTTAAGTAACTGGGCGATAAACTAATTCCAGAATTTCGGTTGTGTCTGAGCAGTCAAACATGATGCATTCAGTGAGAGGGGAGCTCTCATTTTTTCAAACAGTCATTTCCAGCAACTCAAAATTCAAATAACAATGCAGTACAAGAAAGAGCTGGCTTCGCATCAAGGTTTTTAAAGTTTAACACCGATTTCTCTCTGAGCATGTCTAGATTACTCCGCTGATTAAAATTTGTAAAACCTTCAATGGGTGGCCAGATGTTATCTGTGTCTAATCTACAGGGGCTGTCATGAGACTTCATAGCTTCTGAATAGGAAAAGACAAGGATAAATACCTAAGAAAGAGAGAAGCTGTATTGGGGTTGAGAGTAGGCTACCAAAGGTCTCATTTCAGTGGCTGAATTAGATAAACCTGAAGTCTGTAAATTATTCTGCCAGGAGAGAAACAGTGATGTCTTGATTATATTTTTAATATTGCAGAATTCAGTATTTTTTGTGTGTCTGTGTGAGGATGCAACATGTATGCATGCTTTTATGCATTCTTATCTTACCTTAGATATTTGCTAGCACTTGGCACAAACAGGACTTTCATTTATTTTAGTTCTCGTCTTATGGGTGAAAGAACTTGCAGAAGAAAGTGGAAAATTGATCAGAGAAAATATTTTTTATCCATACTTGCTATTGTGTAGCACACATTCAGAACACATTATAAACATATTCTTTCCACTCCCAAAGGGATACAGATTTTTTTCACTATTAAAATCTGATTTACAGCACAGGAATCAGATAATGCTTTATCTGATTTGACTCACCTGGCTGCTTGCTGATAACAGCTCTCATGTCTAATAAATAAATAATGAAAAATCCAATAATGCCAGAATTACCCAGCATTCTTCATTAGGTCCTCAGTGGTGCTTTCATGGAAGGTTAATAAGAATGAAGGTAGAAATCAACTGCACTGCTCATTGAAGAAGAGGTTGGAGGGTAATGGTAGGCTTTTCTAGGAAATGGTTCCTTTTCTAGGAAATTACTGTAGAAAATAATCTTGCCAACTAATTTACTCTTCATCCCTATGGCCTTTGATATGCTGTATGTCATACCTGTACTGAAAATGCCAGCAGATATATATATAGATATATAGATATATATATAGATATATAAACTGTGTGTGTATGTGATTGTGCTTCCCAGATAATTTTCATGCAAATTTGCTTCTTTAGGCAGGAAGTTAAAATGCTGTAAAATGCTACCATTCCAAAGAGCCCCACTGTCATTTCACTTCAAAAGACAATAGCAATATCAATGGGAGTGAGATCTTTCTCTAATTGTAGCAACAGAGCATCCACTGACTACTAACTTCATAGGTAAACAGGATCCAAAATCTTTCTGATGCTGTTTACATTGTTAGTAAAATTGAAATGTTTGCACTGTTCTTTCTCGTTGTTTTACTTCATTGGGGATTTGTTGACGCATCGTTGTGAATGAAACAAAAAGATTACAAAAGCAGTCGAGTTTTATGTTTTAGGAGAATTCAGAGTCGAAACAACCAAAGAAAATGAGTAACTCCTTAGAAAAAAAGTCAAGACTGCGAGGGACTCTTCTGGGAAAGGCTGTAAATTAAGGTGGACAGTTATCTGTGTGCTAGTGAAGCTGTTTGTATAAGCACTCTGTAACCTGTTTCATAACTGAAATAGTTTATATGGCACATTTTACTGCCCTGGTTCATTCTGAGGCAAACTAAACAGCAGTCCCAGGAGTAGCTCTGTTTTCAGTGGCAGAGTAAAAAGCTTCACAGCTGGATTCCCCTCTCCTCTGCTTTCCTCTCCTTCCCTCCCTTCTCACGTTCTCCACTGGTAGAAGACTCCCAGTCCATGCACTGGGATCTATTTTCAGAGGTTCGGTGACGTATTTTGCCCCTTACTCATTACAGTTCTAAGACCCTGGGTGGGGCAGGGGGACAGAAATGGTGCTGCCGCTCCTGAAGCTTTGGGTGGTTTTGACCTTTTGCAAGCTATTTGCCTGCAGGAGTGCTGCTATCTGCCTTCCAGGGTCACATCATTTGTTACAAGGCGAGGCCTGCTGAAATACTTTCCCAATAAAGCAGATGTTCTGATGGTGGCAGCCTGGCATCCCACTGGTTTACTGCAAGTCAGCAAAAGCAACAATGAGGGCATTGCTTAGCATTGCATGAAATGATTTCGAACCAAAAAGACCATTTGGCGTACATTAAAGGACTGATGAACACAGAGCTCAGTTGTGCTGGGGCCCTAAATTTGTATTTGCATTTTTTTTCTGAACAGCAGCTTGAACACTCAGTCAAACTCGGTGAAGGAGCTTGAAATGGGGATTTGAGGTCACACGTTCATTCCATTTCCACATATTTCAATGAATGTTTGAAGTTAGTGGGAGGGAGATTTGGTTCCAGCTCTTTAGCAAGGTAGCAGGGTCCTGGCATTCAGTTTGGAAAGGCTGCTTTAAGGTGATAAACAGATACACTCTTCCAGATCACACTGTTGGGGCAACATTACTGCTGTAGGACTCCACTTATGGAAAGATTCATGTGAGTACCTTGGTTCTGAACTAGCTCAATCCACTTCCAGTGCTAAGTTTAGCCCAGCTGGATGGCCATCTTTAATGGGACATAGGCGGTGTATATATGATCCTTCCACACGGCAGTAATAGGCAGTAATTGCCAGGAAGGGGTAGAATAAAAAAATCACGGCGAGACTTCACGAGCACACCTATGCACAGAGCGGATGGCTCTCCACGACCTAATACCATCCTGAGGTAAATTGGAGATACTTATTTATGTCTAGCTACGTTGCCATGGCACGCTGCAACTATTGAAGCTAATATCATTGTTAATACAGAGGTGAGAGAGTTGTCAAGAGAGCAAAATGCTGTTCTTTCCCTTGCATCCCCTATGTTACTTCAGTTCTTCCTTCCACTAATGGAAATATAACCTGGAGGTATGAGGAAGTAGGTGCTCTGCTTCAGCCCAATTTTGGTGCAGATAATCCTCATCTCCCTGGTGGCAGTAGATTGGTGAGAATACTAAAGGCGCACCAAAATTAAAAGCAACCTGCTGCTACTGAAGGGTATGAGTTGTAAAGACGAAGCACCTTTCTGGGGAAAAGAGAGATCTGCAGAGAGCTAGAGAGCTAGCATTTAGCTTGGTGGGGGTCCAAAGTAATTCTGTGGATTTCAGCAGTGGCTCTGAATTTTCGTTGGTGAATGCGGGGATAGAATTTGTCCAAGAGACCTTTGAGTTTATCCTGGAGACACTTAACCCTAAAGGCGTTCTCGTCAGTCAGCCTGCCCATACGGATACTGGGAAATCATCTTATTTAGACAATGGCAGAGGCAAAGCTGAAACATAATAGTGTACTTGCATGAAAGTCAGTGAAAAATTGGCCAGAGTACAAATGCTCGTTTGTCATATCCCTTGCAAATACACTTTAATTGTTTTCATATTTAAATGCCCAGAATCAGCCATAATAAATGTAAATGTCACACTGCCGAGAGATTACCAAAACCAAGAAAGCTCTCTGAGGCATGTGATGAGTTATTGCCAGTTCCCAAGGTCTCTGCAGAACCACAAAAGGGCAAGGACCGGTAGGAGGACAAATCAATCATGTCTGGCTAGAGTCTCCCACAGCTAAAAAATGACATGCGTTTGTCTGTGGTGACTCAGTTAATGAACAAGTGGGGTATTTAGATTTTTGGAGGGTTGTTCAGGCAGGCAGGCATTACCGTTAGGAATTGACTCCTCCTTTCCAATTTGTTTATGGACCTTTTAGTTCTGTTTATATTGTAGTACATATTGGTGTATGTGATTGATCTGTTCTCCCCCAAAACATGACACTGAGGGAAATTATTTCCTCTGTAGTGATCTATTCCTGTACCTTAATGGCAAACAGTTCTGGCTATTCCCTCTACGGTGTCTCAATTCTTCATTTGCTGCTCCCTTTGTAAACACTTGGCATGTTGTATCTGAAGGGGCCCTGCTCTCTCCCAGTTTTTGCCTCTAGATGTTTGTGGAAAAGAAGAGGTGGATTTTTCCTTGCTGTTATATGAAGTTCTGGAGAGGACAAAAGTCGGGTGGATGTTGTCACTGACTGGTTTTTGGATGCTTCTGAAAAGTTATGTTTTGGCTGCAAGTTGTTTGTAGCATCCTGATGTGTAATTAATAAGCCGTTAACAACTGACTGTAGTGACTGCGCTCTGGAACTATTAATTTTAGACATACATACCAATTACAGACCACTAAGCAAATTTGTTGTTTTCAGGTGAGTTGAAAAATACAGATTTCTGATAGATGAATACATGTCTTGCTGCAGAAGCAGCTGTGGCTTCTTCGGGGCAGTGTGTTAGTTTTGGCTGGGATAGAGTTGATTTTCTCCATACTAGCTGGTATGGGGCTGTGGTTTGGATCTGTGCTGGAAACAGTGCTGGTAACGCAGAGACGCTTCAGTTCTGCTGGGCAGTGCTCGCCCAGAGCCGAGGGCTGTTCTGCTTCTCACCCCCAGCAGCGAGCAGGCTGGGGGGGCACGAGGAGCTGGGGGGGACACAGCCGGGACAGCCGACCCCCACGGACCCCAGGGGTATCCCAGAGCACAGGGCGTCCTGCTCGGCGCGGAAAGCTGGGGAAGAAGAAGGAGGAAAGGGGGGACACGTGCGGAGTGACGGCGTTTCTCTTCCCGAGGAACGGCTACGCGGGATGGAGCCCGGCTGTCCTGGAGGTGGCTGAACACCGGCCTGACCATGGGGAGTGGGGAGTGAATTCCTTGTCTTGCTCTGCTTGTGCATGTGGGTTTTGGGTTACCTATTAAACTGTCTCTATCTCAGCCCATGAGTTTTCTCACTTT
This sequence comes from Elanus axillaris, assembly GCA_026212715.1. NCBI lineage: Eukaryota > Metazoa > Chordata > Aves > Accipitriformes > Accipitridae > Elanus > Elanus axillaris. The sequence continues at coordinate 7,006,872 of JANZLQ010000009.1, read as the reverse complement.
TACTCTTCCGATTCTCTCCCCCATCCCACTAGGGGGGAGTGAGCAAGTGGCTGCGTGCTGCTTAGTTGACAGCTGGGGTTAAAGCACAACATGTACTAATCCATAAATCAGTGAAGGCTTACAGGGCTCCAAATAGACAGCTGTGGAAAATGTAAAATATTCTCACATACTGACATAGAAAAATACCCTGGAGGCTCAGTTTCCAGATCAGTGCCATTCCATGAAGTTTTAGTTCTGTTTGCCTAGATCACTAGTTACAGGATTTGTAAACAAAATGATATAAAAACATTAGGAATAAATTCATGGATGTTTCTGCTTTTGAAGCCTCCTAAAAACTGCTGAAAAAATTAAACTCTTTGATGTGCATCCTTCCAGTTGCAGTATTTTTACAGGAAATTGAACCAGAACAACTACAGTCACAACTGCAACATTCTTAATAACATGATGTGACTGTTCAGTAAATCAGTGTCTTAATCAATAGAATAAAATATACTATCTAATCTGCTAAAGTGTTCTGCCAGTCTAGAGTGAACTGCCATGAAAATGGCAAAGAAAAATATAATTGGGTTGGAGACTAGAATTTTCAAATGCGCAATTCCTTAGTTTAAAGGGTCTGGGGCTAGAGGAGCAGGAGTTCTTTCCATTTAATGACTTGAGCACAGTGTGGTTTAAATAGCACATTTGATTTGGGAACCTATTAGTTGATAATGACTCTGTGGAGAAAAAAAAAAAAATTGGATTCCCTTATTACTGGTTTGATTAGCAATATCTGTAGTTCCATGATGTTGTAAAATAGCATTAAAACCGAGCTACTTTCCATCATTTGTAGAAGCACAAGGGTAAACACAGCGAAGGCCGAGTTGCCATGTTAAAAATATTCCTGAATTCTGCAGTGCTTTTACTGGCACTAGAATAAGAAAAGCAAAATTAGGTAATGTACGTATCAAAGTCTCAGTTTTGAAAAGTATGTGTGCTAGGCTTCACAGGTGTTAAGAGATGGATGACAACAGTCTAAAGAAGTTACAATTTAAGCAAAGAGATGCAACTAAATTTCAAATGGCCTTTTGACAGAGGAAATCAAGCAAATGTTTGATTAATAACAGCACTGTACATCCACATTGCTAAAGAAACATCATTAAAAGAAACTTCACTGTGCGATTATAACAGTAAGAAACAGGAGGGTAAATATAATTAAAGGAAAATAATTAAATTCCAAATGTCTGATTTGCCTTTCACTTACAATAGAATAAGTAGTCTAGTAAAGTAAAAGGAGAAAGTAATCTAAAATCAATTTGAAGATCTTGCCCACAAAGCTGATGCAAAGCTTCATTTCGTTAAAGTGATTCTAGTGACTATTTTAGAACAGGGAATAGAATGCAAATGAACATAACTGTGATCAGATACAGCGGAATTCAACCTAAAGGATGAGTGGTGTTTTACAATTGACCTGTTCCTTAACTTCTTTCATCTGGACAATGTACAGTTGAAAACACAAATTACGGGACACAACAGCCTATCAAAATCTATGTTTGGACATACTGCAACAGAAAGAATAAGAATTACTAAAAGGCATGTAACAAAATAAAGGCAACACAGAAGTAAAATCCTGAAACCAGCATAAAACAGCATTTATTCTCACTCAGAAGTCTGCTAAATTTCTGAAGCAATAAGCAAGTTATCTGCTAGGCTGCAGGCCTAGAACCAAAGAAACCGCCAATGCTCCTGTCAGGCCACAGGTTTTGCATCAGCTCTGCAGGGCTGGAGGACTAAAGCTTGTCCGTCATATTTTCTTTAAGCTAGACTTCGCCTTCTGTTTAGCTTGTTTAGTTGTAATAGCAATTCTCTAACAACCAGGTAACATATGCTAATCTGTTTTACCTTTAACTTAGCTTGTGATTGCATGGGCTAGTGACTATCGCTATAAAAATTTTGATACATTTCTGTACCTAAATTCGATATTCTGCAGAGAACAAACTGTTGCTGTAGAATAAAAATGTAGTGTAGAGGACTGCAATCATGGGATGATAGTAGAGGTATTGCAAAAACAGGCACACGGTGGTACCGGAGGGAGCAGTGCTATGAGCAGTGCTGTAAGCAGCTCGCCAGGTCAATTACTAGTCATTAAAAGAAAGCAACCTTGGGAGGTGGCTAAGACCGATTTTAGAGAACAAAAACCAAAAGAAAAAGAGATCAAAGAACGAGAATCCTGCATGTGTAAAACACACACATGCAAAGAATTCAGACGTATGGAGTTGCAGACTGATAAACCAAGATCAATGTCAGGGCCCTGAGGCCATACTTGCCCTACGCAGCAGGGGACCCACTCGCCCCAACTGTGAGCCTGGGGGCCCCATGTCCTCCCCCAGGCTCTGCCTGAGCCACATCATAGGTGTATCCAGCCGAGCCCCATCCCACGTTCTTCCCCACTTACAGATTTTGCTGCCTGGCTTTCCATCAGACCTGGCTCATCCCTTCCTGCGTGATGACCTCCAGATAACTGGCAGAACCTGCCGGTCCCACCGGCACTGCTCATCCTGCTTGTGGACAGGGGATGGTGCCCCCGTAGCCAGGGCACCGCCTGCCCCAGGGTCTCCCAGGTCTGCAGCCTGGCCCCTTCGATTGCACAGCTCCCCTCACCCCATTCCCTAAAAACACATACGATTAACCTCAAGCAGATCCTACCATGTCAATGTTGTCATTGACATAGAATCATAGAATGGTTTGGGTTGGAAGGGGCCTTTAAAGGTCATCTAGTCAAACCCCCCTGCAATAAGAAGGGTCATCTTCACTACATCAGGTTGCTCATAGCCCCATCACCCCTGACGCTGAACACATCCAGGTCATCTACCAGTTCTCTGGGCAACCTGGTCCAGTGTTTCACCACCCTCATTGTAAAAAAATCTCCTTCCTTCTAACTAGTCTGAATCTACCATCTTTTAGTTTAAGATCATTACCCCTTGTCCTACCACAAGAGGCCCTACTAAATAGTTCCTCCGCATCTTTCTCAAAAGCCCCTTTTAAGTACTGAAAGGGTGCAATAAGGTCTCCCCGGAGCCTTCTCTTCTCCAGGCTCAACAACCCCAACTCTTTCAGTCTGTCCTCATAGGAGAGGGCTGTTCCAGCCCTGTGCTCATTCTCGTGGCCCTCCCCTGGACCCACTCCAACAGGTCCACATCTTTCCTGTAACTGAGGACTCCAGAGCCGGATGCAGTACTCCAGGGGGGGTCTCATAAGAGCAGAGCAGAGGGGCAGAATCACCTCCCTCGACCGGCTGGCCATGCTTCTTTTGATGCAGCCCAGGACATGGCTGGCTTTCTGGGCTGCAAACACATGTTGCCAGCTCATATCCAATATTTCATCCACCAGTACCCAAGTCCTTCTCTGCAGGGCTACTCTCAATCACTTCATCTCACGGCCTGTATTGATAATGGGGATTGCCCTGACCCAGGGCCAGGACCTTGCACTTGGCCTTGTTTAACCTCATGAGGTTCCCATGGGCCCTCTTCTCGAGATTTTCCAAGTCCCTCTGAATGGCATCCCACCCCTCAGGTGTGTTAACGACACCGCTCAGCTTGGTGTCATCTGCAAATTTGCTGAGGGTGCACTCAATCCCACTATGTCATTGATGAAGATACTAAACCATACTGGTCCCAACACAGACCTCTGGGGGACACCACTCGTCACTGATCATCTGGACATTGAGCTGTTGACTGCTGCTCTCTGGAGGTGACCATCCAACCAATTCCTTATGTACCAAATAGAGCACCCATCAAAACCATGCATCTCCAGTTTAGAGGGAAGGATGTTGTGGGGGACCATGCCAAAGACCTTACAGAAGTCCAGAAAGATGACACCTGTAGCGCTTCCCTTGTCCACTGATGTAGTCACTCCATCGTAGACAGCTGCTAGGTTGGTAAGGCACGACTTGCCCTTGGTGAAACCATGCTGGCTGTCTCGAATCATCTTCTTGTCCTCCTTGTGCTCTAACGTAGCTTCCAGGAAGATCTGTTCCATGATCTTCCCAGGCACAGAGGTGAGGCTGACAGGTTGGTATTTCCTAGGGTCCTCCTTTCTACCTTTCTTAAAAATGGGTGCAATATGTCCCTTTTTCCAGTCACCAAGGTCTTCACCTGACCACCATGACTCTTCAGGTATCATGGAGAGTGGCCTGGCAACTACATAAGCCAGTTCCCTCAGGACTCTGGGATGCATCTCGTCAGGTCCCATAGACTTATATGTGTTCAGGTTCCCCAGGTGGTCATGAACCCGATCTTCTCTTACAGTGGGAGAGACGTTGCTCCCCCAGTCCCTGCCTTGAGGTCCACCCACTCGCGAGGTGTGGGAAGGGAGACGGCCAGTGAAGACTGAGGCAAACCAGTTATTGAGTACCTCAGCCTTTTCCTCATCTGTTGGTACCAGTTTGCCAGCTGTATTCATCTGGGGGTACACTTTAACCTTCCTTTTCTGGCGGACATATCTGTGGAAGACCTTCTTCTTATTCTTTGTGTCCCTTGCCAAGTTCAGCTCCAGCCGTGCCTTGGCCTTCCCGACCCCACCCCTACACAACCCGTCAGTGTTCCTGTACTCTTCCCAGGATACCTGTCCCTGCTTCCTCTGCCTGTGCATTTCCTTCTTGCCCTTTAGTTTGAGCAGCAGGTCTTGACTCATTCATCTGCATCCTCCTCCCAGTACAGAGTCTGGGACACTGACAACGCACCACAGCCCACACCCCAGCTAAAGCCACCCACCATAAGACACGGAGGAACTGTGACAGCAAGAGCGTAACACCAGGGAAAGGGATAGACACGAGGAAGTATGTGTACGTAGTCTGCTTTATTATTGAGACTTTTCTCCCTAGCAGTATTTTTTCTCCGCTTTCCTTCTATTTTTGTAATAGTAGTTAGGCCAATAATTATTCTTTGATCAAGATTAGAATTAGGGTAGGAGTAAATTCATGGCTTTGCTCATAAGGTGGCTTTTTTTTTTTTGCTCAGAAGCTGCACAAAGAGCAGCATAAAAAAATTGGTGGAGAACGTGGGCAGCCTAGGCTATAATTTCAATGCAACAAATTCAGCCTTTAACCTTAAGAGTGCTCCACCGTTTGATAGTATTTCAGATTTTGTTTACAAACACCCAAAGACAAAAGACTGTCACTTTTGTTTCAATGTTTTTGGGGTTGTTTTAGGAGGCAGAATATGGCATCCAGGCAGGAACAACTAATTCCTGCGGAAGCAGGAAAAATAAAGCAGCAGTGCAAATAAGCCAACCTTCTACAAGTCTGGTGTTTTGCAATTATTATAGATCTTCAGGATTTAGAAGTCTGAGGTGTTATAGCTACTTGCTCTCTCTTCTTCACCCCTACAGTGGAAGTATTTCTAAATTCTAAGTTCCTTAAGTCAATTCATTATACTCCTTACATGTATTTTGGGAGGAAGATAAAATTTTGGTATTGATGCACAAGAATCAGTGAAACTTTAGATTTTAGGAGTTTTAGATTGATACTATTTAGAAAAAAAATAAAATCAATAGTATTCAAAATACTAATTTTCTGTTAATCTGAAGTTTCATGTTTAAATGTATAATTCATTTGAAATAACTTTAGAGATTGATATCAAAATGGTAAATATATAGACATCTAGAAATAGCAAGGAAAGCTATGACAATTACTATGGGTGAAGGAAAATACTTGTGTTCAGATCGTAAAATAAATTTGCTTAGCCTTAAGGATATAACTAGACCAAGTAGACCATTCAACTTGCACACCTACTCTTCCAACCACCAAAACAGAGGTGGCCTTGTTACTTCTGAACAACACCTCACTGCATTACAGAAATACATGCAGAAGGCAAAGCTCCTGTTGTGCTAGAAAAAAATGAATGACAGCAGTCGTTGCTAAGGTGGGAAACAGGTTATAATCAACAAAGCTCATCAAAGCTGTTTAATTTTGCTCCAAGAATCATGACCCTGCAAATGTTCATTTACCAATGAACATAGGTATGCCCTTTTAACTGACGTCAGTTATAGAACTTTACCATATGACTCCATCGACATTAGGCATTTGGCCCATGCTGCTACATGTTATTAGGAGCGTATCTCTCCCTGTGGTGCAATGGAATGCAATTACTGTCACATAGAATGAAACAGAAATTCATTCTGTTTACAAAAATGGTCTGTCTGACAGCTAAAACTTTGTTAAAACAAGCAATACTATTTTATGTAAAGTGCATTTTCATATTAAAAATATCATTCACTGTTTTTTCTTGAAATATCTGAACGTTAAGGTCGAGAGTGCCTCTTACCTCCTCTCTTGTTCAGCTTGGCATACCCTGGCACATAGCTGCTTGTCATAGATGATGAACTGCTGAAGGAGGAGTGGGGTAATGCCGAGACCAGAGGTTCATCACACTTTTCTGAAACACAGGAAAACAGATTCACTTTTTGCTGTTCATTATTCACACATACTAATTGAAATCCCAACATTTCAGTAAAAAAAAACCCAAACAAACAAAACCAACGAAACCCAAAGAAACAAAAATCCTACCCCAAAACCCACAAGAAAACCCACAAGAAAACCAAAGAGGCACACACCTCTACATGAAAAATAAAGACTTCAAAGAGAAAAATTAGGTAATGGTAATGCCTAACCATGGGTCACCACTCTCCTTAGGGATACTACAAATGAGAAAAAAAGCCTGCCCTGATACATCTGGAATAGCTTTGGTGACATGAAAACGTAATGCTGAAGAAAAGTGTTATCGGGAAAGCTTCATAAGAAGTAGATAAGATACCAACTTTCACTTTTGTAATAGAAGAGCTGATAACCTGGTATTTTTAAAAAGAAAATAAACTAGGGTATATTAACAAATGCCTATGAATTACCACATATTACAGATTTACGGAAAAAAATTTAACAAAATAATCTCTGCTAAAAAAAATTAGAATGTCTATAATCCATTGAGCACTTCACTTCTATTTTACTCAGTATAAAGAAGATTAACTTGGTATTAGCACCTAAGATGTAAAAAAATATCAGAATCTTTGCCTTTCTAATGAAGAAAAAAAGTTTAAAACAAATCTCCTGCTGTGGTATGAAGTTATGTAAATTAGAATGAAGAGAACCTGCTTTTGACTTCTCAAATACTTCAATAGTTAATATACTGCCTCTGTTCTAGCTTTTCCTCAGTTATTTCAACAGATGGCTGAAATATGTAGGTTAAATTACTCCTTTACATTTCAGGTACAACGTAAAAAAAAAGTCACCTACGCCAATCTGCCTGACTAATCTTTTTAAAGAGACGCCCTGCAACACAGGCTCTGCTGCAAGTGGAAACACCCTCAATTTATCTATCCAGAAAGCATTATTAGACCACCCCTGGTAAGCACATATTTAATGCTCAGCCACACCACAGTTTCGGTACAATTATAAAATGGTGATTTGGTGAGACTGGATCACACACTTGGAGACTGAATTAATCCTACACTCAAAAGAGGAGCTTTAAGGGGGAAAAAAGGATTGTGAGTGAATCAAGTCACTTATAATGCAGGTCTCCTAAACTTTCCAGTCTCGCACAATGAAAAATAAAATTACTTTCACAGCAATAGAAACTGAAGCACAGAAACACAGAACAACATTCATTCAAGAATCAGTACTTTGACATTTAACAAAATAATTAAGTTTCCTTCACAAATCTCCGAGAGTTTGTTAAGGGAGAAAACAAAATTCATACCAGCATAAAAGCATAGGTAAGAGTAAAGGGCAATTGCTTTGCGCTGAATTAAAGGACAATTCCAATGACTTTAAAGTTCACTACCACGCTATTTAATGATGGAATTTTGACAAGGGGAAGATAAATGGGTTTAAGCATTATTATTGTTTATACCACAAACCAGAAAGATCGATTCCTCTCCTGCCTCTGCTTTGGCTGCAGTCACAGAGCACGTTTGGTGGGACCCCGGCAGGCAGGCAGACACGGTGCCTGGTGCTCGTTCCCATCCCATCCCATCCCATCCCATCCCATCCCATCCCATCCAATCCCATCCCACCGGCCGGGCAGCACACAGCCTTGAACAGGACCTCTCCCCGGCACCAACGGTACGGCAGGGCGCAAAGGCCTCTCTGTCTTCCAAGATCCTGGCTGCCCCGCCGCTATTGCTTCGGTCAGAGTAGTACGCGGTTGGAGCTTAAGAACAGAACTGAGCGGCAGATTGAAGTACTCAGTACAAAGTTTTCCCTAACTGTCATAATCACGGAAAGACAGAGTTACTTGACAAAGTTTTTCTCAGGTATTCATTTATAGTGTATTTTTGGTAGTTCATAAAAATAGGTTTTCAACTTAAAGACTGCTAGCAAACTGCTAGTTCATCATTAGTGTTACCTAGCTAGAGATTTGAAAGTTATTTGTCATTAATTCTGTTATCTAGGTAAAAATGGAGTGAAACAGTTAAAAGCAGAACAACACATAATCAGAAATACTTAAAAATTACATAACAAAATCTCGTTACACCGTTTTCCTATGTCTATCTTACACTGTATTTACTGTTAAGGAAAAAAATTTTCCCATTAATAATGACAGTTAAGGTTGAACGTGTACCTTTGTTCAGATTTCTGGAGTTTTTTTAGCGTATTTTTTAAAGCAAATTGTTAGGTTTATAAGATTTTCCCCCCACTCATAGTTTCATACTGCAAAGGGGGCAGTAGTGGGGAGAAAAATGTGCATCTTTATGGAATAATATTAGGAATAGAAAGCTTTAGCTATAAAAATAGTTGCTACTTATGCAATTTGATTAATTACTGTATATAACAGGAGGCTACCAGTAACGATGTTCTAAAAGAACTTGTGAAACAAAAGAGCTATCCTAAATCACAACAACAACAAAAAACTTTTAAAAAGGGATAAAATGTGAGCAAACCCCTAATTTCTGCAACAAACACCGCCCCCCCCCCCGCCCCCGGGTTTTAGACAATGTGTTCAGAAACTACACCACAGCTGAAAAAACCCTCTCCAAAAAGTAGAAGACCATCAGAACTTGCATTCTTTTACTAATCCCAGTAGCTATTGTGAAAATCTCCTCCTTTAATTTTGACAGCTACTATACTGGTGCTACTATTGGTGAAGCTATGCAAAAGGAAATACGGAAAAAAATTGTCTGGAAAGAGTACTAGCTTCTAAATCATCATCACCCAGTATGGCCCTGCCTTGTCTCTCTGCTTCACCAACCCGTCCTCTCGCATTCGAAAGAGCAGGACCAAGAAGCTTGGACATAGTAAAAAAAAAAAAAAAACCCACAGGAAATATCACTCTGTATTTGCTACCGTGGTCACATTTTTTAAAGACAGTCACGAGCGGTGTTTATGTGCTTTTGAAGTATTCAATCTGAACCTCGGCTTGCTTAGTTTGGTTGGAATCACCGATATTGGGTGGGTGGCAGGGGTGGGGAGGAGCAGAGAAACCAGAGTTGATGTAGTTTTCCTTCCCTATTGTTTAGAACTGCATTCAATTCCTGTGCCTGTTTTGGGATACTAACTAATAACCTAAAGAATAAAACCAAAAATACCTCACTTTCTCATTATTTGAAAAAACAAACACACACCCCAATCTGCCTGCCTATTCAGGCTTCAAAATATAGGAAATTCACCGTAACTGTGTATAAATTACAGGGAAGGATTATACTTCAGATTAATAGATGTTAAAAAAGGTATTAATCTCATCAATAACTCATTACTTTAGGTCCAATAGAAGAAAAGTTAAAAGACTGCTTACATAAGCTAATATTTCTAGCCCTGTATGAAAGTTCCACTAAATATATTGCACTATTTAAACTTCCTTTGTAACATGAAATGCTGTTATGCCACAGATTTAAGAGAAAAAAAATCCTTGGGAACCTTTGGTTCTTTCAGCAGTTTTAGTTATTTCCTACAGAATCCAATTTTTTACTTACTAAAACCAGAATCACATATACCTTCCTGTTACTGAGATATAATAGCTTTCCCCATATAAGTCAATGTACTGTGCCCTGTTAATCAATTACAGAGCACACTCTCCTGCCAGCATCGTAGCAGCAAAGAAATAAACTCTCCTCCGTACCATTTATCTCCGTGATGTATTAACATCCAAGCCAGCTTAGGTCCATTTAAATGTTAACTTCCTGAAGCAAAACCACACTTCCACTCCACTCCATTCTGTTCAGATGATCGAAAGAACCGGTAACTTTGTCATTGGTACGATGACATTTGCTACTCTGACTTTCCTGTTCAGAGGGAAATTACAGTACATGTCCATCAGAAACAAGTTTCCTTGAGGTCCAGATAATTAGATCAATGAAAGAAAGGTCACCTATTGTCATTAAATACAAATGGAGCACGTCTGCAATCCACAAGCTTCAAATTCCTAAAGACCAGGAAAGGGAGGGCCTGCCACGCGCTGGCTCTCTTCTTAGGCGCTTTCTCAGGCACCCGGCTACTGGAAACCAGACACCAGGTAAGACGGATCCTTCGTCCTACCGAACGTAGCCTCTCATACGTCCCGGTGTTCACACTCAACAAAACCAGGAAAGGATACCTGTCCTCTCCTGTTTCACAGTCTATTTATGGTTTATTTATATAGTCTACCCATCACGCTGGATAGACTATAACCGTCCGTCTTCTGCTCTGCCTGCAATTGCTTTAATTGCTATTTAGTTAGCCCATGAACAGTCTGGGGAACAGCGACCAGACTATTTGAAGGGACAGGCCTTCGCTGCAGCACCAAGCAGACCATATACACACAAACTTGATTTAGCAGTCCCAGAGGCCGTTAAAGCTTAATCCTCGCTATACCAGTGATTTCAATGATTTTTAGTGGGCAAAGCAGAGTAAAAAACCTAGATGCTTCACTTCACAGAAGTCTGTTCAAATGCTCAGCACCCTGACCAATAAAGAGGTCACCTGTGAAGCTGCTGACATATCTCTCCAAAGCAGTCCAAGCAGATGACAATCTGCAGTTCATCTTCTTGACATTTGTATGTAGCAGCAGGTTAGAATGTATATAAAGAACTATAAATTTAGAAATGTTAAGAAATGGGAACAGTATACATTTATAGTCACAGGTACTTTTTATTAATAATTTGAAGCTGCTCTGGAGGAAGCTCTTGCGAAGATTCTGTCAGCAAAGCAAAAAGCGAGCTCAGTAGTGTACGGTGCTTCTGAAAAAGAAAAAATATTTGGATACTGAGAAATAGTAGTCACCAGAAATAAGTGATGGTGATGTACTAAGAATGCTTTTGAAGAACAAAGGCTTTTCCATCATTATGGTCTAGTATGCACTGAGGAATAGATGTTTAAAAAAAATACCAGACTCAAAATCCACAAATTCACCGCTCCTTCTTCAAAATCTTCAGTCAAGATTTCCTATCAAATTATAATCCATTATCATAATTTTGCTGTAGGATACTAGCTCTAAGACATAAACATGCTGCCAATAACAACTTTACTAAAAAGAGCCCCATATGCCTATGCCAGAAATTAAGAACTCAAAAGCTGATCAACTTAGATGCAAAAAGACAAATGACTCCAATACCAGTATTGTGTTCTAAGTCCAAAATAGCCACAATTAATCGCTAGCAGAATATGTAACAGATGAGTCAATCTGAAGTAGCATTAAAAAAACTAATCTCAGCCAAGAAATACACAAAGCCAGGGCTTTCTGACACACACACACACAAAATCCTTAACCGTTTCTCTTTTACACAACATTTTCACCATACAAACTGAACATTTAAAATACAAACCCTGAAATCTTAACTAGTATCGGTATATCCCACCCATTAATTATACAGAAATGCCTGTCAAGTGCAAGGAAAAAGTTTAAAGCAACTTCTAATCTTTACTTGTAATGCAAAAGACTCCTGTTTTAAAATATGAATTCTAATGTGAATGGTGGGGAGTGTGGCAGTACACACACCCCCCACCACCACCACCACCAGCTGGAGACAAAACTCCTCCAGGCGGGGAGAAGGGGAAGGAGAAAACCCCTCAGCCCTGGAGGCCGCAGGTCGAACCAATGGAGCCGTGC
>JANZLQ010000009.1:6967234-6986884 GCA_026212715.1 Elanus axillaris | reverse complement strand
AGACTTCCACCCCCCCACCCTTTCTAAATAACAAATGTCATTATGATGGCCCAAGGGCAGTTTCCTCTTTCACATTTCCTTTTTGTCTCATCCGAAACTCTTGATTTAGAAATGCTTATTAAAGGTAATAGTAATAGAATCCCCTGTCTTAAAAGCTGGCTGGGAGGATGCTATATATATGGTTTTGGAAGACAGATTTTCAGATAGAATACCTCACTGCATTTCTCTTGCTGATTTAAATTACCAGACCTTCCTTATTTTAATGCGCTATGGAAATGCAAGCCAATACGTTTTACAACAGCCTTAGCTGTCCAGCTTATCCTGCTGTTCATGTAGCATTTTTTGAATATAAATTGTTGGGTTTTTCTAATTATCAAATGCAAATGGTGTTGACAATAGCATTGTCTATTATTGTACCCTCATTATCATGCACGGGTACTACTGAGGCATTTTTAAGGCCAAGTGTACTTGGTAATTATGCTTGGTAAAACCTTATTATTACTACATGTTTAACATGTCAACCAAGGAAAACAGCACAGCTAAATTAGCATATGTGAGAAATGAAGGTGACATAATTATAGACCATTCCCTCCAATTTTAATCAGATAGCTGAATATTAAGTTCCAAACATTACAGTTTACCACCTTTGTCCGGATCACGAATTCCCATTACGTTCAAAGCGAAGGATGCCTGTTGCAAATACATAGGAGGGCCCACATACACGCATACGCAGAGCGGTGCAGTGGCATCTGTAGGACTTCCCGGCTGTGCCGGAGGCAGTGGCCCAGGTCTTGGCAGGTGGGCTCTGTGGCCACCAAAACCCTGGCAAAGCCCGTGGGAAGCGGCCCCCGGGGAGCCCCGCGGGGAGAGCGGCAGGAGGGGGCTCCGGCCGCCCCGGGGGTCCCCGTCCCGCCGGGGGGGTGCGAGAAGCCCCTGGGGGGGGTCTCTGGCAGCCGGCTTGGGCCAACCCACTGCTCGGCTCCACAGCCAGGTCTCACAAATCCGACCGGGAGTTGCTCGTCGAGACACCACGCCAGTTCACGCCAGCAGCGTTGACCGAAAGCGATGGGAAAGCAATAAATGGGTTTTTCCAGACCTGTTCGAGGGCATCTAAAGAACACCAAATTAATCTGCAGAATCAGTTCTACGCAGCCAGCTTTCTGCATCAGGTTTTAACTCCCCGTCTTCAGCACGGTATTCATGCCCAAAGAAAGCTGTGAAGGTCCAGCTCTCCTCTGTCCTTCAGGCAGCCTCTCGGGGTCCCGCTGGAGTGAAACGCGCTAAGCAGACAGCGCTCCTCCTCCACAGAAGAAATGAGACGATACCGAAGGAACTTAATTGTGCTGTCCTTTCAGTAAGCAAAGAACACCGAGAAGGCTTGAGCTTAGCTCAGTGCCCCCGAGGAGCAGAGAGGAGCTGCCTCAACAGCCGTAGGTCGGGAGAGGACGGACGCCTCAGGGAAGCCCGGAAAATCTTTTACTTGCCTACAACAGTCCTTCACAGGTCTGGGCTGGGGCTGCGAATCCAGGACCCAGCACCAGTTGCTGAAACCAGTGGCCGAACTGGGGGATTCACTTCTCGTTTCTACGGCAAGCTACTTGTAATGTGGACCGTTAACAGTGAGTAAAACAACTATCCGGAATTCACGCTCTATCCTGCATTTCAAGCAACTGCTTTAAGTTGCTCTTCCCGGGATATATGCATCACCAGCAAGAGCATACTTGCATGAAAGTATTATTATTTATCTTCATATCTGCTTATTCAATACTGGGCTGGGAACTTTAAATGTGCCGTGTTGTCAATCACCACAGACACAGCGATAATGCTGCTTTGCAGTAAGACAGTCCCATATTTAGATTTAGGCCTCTAACAGGATACGAACGTTTTCACCAAACCTCAGATAACCCGTAGACACTGTGCCCTGTCCTTCTACAGATGAGTAGATTACTTCACTACTACTTACCCAGAATTACTCTGGGCCAAAATCACCAAAAAGCTTGAAACAAAAGCTATTCAGTCCTTCTGTCCAACTATGAATGAAGAACGCCCAGTCAGAATAAGGAAAATCTGCTATAATATAATCTCTAAGACCATATGCCATGTAAAATGGTGCCTTTCAAGCTTGTTTTTTCTATCTCACTTCTGAATCCAGAAATCATTCATGAAGACATGTCCAGTCAAGTATGTATAATTAAGATCTTTAGTTCCCAGAAAAATGAAGTCAGAAGGTGTTAAGAACAAATGGTAGCAGTATAAATGAAATTCAAGTGATAAAGATGATGGCAAAAAAAAGTTAAACTTATTTATGTCATGAACCTCTGAATTTCCTCAATACATTCTCCTTAAATTTAAGAAACTGAATTTGTATTTATTAATAGCTTCCTGAATTAAAAAAATAAACAACCAAACAAAACCCCCCAAAAACCCCCAACCAAATACTTCGCACTTCTGTTAATTTTATTCTCAAAATTAATTTCATTAAGCCACCCTTAATTTAATTTACAAAGTTAACTTTTATGTTCAATGCAGTTTGCCAGGATAGCAGGCTGCATGTGTGAAGAATTAATTTTCTCTTATAAATGAATGAACAAGATTGGAGGAAGATAAAATGAATGACTAAGTGATTGCAGTTAACCAAAAAGTTCCATTTTGCTCCCTTATGGAGAATGATGGAATATCATTTTATTGAACTCCATTATCCTAATGAGAAGATATTCTATGCTTGATCCTAGCCAAAAGGCTGGAGAAGATATTTTAATGACTTACTGCTTCTGCTTAATGGGAAGATTTCATAATTACTGAAACTACATCTGTTTGATTAATGAGCCTTTTCTAGCATCCATGCATCTTCTTTCAGTTTGGTTGACAATGTAGGCTGGAAGAGTACGCACATACACAGAGGTGCTTTTCATCCTGTACATGCGTACAGGTGAAACATTACTGAGAACAAAAATAAGGAGGACCACAAACAGGACAGCATAATTGTGATTTTCATTATTATAAACAAAAGTTTGCAATTTTCCCCTCCATTTCTGTTCTTACACAGAAAATCAAGTTTGCAATAAACTTTTAAGGAAAACTTGCAGTGAATTTTATGGACCATCTTACGGGCATCTTAGGATGGCTTGCAATGAAATAGGAAAAAAAAAATCAACACAGGATATACATAACCAAGGGAACACTGAGGTTATGTTGTTGTAAATGCAATATTCACACATAATATCCAGTTAAGAAAAGGACTGCAGTTATTCTCAAGTTGGTTTTCATATGTTGCTCAAAGAACATAAAATTGTGGCATACCTTCTGCCGAAATTCCCGAGAGAAATCTCAGTTTTTAGGCCCACCGTGTGATGCTCAGAAATCATAAGACCTATTCATTAATCCTCGTGCTTAGAGGTCTCACATGTAGTATTAGGAAAAAACAAGAAAACAGTACAAGAAAAAATTTCAGGACTGACAGAACGTTCTACAGGCAAGAAGTTAGAAAAAAATGTTTGCTAAATAACTAATATATAACTAAATAATATAAATAACTAATGAAGATGGTGCCTGATTTCAAATAAAAGAAGGTGGTATGCTTATATCAAAATAGCTGATACAAAGGTATTTTGTATTGTTTACATAATGAAAGAAGGTATTGCCCTACTATTGCATTATCTTGACCTCAAATCTACGTTCATTAAGAGCACTCTCTGCTGCAGTTGTCAAACCATTCTTGAAACTCTCTGAGTGAAGGTAAGTTTTACTGCCCCCACTGCTAATTCCTTATTACAGAGACTTTAAAGAAAAAAGCCTCTTTGTTTTCAAATAAAAATATATTGATATGTTGTATTTTACATTATTCTTAATTCATATGCACTGAATTACCTTTGCTATCATGGCAGCACAAGAATTTGCCATGTGATACCTCTTTTGCCATTTCTAACATGAGGTGGAAATAAAGTCATCAATCTGTTAGTCTGTTAGCCAGCTCTTTCAGAGACACGTTTCTTGAATTCTTGTTATTTCTCAGCTGGTATCTGGTCATCAACATGAATACTTTTTTTTTTTTTTAATGTCATAATAGTAAAATACAGGTGTTCAAATAATTTCGATAAGAAAGGCCCATAAAAGCAAGAAGGCCCAGAAAAAATCCTAGGTACAACTTACGAAAACTGATGTATGCGGTTGAAAATGCATTCAGCATTCATTTAATGTTTAGGAAAGAAAAGGCTTGCCATTGACCAACATGCAGGGTATTAGGCATGAAATAATTTCCACGTCACTGGTTCCAACTCATGAACTCCATCCTCCCGTTTTGTACTTCAGAAACATTGGCAATAGTTGTACGACCCACTGGAAGCCAACTACAACCTCAGAAGGAACGCCAAGAACACAACACGCACCTCTTCCAGAGTCACAAGAACGGCAGAAGGACGTAACAGTTACGCTGTGTTCAGGTCATCTCTCTTGAAAGTTTGTTCCAAACTTGAAATGGTTGTAGAAATATTTCCTGAAGGGTTCTGGAGGGTGTTGGCTAACCATATTTCAAAAACCCCAGTAACGGTGTTTGCCATCAAAATGTCAGATTTTTTGCTATCTCCATATAAAACAAGAAACATTTTTTGGTGGAAATCCCTACGTGCAATGGGGGTGCTCCACCATTCCTTGCAGCTGTCTGTGTGTGCTTGTGTTTAGAGGGAAGGGTCAGCCATCAGCCACTCTGCATAAAATAATTTCAATATATATAAATATATAAAGAGACTCTTATTATCTATGGTCTTGTGAATGCTAACAATAAAACACTGGCTGCACAGTGTTTTACCTGAAAAAATTAGAGCTTGGGATTTCAATTTCAACTGAGGTAAATCAGTCTCCACTAATCAATTTCCTTCTGTGTCCAAATGTGATAGTGTATTGACTAAGACACAGATTTTCTGCAGCGTTTCACATAGAAACTTCAAGTTACAATAAAAAAATATGAGACACAGCCTAGCTTTTATCCTTTCACTTTATCAGGAGACAATGCTTATCCCTGATGGGTACCTCACCAAACACACCACCTGTTCAGCGACTGTATAAGGAAAACACTTGGAGATATTTCCCTGTTGTAGGACAGCCAGGTTGATTGCTGTCAGCTTCCAGACAAGTTTACAAATGGATATGCTACATGTTTGGAACAGTGTTCTCTCCACAGCCATACTGAAAGACAGACACAAAGAGCATCGAATTCTGATTGCGATACCAAAGCATCATAATTGACTTGAGGGGAAGACAGCAGTTTATCTGAAGAAGAGTAACGAGAGCGCATGTGAGCCTAGTGCCAATGTTACAGTTTTCAGCTGTGACTACACAGGAATTAGTTTATTATCCTTCTGCTTTTCACTTCTCATGAGTCTTCGTAATAGTTTGTGATATCTGACTGTGGATACAAGGAAAATGACTTCTACATAAGGCAAAACGGAAGGCGGAACAAGTGTAAGCAGGAAACAGACCAACAGTAATTGAGGTAATAAGCTCAGAAACATCTATTGATACAGTTATAGCCTTTAAGTTTAGAGGTACTAATTCATATTTACTAAGTCTTGTGAAATCACTACATCGTTTCAACACCACGACGACACGGTTTCATCGCAGCTAGTACCCTTGCAAGCAGTGCAAAAGAAAAGCACTGACTAAGTGAGGAATAAGTTACCAGCAGAACAATGTCTGTGGATATGGGTTGGGTAACACTGACAAAGTCAAAACTTCCAGGATAGTAACTAACTGTCCTAGGCAGTTCAGTACATACCATACCAAGCGGTCCTGGAAGTAGACGTATCTGCTGGTATCATTTGTCCTAGAGAACCGCAAAAAACCAAAAAGCAACTAGGCATTAAAATTCACATTCCTTGTGGACAGGACAGAGAGAAGGGCCCGATAGGGCGTACTTGCAAGTGAATTACAACTGTAATGGGATTCCCAGCTGGACATTTTTTCCTCATAGTTATGAGAGAATTAAGCCCCCAGGTTGTTCCATTGGCCTAAGATGACCTAAAGGACTCTGGAGACTCACGAGACTGCTGGTTGAGCTTCACCCTGATGGTTTTCTAAAAATGTGAGAACTAAAAAGCACAAGAAGCTGAAAAACTTCGTCACTTGCAAGATATGGAGAAAGACTGATATGGATAAAGCATTATTTGCTAGAAATCTGCCAATGAGAATTAGAAAAGTAACATAATGGGTATAAGGAAGAAGGCTAAGGCTGCAAAAGAGAGAAAAAACACTCTGCCAAGAACTACTAAATACAAGAACTTGTTCTACTGTTCGAGAGCCAGAGCCAGGCTTTCCCTCCAACTCATCAGGTTCCATAAGCGAAAAGTAAAATTTCAAAAAGACAAAATCCACTGATAATATACCCGTGTTACGCGCTCGTGATACATTACAGGCAGCTTGTAGGAAGAACTAGTTTTCATCCTTTTTGCCCCTGCGGCTTGCGCGTACATGGGTAAAAGTTCCCTCTAGTGGCACTGCTTGCTCAAGCTAAAGAAAGATAAAACGTTTTCATGGAAATGTTAGCAGGGCTCGGCTTTCCTAGATGTTAAGCGTTCAGTATTTAGCAGCAACTAATTTGCACGATCAAAAAAAAAATCTGTAAATTATTATCATTTTAAGATTATTACTAATTTTAAATATATACGTTTTCTATGTTCTATTGTCCTACATGATGGTGTAATATTACTGAACGCATTTGTAAGGATCTTTGACATGGAAACTGAACATCAGCTGATTTTTCTCTTACTTGCACTGCATTTGTCAAACATAAAAATCCATTGGCTAGATGCATCACATAATGGTGAAACCTGACAGCTAGTATGAAAGAAATAACGCAGAAGGAAGAATGTTAAAAATGTTAGAGGAAGCATAAGCAAGACAAGTACAGAATTGGGTTTTTTTTGATCTCTGTACCAACATCTAGTTAATAAAGCCACCCATGTTCACAGTCCACAAACAGGGTAATTTGTTGTTCACATAAATATATATGAAAATAAAGATGGAAGTGGTGTTTGTTCTAAACTCAGTCCTGGAAAGCTGGACTGAAATGTTTAGAATTCGGTCAGAAGTGGTTAAGAGGGTATCACTAAAATAATCACCAGAAGTGGTTCAGAAGGGAGTAGCAAGTGTTGGTGAAAGAAGGGGGCAGCGGGGGATGATGATGATGATAATAACAATAATAATGAGATATGAAGCCAAGCTAGAATAGAAAGCAAAGACAAAAAACTGATTAAAGAGCAAAAGGAAGTAGAGACATTTTAGGGAAAGAAACCCATGCAGGATATGAATCAACAAAACAGAGAACCTCAGTGGAAATAAGTTACAGCCATAAGAGAGAATGACTTAATAAACGTAGTTTGATAGGTCCATAAATCTCTGAGCTCCATGAGAATCAATAATTTTATTTATTTAAGGAAAACAAATGTTTGTTTGGATTTGATGGAATCAATATGGGGGTTTCAAAAAGTGAGAGGCCACTGGGACTGTTAATAGTAAGGGCTAAGAATTATCCAAAGAATATCACAAGCTCAGGAGCGCCAACCTGCCAACAGGTAAATTCAGTAACATTTTAAGAAGCAAGTCACATCAAGACAGAAACTTGGACAGTGCAGCTCTGCTAATGAAAGGCAGAGGCCCCCCTTGATGTGAGCCCCAACCCAGTCAGGAGTAAAATCATGGCTGCAAATGGAAACACAGAAAAGAAAGTAGAAATCCTACAAAAGTGAGCCGATCTAAAGCAAAACACTTTGAAGTCAGCATATTCGAGTTTGCCTTTACACTGTCTGCAAAAACTGTTTGTTCTCTTTATCAAACAGAGAAATAATCTGTATTTAAAGCTCAGCCACCTTTAATAGGTAATGGATGTCAGAGAATAAGAAAGTCCACAACACCCGTCCCCCTCTTTCTTGTGATAACGCAAGAGGATAGGGTTGCGCTTTTTTCCTAGCATGTCTTTTGGTTTTGAAATGGCAATGGAAAAATCTTTGTTCTTTCTAGATCTTTCCTTTCTAATGCATTTACTAATTGTCAGGTTTGCTGTTGTTCACCTGCTAATTCATCTGGGTTGATTTATCTCTTTTAAGAAAGAAAGCAAATAATCATCAGCAAAAATCCAAATCCTTAACTGCATTAGAAGTCCCTAACTAGCTGCTTAATGAAAGCACTCTTTGCCACTTGTAATTGAACAATAAAACTTTGGGGTCTTTTTGAGGGAAACTTTTAAACAACCTTTTCATTATTTCTCTATCTACCAAGCCTAGCTGCAACAAATATTTTAAGCGTCAGGTGCCAGAAGTTTTATACGATGGAGTACAACACTCTTTACACCAACATGCCAAGCAGCAAGTACAAGAGACGCTCGTCAGAGTACTTACGATTTATGGTATTACAAGAGAGACTGCTCCGAAGCAGAGCACTTGAGTATTCTTGAATCATCAAGGCTATGCAATGCCATTGTTTTTACAATGGTGCACCTGCACATCTTCTCAAATCGTAAATGTGTCTAAATACAGAGCACCTAAAAATGGCCCGTCCTTTGGTAGACTTACGCTATCAATTCCCAGCATCGGTAGTCATCGATAACCAGTTTCAGCAGAACATGCAAAGCTCCACTTACTTTCCAGATTACAGAAAGATGCCCATGTTACAGAAATATGTCATAAGTAAAGCCATTATTTCTGGCTTCATTGGATTAATTTCTTTTAGTATACGACTACAACTTTTAGTGACGCTACTTCACCTATATGTAAATAATAAACTTATTTGAAATGAGACTTAGGGAACATACCATGTAAATCTTAATCTATCAGCAAGAATTTCATCCCTATACTGGCAATGAAATTTCTTGTCACTGACATAAGCTATTTCTCGATAGAATTCAGACATACTGGCACAAGTGGAAAAATTACATGGTGGTTTGCCTAAGGAAGCTAAATACCGTATGTTTCAAAATCTGTTCAAATAAGACTGAAAAGGGAAGAAAAAAAGGTAGAAGTTGGACAGAAAGGTCACTTTAATAGCAGGGTTTGTGTTAGCAAAATGAGATATTTTCATGAGACCTGAAGAGTTTTTATGCATAAATGGTTGCAAGGCAAGCATAGAAAAGACCTTTGGGATAAAAGCCCTCGGGGTTCTTATCGAAAATACCGATGTCCCAGCCCAGTACCTACATTTATCATGAGCCAAGGCGTGCAGCCTACCATTTGCAACAAACAGAATTCAAACACTTTAATTAAAAATCAGAAACTCGCCATGCAAAACAGCCAATTCCATTTCATTCACCTTGAGCTATCTATGTTAGTGATAATACGCAGTATTTTAATCACTGCATCCACGGAAGAATGAGCTAATTCCACTTTTGTACTGTAAACAAGTCTTCAAATAAGGGGAGGAACTAAGGCTGAACTGGAACACACTACAAAACATGCAGTTTGAAAAGCAAGAGATTAAAATTTAGTGTGATTTTAAGTATAATTATAGTCTAAAATATGTAAAAATGTTATCTTCTTATTAAGGGATAGTACATTCTGTGTAGCCTGATAACTTCTACTA
This sequence comes from Elanus axillaris, assembly GCA_026212715.1. Lineage (NCBI taxonomy): Eukaryota > Metazoa > Chordata > Aves > Accipitriformes > Accipitridae > Elanus > Elanus axillaris. The sequence continues at coordinate 6,977,320 of JANZLQ010000009.1, read as the reverse complement.
GCATTGCAATCCAGGGCAATAGAGCATGATCAGGATGAACGTTTAATTTGTGCAGTGTGTAGTAGAAACATTAACCAGAGCCCAGATTCAGTAAGACTCTTATGAACTAAGTTTAAGCACATAAATATTCCCTATAATGACAGTGGGAGAGCTAACATGCTAAAACCAAAGCAGGCAACTTGAAATTTTTAACAAGTCAAGCGCTTGCAGAATCTTCTATTTGTAGTGGGATATTTGAGCTAAAAAGTCATCCAGCTGGATGTTTAAAACTCTGGCAATCAAAACCACCTTTTCCAGTTTCATACAACTGTGTACAATTTAGCATAGAGTAAAACCACACAGTTTACTTTAATCCCATTGTCACATTTGGGCAACGGTCAGAGGATAGTTACATTTATTGGAGGTGGAGAGGAAGTAAAGCACTGGCCTAATTTCAGTTGTCGTCCAAAATAAGATATCCTTTAGAAACACTGTCTTTGCTTGTTATAAAAAGTTGCAAAAGCACCAGAGTTTCATTTCAACTTTCAATTAACATGTCAGAACTCTTTAGTAGAATTTATTTAAATTAAAACTATGTTCTGATTTGGCACACCATTACCTTTTGAAATGTGTTGCCTGTTGATAACAAACCGGCATTTAGAAGTCTGTTTTCATCCAAAATCCCAGTCCCTACTAAATGATCATGCATGTTATTTATACATAAGCAACATCACAGTCCCCAGCGAAGCAGAGCTATGGGTGGTGTGAGACACAGCGGCTGCTCAGCAGAGCACAGCACCACTACAGGTTAGGAGTGGAAGGGAGGAGGAATATTAAGTTTATTGGCTTAGATTTATAAACAACTAAGGGGGTAAGGGGGGCAGGGAGGGAAAGAAAGCCTATCAGACACATTCAGTGTTGTTTGCAAAATTTTATATAACATTGATAGAGCATTTTATTATCACCATGTAAGAAGGGGAGAAGGGGGGGAAGCCACAACAAAAAAACATAAACACAAATAACTCGAAACTTCATAAAATACAGTATTTGCTTCAGATATTTCAACCGGTTAGCAGTTTTCCTTCTTCCCAAAGGTCAGAGAAAGCAACTAAACATACACAATGCCGTGAAGCTAGCTATATAATCAAAGGGCGTCATAAAAGAAGTGTACTAGGGCCCTTTCTCTCTCCTGTAATTCCCAGGAGTCACTTCAGGCACCTCTGTCACTTAGTAACTCCCACTCAATGGGAAGGAGATCCGCTCCGGGTAGAGGGATCTCCGGTCAGAGCTGCGCCTTATGAACAGGGATGTTACACAACAGAAAACAAGTCAGCGAATGGCGAATGCAACCCAGGACGCCTTGGTGTCACACGCTTTAGCAAGCAACACAACGTGTCACAAACCTTGCCTTCTGAACAACTATAAGGAATATAATTTTATAAATAACATCACCTCGATTACAGTTTTCAGTCAGAACGGTTATCTGCATTTTTCACACAAAGAAGCCAGTTTCCCAGTTCAGAGGAATTTCTAATGCAACGTTTTGTAGAAAGAAAGGATTTTATTTAAAGTACATTGTCCTAAAAAAGCGTAATTTTTCTCCTTTACCCTTCCTGATCACATCAGAGAAAGCCACTCTATTTTATTCTAGACTGATTTTTATGCCGCCTTATGATTGTAATGTCATCCAGCGCCATATCAAGCACCAAACCCCCAACAAAACAGGGCGAGTGTAAGATCATGTTGTTTTCTCTTGGTAAGATTTTGATTTTGCTTGACAAACGACCCTAAAAGAACCTGGCAAAAAAAGAAGCTGACAGCAGAAGGGAGACCTTTGATTTTAATGCCACAGTTCACTGATTAGCAGTGCATAATCAATGACAGGACAGATGCCACGGTGGGACACTCTCTGTCATGGTATGCCACCTCTAATGAGAGGACGGCTTCTTTCAGTAACACTGTATTATTGACTTGGACTATAGTTTAAGAAAGATCAAATCAGCTCAATTAGGACGCTCATTTGTATTCAGGCCGCGCCATCCAGAGTTCAGTTACTAGCACTTTGTTCCTGAAGACAACAAAATGTTTGTGCATAATGTATCTTTTCATCCTTTAAATTGTAAAGGTCATTGGATGGGAAGGTATTGCTTTTCTGACTGCTATTCTTCTACAGCTATTTCATTTTAATCTCCATACATCTATCATAAGCTATTGACATAGGAAAGCAAGGCAAGAGCAGTTCCTGGTTTTAATTCCCCCCTCTTGCTACTTCCATCCAAAGTCATAGCAACAGAGGTATCATTCCCTATCAGAAACAAACATGGACTCATTTACAGACTTGGCAGAAATTTTCTACCCATAAAGTCATCTCCCCTGGGAGAAGTGAATTAATAGGCCTTTAAATTCAGTAGGAGTAATTTTCTTTGGTTCTGTTTTGCCTGATCTTCAAGGCCAATGAACTTCTATACCTAATCCCTGTATGAACATATTCCTTCACATCCACATATTATTTGGTAGGACCAAGTGAAAAAAAAAAAAAAAAAGTTAGTTACATTTTTTTCAGAAGACTACTCATTTACTGCTCAGCTGAGGTGTGCAAATATTTGGGAGGAGAAGGTTGTTTTGCAGATCAAGCTAAGATTACTAGCATTTTGTTTTCAATCATTCTAAAGTGGGTTTTGACACGTCCAAGTTACCCTTACATAACAAGTACAACGTTCTACTTGCTACAAAACAAGCTGTTGCACATTTTGGGGCAGCAGACCTGAGATTCACAAGCACACGCTATTTGCACAACCGTGCTGGCTGAGAGCATCTCTTACTCTCCATCGAGGGGATGTAGGCAAGAGTCCAAATAGCCTTGCTGCCCATTTCAGAGCCAGGATTCAAACTTCAGTAAAGTCTATTAACCCACTCGCGTTAGCCTTCCCATCAGGACAAGCCATGGACTCTCTTCTTGTGAGCTAAACCCACATTCCCTCTGCTTTCCCAGGGCGAGACTGCTCATGTAAATCCTCTTCCATGACTAGACTCATCCCTGTTGGCCATGCGATGGATACAGAGAAAGAGGTGATCCAGCCGACGATCTCCTACTTGGCAATGGCTTTCTAGCCTTTGCAGCCCTGGAAGCAGCTGAGAGCAGGGCAAGTGAGGCTGGCTGGTGGAATTGATCTGGCCTCAGTAGCACCATTTAGTCTGCCGTCAGCCCGTGCCATCAGCCAAAGGAGCAAAGCCATCCAGGAACAGAGTATCCAACAGTACGTTTCTGAAGCAGCATCGCTACGTGCATGCAAGGGGGATGTCTCCGGAGTGAATGAAAAAAAAGAAAAGGGAGAACTCTTCTTCCAGTAGGCTCTTCTTTTCGGTGTTTGATATTTAAACATCTTCTTGAAGCAGAAGTTGCTAGACATAGTGCGCTGGTGTTCACTGCCAAGTCTCTTGTCTTTACCCAAGACATTTCTGGCAAAGGAGCCTGTGTCTTTTTGTACAGGTGCCTCAATATTATAGTCGGTAGCACTGTGTTTATTAAAAAGTCAGTCCAGAAATCTCTTTCTAAATCATTCCTTGTACCAGAGTCCTGAATGGTTGGATATTACAGTGAAATTGGGAAATAAGCAAAATAACTGTTACTTGTATTAGGACCACTGCTTGAAAGGACACATGTCATACGGTACGTCTTTGGGAAAGAGTCATCCCTTTAAATTGAAGGTTACCACTGCCTTTTAAAATTAAGCAGATCTCTACTGACACTTTGAATTCAGGTCTGTGGTTATCCTGAGTAATCATCTGAGACGATCCCTGTTATGAAATCACCTTCTATTATGTAATAGTGTTTGCACCGTGTAAGCATGTCATATGGCTTAAAGCATGACAACATAATGAGACTAATTATGCAGTTAGCAATGCGTGTAATAAAGCAAGAAATAATGCCCATCCTTCTATTTTAAGTGAATTCAGAAAGTATAGGATGGCTCATAGCATCTATAACAAGGATGACAGATATTACATAAGACAGAAACACTGGAAACAGGATCAGAAGCAGCTAGAAGCTCTAGAACTAACTCTTTATATTTCCTGGGACATACTAAGTATCTTCTCTTCTAGGAGACGCCAGAGATATTTGGGGTCTGAGGAGCCGTTACGTAAACGAGAATTTAAATTCAAGATTCTCTCTGTTCTCCTTGGATGTTATTATCAGTAGGATATACTTTTATTTACAATATATTTATTTCACTATTTAATCTATTTTATTGTATGTATAATTTATTTATGTACCTATATTTTAATATTATATTTACTTATAATTTAAATTTTGTAATACCTTACAAAAGGCATCACCTACCGTTGCCATTGAGGGAAATGTAGAATGGGCAGTCTGCTACTTTTCATGCAAATGCAACTGAATTCCACTGCAGCCATTTATACTTCCCTGGACTTCTCAGGAGAGAACTACATTTTCACACTGTGTTTATATAAAATACAGCACCTTTCCAGGATATACATAAATTACGTTGATGTTTCTTTCTAGCCATTTTTAATTTTTCTGTTCCTCAATAACTGATAGTTTAGGTAGGAACATCATAAAACATAAAATGTTTCAATTGTTTTACCACTTGTTATTTCAATAAGCTAGTGAAATATTTAATAAATAAAATCTAAGGCCAACAAGCGATCCGATATCCATGCCTAACATTTCACATAGCTTCAACTCCCAATAACTTGGTTTTGCATAGAGCAGATCTTTGAAAAATTAGGCAGTTTTGATGCTTGACTTAGGCAAAGTTCTTCGTTACAATGGCAAGTCATAGCTATTACGGAAAGCATGCATCCTTTTTCTTACCTGAATTAATCTTTTTCCAGTTTCAGCCACTAGTTACACTTTGTACCTTAAGTCAAAATACTATGGTACACCTACACATCTGCTTGCCCAGATTACAGCATCAGGGGACTGTAGTAGCTTTTCGTTTCATCCACTGGGAGCTCACACTGACCTCACTATATGGTACGATACACAGAATCTTTCCATTATCACTGCCTTTTTGATAAAGCCATATCCTGTTTTAACATCACTGTGTTCCTGCAGAAATCATGATTCATTTGGCTACAAATACGCTTTTTTTCTCCCAAAAAGGAGGCATGATTTAGCATAACACAGGTCATTTTGTTTCATTTGCAAGTGTTGCCAACAGTAATTTTAAAATTGCCTGTTTTCTGCAGTAATCTGGAAGATGACCACCAAGGTCTAGTACCATTTCTATAAAATTCTATTGGAAATATCCATATTCTCTCCTCTTACTTCCACATTTTTCAGTGATGGATCTCCCATGGAAAGCATACTTTAAGATCATCAATTACTCACTTCTTAAAGCACCGAATAAGTATTTTCTTAATAACTTACAATGCTTTTTACATTGCTGTTGCATAAAGCATAACATGCTTGCATTTTCTTCTTTCTGGTTAGACCACCACAAGCCCTCTGAGACAGACACATTCTCAGAGCTTGATGCAACGGAGATGCTACTCTAGGAGGACGATAGTGCTGAACACCAAAGTGGCTGGACCAAAGTGACTTAAACTGGACAAAGAACAAAAATCTGACCAAGACAAAAAGATTAATCAACTGTAGGTACATGTAATGTTTTATCCCCAAATGAAGTGTTGTGTTTTTTTTCCTTCGAGTAAAGGAGAAATACCTGCAGTTTTAGCTTTTCCTATGCACAGAAAGTACTCCAAAAAAAAAAAAAAGGACACCATTCTGCACATGATACTCATACATGTGAGCACCTGTAACTCCTGAAGTAGACCACACAGTTGGTGTAAACTGAGACACAGCAGTGTCTGCTCTAATCTGCACAGATGGAATATCCAGCAATAGTTTACCGAAGGATTACAATTCACAGCTCTTTTGTGGCTTTCTCCTGACTCCAGTCACTTGCCATTTTAGATGCCAGCATGGCGTATGACCAGTGCTGCCTGGCTCTTGACCCCTGCTAAGTATGGTTAGCATAACCAATGCCATTTTCTAAGGCAAACGGCCATAATACGTAACCACACTGATCACGTATCACCCACTTACCTCTTCCCCTTCTCACCACTGTGGTTTGTCACCAGGATGTGATGACCCCTGTTACAGAACAGACAACTCTGTCAGCACTGAAGCAAGACTATGTGCCCACCAGGTATTGTTGCCAGGACATAGCGAGACCTGTTAGGGAACAGGGAAGTGTAACAGCACCTGCGATATTGCCTACAACGTCAAGCACCTGCGATATTGCCTATAACGTCAAGCACCTGCAAGTCCCAGAGACTTAAACCAGAAGTCCTGCTGGATGGCAAAACCTCTGTTCCCCCCAGTGGTCAGGGATGCCTCCACCATCATTGCCTTCCTCCGAGGAAGTCTCACTCATGTTCTTTTAGGTAAAGTCTGAGTTTAGATTATCATATCACAGGCAGATTATTAAGAATTTGACCCAATCTACAGAGGGTCCAGGTGACTAAAAGTCTAGGTAACTAAAAACTCTAGATAATAAGAAAGCTGCACTAATTACTAGAAATTCTCTTTAACTGAAAGCTATAATTGCTAAAAAAACCTGCGTAACAATAAGCTATTATGCTAACTGCAAGAAATTGTACGTAGCAATAAGGTATACTGATTATTAAAATTTTATATAATAATAAAGCTCTAATTATAACTACAAGTCTGTGGCCAGTCCTCATTCTACCAAGGATCCCTTAAAGAACCTGCCTCTCCCTATAACATCAGGTGACATGGGGCAGGGATAAAAAGCAAATATCTAATGTCATGTAGGATTCCACAAATTCAGTTAAACAGCTTACTACCCATTTTCTTTTAAGTCTTCATTTAAAAAAAAAAAGTACCTAGTTGAAAAACATAATCTCTGTATCATCTCAAGAAGTAGCAAAAGACAAGCTTTGAAAGAAATGTAAAAGATTTTAAAGTTACTTTACTATCCAACTGATGAAATCCTAGACACTTCGAGAAGCTGTGTTAACAGAGTACTAAAAAGATATGTCAAAAAAAGCCAACACAGCGCTTCTATATAAAGGGGGGGGGGGCGTGGTGGCGTGGGGATGGAAGGAATGGAGAAGGAAAGGAGTGATGATCTAGTAATTTTAGCCTCAATTCCTCAAAAAAATAGTGGCAAGTTTTGAAATCATTTTAAAGCTCCCAACAAGCAAGGCAACAGCATCCAAATTTGTCAAGAACAAATCCTACATATATATATATAAAGAATGTTTTTCTCTGTTTGACAGTATATCTTTTGTCTTCCTTTCTAGTAGTAGAAAAATGCTCTAAATCAAGACCTCAGTACAGCTTTGAGGACTCATGTAATATTCTCCTAAGTAACATGGGAAAACAATAGAAGAAAGCAAGCCAAAAAGATTAGAGGTGTGTACATACACCACTGTATGTGTAGTTAGTATGGACAGATATCCTAAAAGAAGTTTAAGGGTCTCCCCTGACTTAAGGGATATGCAACATCATCGCTTACAGTAAGGATAATGTAAGGAAAAAGATTACTATTAAGCCCAGAGGTGATATAAAGCTGGCTTTAGCAAATAAGTTTGAGGGAAAGAATTTATTGTTATCAAACTGAAGACATTATCTAAGAAAGAAGACAGGTGTTAAGAGTTATAAATATAGGCAGGAATAATCAGCTGCACTAACATAAGATGGGGAAGGACCGGTTAATGGCAGTTGGCCAGAAAGCAAAAGTATCAGAGGCTGAGTAGGAATTAGCACTTTCATCCTATCAGGAAAAAAACCCAAATCCGAATAGGGTGTATGAACAGGATTATAGCCTTTTCCCAGCCCCTCAGAACTGGCAGCCTGTCAAAGATACTGCCATATCTCACTGTGCACATCATACCTCAAGGAAGAGGGGGAACATCAGAACAGTTCAGGAGAGAACACGGAGAATTATGCGAGATGCAGAAAACATGGTCTGTGTGGGGTGACTGAGTGGAACAGGCTTGCTTAGCTCTGAAGAGGAGAGACAGTTACATCTTTCTTAAATCTTAAGGGACAGCTGGAATTATTATTATTATTATTATTATTATTATTATTATTATTATTATTATTAGTCCATATTATGTTATGTCCATGGTACCTACTGTAAGTAGTACCTAGCATCAATCGGGGTAAGGAAAATCCAAGTAAGATCAGGGGAAAAAAAAAGTTTAAATGCAAGCAGTGATCTATTCCGCTAGGGCAGAGAGCCTAGGAAGCTCTGGAGAATCCACCACACAGGGTCTTCAACAACATCCCCGAGAAACAACTGCCTACAAATAAGTAGCTCCTCCTTTGGGCAGGAGGATGGCCTGGATACCTCTTCCAGCCTTATGAGTAATTCTGCTACCTGGCATGTGTACCAATGACCAAAAAAAAAAAAAAAAAAAATCAATGAATCATAGGGAAAAAAAACCCAAAACAATAGATTAACCATGTAATTTTACTTAAACCAGTTCTACTCACAAGTAAAATGGCTATGAAGTGGTGGAGTGTGTAACACTTGCTTTTCTAGTAGCCGTAACAGAGCAGGGTACAATCCGCAAAAGAGTGTGGCCAACACTGACGTAAGCACCTTGCCGTGGAGAAACTTGCTGCTTTCAGTCACATTTGGAGTGGAGTCTTGTCACACTTGCCACTAATTTTGTCTCCTGCTGACAGTTTCAGCAGAAACGCACAGGTCTCGGTGAGCTAGTTTCTTTGCCAGAAATGTGAAGAAATTCACCTTGGCAAGTTTATAGCAGCAACCCTGTGCCTTTCTCCAGTTCACTAACGATTTAAAAGGAAAATAGGCTTCAGAAGACTTTAGTCCTTAGGGCATAAAATAGCCAAGTCTGTGCAACTGCCAGTAATTTTTGTAGGCGGAGGGTGTGTAATAAACCAGGCAGGAGCTGAGCAGAACCGTTCCTGAATTCACTTCTGGTATTCAAAATGAACTAACAACAATTGAAGACTGCATTAAAAACAAAAATGTCAGAACAGAAGATCTAAATGCACAAAAGGAGGCACACAAAGAGACTGTAACACCAGCATTGTTCTCCCACCACCTCGCTTCCCAAATTCGCCTTTAAAAACCTACACCCATAGCTGGACATAATTTATGGCTAGCTAAAGTTGCTTTTTCTCTGACCAGCACTCACAAGCTGCAGTGAAAAAATCCAGATCAGCTCTTCCCTTTTATGTTAAATTGTCAGGAAAAAACCGTAACAGAGTTAGGTATGTCTTCCTTGAATCAGCATCTTGGCTTCAGTTTGGATTAAAGCACCCGAATAATGCAAATGCTGAAAAGCAACATGAAAAGAAGTAAAAACCCCCAAAGTAATAATGCTTCTACATAAACTCTGTAACACATATCAAACTCACCTGAAAGATATGAGGCTTAAATTTGCCATGTATCTACAAAATGGTAATTTCTGGAGGGGGAAAAAAAAAAAATCAAATACTAGAAAGCAAGACATTTCTGTTCGCAACTACAAGAACAGGCTGTCACTAACAGATTAGTGAATAAGCTTTCTGTTTGCCATGCAAGAGGTTGATTCTTCTTTGACTAATATTAATACTATGGAGAAAAGTAAACAAAGAAAAGAGGTTCCGTTCTTATCAAGGGGTAATACAAAGTGAAACACATTTGAGTAGGAAATAAAACAGATACAACTCTTCCACAGTATAGGTGCCACCACAGGAAGCAACCTTCTAAGCAAGGAGCTCCCAAAGAAGTAAACCAAAAGGAAAACAGATTTCTATGCAAAAAGCTTCTATTATTTATTCACTTTTACTCAAATTATCCCAGTGGGGATGAATGTTAGCAGGTAGTTAACTATCAAATAATAAATTAAACACAGAAAGGAGAAATATTTGTGAAGACATTTATTCCCAGCAAAGTAAGAACAATAAGGCAACTGAATGATAACTAAGGGCTTGATATTCTCTTTCCCTGGTGCCAGTGTCTCCCCTGGATTCAGCTACAGTGGGAACAGAAGAATCTTGGGCAGGGGTATGGTACTGGGTTTGTGTGGCCAGGTTTTGGTAGCGGGGGGGGGGGGGGGGGTACACAGGGTTTTTTATGTGAGAAGCTG
>JANZLQ010000009.1:6951119-6963008 GCA_026212715.1 Elanus axillaris | reverse complement strand
CCCCCCCCCCCCCCCCCCCCAAGAAAAGAAAAAAAATTCTAAGACAAAAAAAAATGAGACTGAACCCAAATCAAGAGCAATGCCGACCTGACAGACCAGCAGCACCAGGCACCCGTCTCAGGCCTCTGCTACTCTGGAGGGAAACGGAGCTGCAAACAACGTTGATGAGGAAGAGGAAAGAATCCCTCCTCTTGAACACCTCCCACCTGCACTTGCTGCCACAACAGTACCACGACACAGACGTGAGGAGCTGTATCTTTGAAAGGAAAATTTATAGGAAAACCTGAGAGACTTAACCCAAATACCACTAACTACTAGCCTTGCATCAATCTGCATGATACATTTTGTAGGAAACAACTGATTGTTTTTTAAATCTCCTTTTTAATTAGGTAGTTACAGATATTTTTACTCTTGATGGGCATTGTGAGCCTCTGTTCTTCGGCAAATGCATCATCGCAGAGGATAATGTAAAGACACGCCCCAGGTATGAGAGCCACAACTTTATTTTTTTCCTCATAAACCCATCAGCCCTCGAGCTGAGGTAAACAAGTGCCATCAATCAAAGCTACTGATGCACGTATAATCCAAATAGCCTCTTTGTATAACCAGCTGTCAGCATGGGCCACTGGGCAAGTACTGTACCTGCATTCATATCTCTTTCATTTAATGGGGCTCCATTTACCTGACAGATTGTGTTATCTCTTCTAAGGGTTAATCTTAAAATTATTCTTCCCTTGTTAGCATCTTTTCCAAGTAATTTAGCTCAACGCTACAAACATTTTACTTTTCGTGCTATAAAAGCAGCTACCAGAGCTAAAAAAATCCTCTAGAGGTGACCATAGGTAATTCCAGTAGCACTTTGTTGTTGGGTTTTTTTACCCAGAGAAAGTGGGCTTGACTAATACCGCATTTTCAAAAATGTCTTTTTAAGTAGTCTTACTTTCTCCAAATTGTTTTTTTTTTTTTTAAATAAATAAATAGTTGGACTACATTGTTGAGGCATAAACACCTACAGGGAACAAGCAGTGACTTCAGTAAATGAACACCAATACGTTACATCTGTGTGTTTGCTAGGAAACAGCTCGCACAAGGAGCATCCCACACACTATGTCAGCTGCAGCTTCTTTTCCAGTCCTACCTCAGATAGCCTCGCAAACCTTCATGCAAGACAAGGAGAGAGTACGTACACAGAGGAAAAAGATGATACATAGTATTGGTTTATTATTGGTAAAATAGCTCCATTCCCATGCCCAGGTTTAATTTCTACTTTAAAACCCTTGAGCACTTTCTGTGAGAAAACAGGGTGTTTCCTAAGAAGAGATACAGACACAAAACCCCTTTGTTATATACATTATCTGTCAAAGCAAAAAATGCTAATGGAAACAAATTAGTTTTTGAACACTTGCTCGTGTTTCATCCAGATTCGGTTGCTAGTCCTTCCTGGCTCGTAACCAGCCTAATTAACTACGATCAAAGCCCTCCACAAAACACCGAGCTATGATTCCACTTACCAAGGCCACGATTGCAGCCCCTTCTGCACACCCACCCCAGAGCAGGCTGCGCCGGGGCAATCAGTGCCTGCTGTTGCAGTCTTACAAGCACTTTAGGGAAAGCTCCACCTACCAGTTATGGGCAGTCGCTTTTGGCAATTTTATTAGCACATGTTGGAAATTAGGCTTTTCCAAGGTTATAATGGCAGCACGACACATTTCTAGGTCAATTCTGCCTTACAGAGCTTAACTCAAAGTGCACTTATTTAGGAATAAAGATGACAAAGACTGGATCTGATGTCTAATATTTAAGTAGCCAGCAACTAAAAGAATCATGCTTATCTATAATGATTTTCATTTTGAGATACCGTGAGTTTTCAAGTCTTCTACAAGAATGGGTTATTTTTTAGCTGGTAACTAAGCCCATCTAATAGGGGTGAGGCAGCGCAAACAGAAAGAAAAGTAAGTCATCGCTGTTGCTTCTTTCCCTCTGTCCTTTCAGTCAGCTGATTCTGTGCATCTGCATCACCTTTAAATATGGGGGGGGCAGGGGAAGAAATGGATAGAAAGTTATAAATTACAGACCGTTAAAAAAAGAAAAAACGGTGGGGAGGCATAATTCCTATTTCTTTTTTGCTGCACAAGGAAGTGAACCAAGAAGATTTGCCTCTGCAGTTAGCAGATTCCCCTGCACTTGTGACCGGGCCCCTTGCCATCCTGTCCTGGGGAAGACGAAAGGAGCCGACCGGAGCAAAAATGCTGCTCTCTGAAGAGCAGCACAAAAATCCCTTCTTTTAAGCACCTGACAGCACGGAAAAGGGCACTCACTAGCTGGGTGTTACGATGTACAAGTACACAATGTCTGTGTCCACAAGCTACATCTAGCAGCTCAGTTTTATGGCGGACAGACTGCCTGCCTGAGAAATTAGGACACTCACCTTCATTGTGGCTGGCAGATTTCTTAGGCTCCGAAGGCCATTTCAAAGTTATGCAGGTATGCATATTGTTCACAGGGAGCTCCGTATAGCAGTCGGAGATGTGCACCACTGGTCCATTAGAAAATAATATTCACAACGCCAAAAATGCACGGCTATAACATGCAAAGTGACTTGAAGTGATCAAGGTCTCTGATCCGAGGAATGTATCAGGTCATAGAATATCATGTCACTCTTGTAATTACACCGAAGAAATAGAGTTTGTTCCCTGTCACATGCACGCTGTGTGACCAGTAAAGCCAGCAGTGATCCACTTACGGGGAGAAATTATTACCGTCCAACTGAAAGCTCAGTTAAACAATACCAGTATTACACAACAGTTCAAAATGAAATTATTAGTAAAATACAGATCTTAATAGGAGCGTTACAAAATGATGCTATGGGTGAAGGAAAACATCTCTTGGATACTGGTATGTCTTCTATTAGTCTACTTAATGTTTTAACTGTCTAACAGTTTGCATTATCTACTACAAAAAAACTTCTTTAGTAATACAGTTTAAATACTTCCAAGTCTTTACTTCTTCCTCTGGTGTAAGCTCACCCTACCAGGGCCGACCCAGGTCCAGTGAGTAATAGCACCAGTTCTCTCTCAAGAAGGACTGGGAACAGCAGGGTTGTGAGTTACCGCTGTCTTGGGGTCCTTGCTAGGAGTTTGATACTGGTGATGGGGCTCCCTCCCTTCTCAGTTTGGGGTCCTCTCAGGGCTTGTTTTTATTTTATTCATTCACTTATTTTAAAATACATTTTTCCAGCACTGTCAGGTTGTTTCTCCTCGCTTCCCAGGTAAAGGCTGAGAGCTGCCCAGCAGCCCCACCAAGCTCAGTTAACACAAAGGACTGCCATTTTTCACGTAGTGCCTGCAAGGAGCTGTCAGACCTTCACTGCCTTTGGGATGCGCAGGTTTCATCCGTCACCTGGTTAGGGAAAGGAGCTGGATGCATTTCAGAGCTTCGACCAAGACAACACTTTTCCTTCACCTATCACCCTAACCACGCTGAGTGGGGCTCCCACAGCTCAAGGCAAGGGCCTGGTCCAAACCTTCCAGGATGAAAATGGATAGTTAACACTTTCTACAAAAACTTGGCTTTGACAAAGGTTTCTGTCTGGGACTGTCTGGGGCCATAAGAAGATGGCAGCCTCAGTCTATGCCGCATTCAGAAGACGCTACCTACAGTTTTTCAGTGACTCGTCATGTTCTTGAGTACTGATGGAATAGTAAGCAGTTTCCCCGAGTACAAGCTTAATAGAACACGTCTCTTCGGACGCACAAGTGTCTAAAACCTGTTACATCTCTCACAAAACCAGTGTCGTGAGAGCTGGTAGGATCATAGCACAAGACAAAAACCTTTGTGGGTAAGTAGCTTTTTAGCATTCTCCTGCTGCTGTGAAGAACTTCCTTAACAGTAACCACAAAAGCCAAACAAACCTTACAAGGAAGTCTGGCTCATTTCCTTTATGGGCCAGCTTTCCTGAAAGATACCTCAATCTAATTCAGACTCTTCACTTTCCCAAAGAGTCAAAGTTGGGAGAATGATACATGTTCCCCTGTTATCTTTATTCCAACCATCAGAAATACTACAAGATTTAAACAAACAAACAAAATAAAACAAAAAACCAACCAACCAACCAATAAACAAACAAACGAAACAAACACAAAAAAACCAAAACCACAAACTCAGAGTGAGGCTTCTATGTAATTTTGTTCTCCCCCAGGTTGTGGTCTTGATGGGAAGAAGAAATATGCAGAATAGGTTAAGCATGAAAGACTGAATCTACTAACCTCTAATCCAAGCTTTGCCACTTAATCCTCCTAGAGCCTTGGACAAATAACTGAGTATGCCTTGTACCATTTTTTCCACATTTTCAAATTGGTAAGTCATTTAATTTAATTGGATCTCTCAGAGATGCATTAGCTCTTTCAATAAGCAAATCACAAATCAAGGCTGGAAGGATACGGATTACAAAAATGCTGTTTGCATAGTTTGACATACCTCCCTTTCCATGAAGTGCCTTTTGTCTCTCCTCCCAATATCCTGGCATCACATAAGGCCTTTGCTCATGACTGTGCATGCCCTACCCTTCTTTCCATCCAAAAACTCGTACAGCTCCATTTTGGTAAGCAGCCCTGCAATGTTCTAGATCTCTATCAGCACCAACTTTCCGCCCTCGCCCCCCCCCCCCCTTTTTTTTTTTTAAACTGCAGGCTGCAGTTAAAGCAGATAGCCCCTCCAAGAGACACTCGTCATCGTCTCTCTCCAGGTCTGCCTCTTGCTGACTAGATTTCATTCCATTTGCTGCAATTGCTTTATCACTGGCCTCCTGCAGCTTTTATTGGCTCTACTCTGCTACACACCATTTTTTGGAGTTGAAATTTGTGGTCCATATATTTTAAGAGAACCCGAAACCCTAAGTAATAGTATTTTTCTTCTATGTATAAAAATATTTGTTTGACCATGGTAATCACATTTATCTGAAAACAAAAATGTTGGAAGTTTCTTATGCCAATCAGGCAATTAATTCTCTTCAAACTTTCCAACCACCAAAAGTTATTTATAATTTGGTTTGAAAAATTCTGTTAGCATACTACCAGAGGCTTCTGCGGGTCTCTTAAATCTCTCCAAAGAGACAGTTCTTCCAAAGACTGCTCAACTATCTGGGAAGCAGCTCCCCACTTTACCTATTTGACTATTAAGGTGCTCACTAGCATGCTGCTTCAATCTTTATATAACTGAATTTCTGCAAATAAATTATTTCTACTTCCTTTCTGCATTTCTGCAGACAATGCGGTTCTGCATTTTGTACACTTTCACTCTTGCACCGATACTGGAACAAAACACTCTCAACATTAATACAGGCACCCTGCTCCACATTCTGCATTACGTTAAGTAGTTATACCTGGCATCATCTTACCTATCCCTGACTCTTCTCTGGTTTTATCATGTTACTTAACATAAGACACACAGTTGAAGAGAGACACTGCCTCCATATTATTTCCCAATAGTCTTCATCCCAGTTGTCACACCTTTACACTTAATCTTCAAATGTTTCCTAGGGTTCTCTATTTTGTCTTTACAAATGTCCCTTCCAGGGCCACATACCTTACGACTTTCCATTAATCAAGGGCGCTTGTCTACTGCCAATATGATTGACAATAATCCCACCTCTACATACCCATGGATACGTTGAAGGCTTGTAAGAGAAGTAATATTCCTTTTTTTGCATTTGCTTTGCTTAATGGTATGATTACATTATCACCACTTGTTCACCTTTACAACTTACAGCTCTTTTTTGCAGACCTCTATTTCCTGGGCCAGATCTGCCATCACCAGAACCATTCTTAGGGCACACACCTGAAGATCCATCACAAGACTTTTCAAATTCATTAAAGAACACGTCTGTTATTTCATTTCCCAAGCCTTTATTGGTAGAGTGCATGCTGATGACCTTCATCCATAGGTAACAGCTGGCTCTAATCAATATTAGTTTCAGCCACTGAAAAGCTTGCTCCTATTTATTGCAGTCTTTCCTCTATCTTAAAAACATCATTCTGGTCTCAAAAAATAAGAATCTCTCAAAGTTCACTGAAGAAAGCAGTTATAGGCTTCCTTTCCTGTATCCCTTGGGGCAGTACCGGGTTTCTAAACTCAGGTGTCCAATATAGTTAATTTTCAGCTCATTGTCTGAAGAGAAATTGTTTGTATTTATTATCATTTCTGCTTTAAGGAAAAAAAAGGTTTTGTTTTGGTTTTTTTTTTAAAGGCTGTAGCCTTATTCCCAATACTCCACTTGAGAAGGTGAAGTAAAATGATTAGAATGAACAAACAGTTTTTTAACCTAGTATTTTTTTCCCATATTGAAAAAAAAATCGCTAGTGCCCCACTCTCATTTCAGACAGAGTATTATAGTTTGTTTTCCACACAAACTAATTTGCCACAAAGAAGTTAAAGATTAATTATCTTTTTCTAACCTTCTAGAACAGTACCATATAAGACCTTATCACTAAAAGGAATTTAATATTAAAAGGCATTAAAATTATAAAAGGAAGATTACAATATTCTTCCAAAGGGCACACCTGTAAATATCCATTACAAAGGTACTCTAATTACTTAATTTACAATGATAATATCTTAATTCATCATCAATAATGTTTATAATTTAAGAGACATTGCCGACACAATAATCATTAATATCACATCTGTAAGTAAGAATAGTCTGACTGAGATGAATTCCTTCTCCGAGGCTATATTTTAAGTCCACGGTATGAATTCAATAATGTATGGATGTATCTGCCAGCCAGAACTGTGCTATTGTTAATATTTCCCTGGATGCTCAATGAGGAAGTACTTTGACATAAAAGGCTAAAGCAAACAAACAAAAAAAAGCTACTGAGAATTCAGAGTGGAAAACCTATGAAAAAAATACTCAAATAGAATAAAACGCACATTACCACCAGGTGAATTCATCCCAATAAACTGCAAGAGCTTGCAGAACGCTAGCACTGTTTTCAGGAACACTGCTGACAATCAAGGGACCACCTAACCTTGTCTGAAAACATTCACGTTTCACCTCGTGTCCTGTCCTGGTATTGTTTAGTGGCTGGAGAGTAAGAATAATAAGAGAGTATTCAGGCATATGAATTGTTGTTGCCTTACAAAAATTGTAATTTTATGGTTATAAGAAGAAACATTTTAATTAGGCCTTAGCAAAAGGAAGAAGCTGGCTCCCAACAATGCCTGCCAGCGCTCAGCAACACTGGCCAAGTCCATAGAGCCCCCCAGGGCAATGCAAAAGCTGCACCTTGGGCAGTTCTTTTGCCCAGCATCTTCTGGTGGCTGAAGCATCGCAAATACAGGAGACGGTTCTGGAATACCACATCCTTCACAGATTGGTTTTATCCTTCCAGAAGTTCAGCTGCAGGAGCCAGGTTTGGAGTTTGCATATCTACTCCCCTGAACTCAGGAATAGTTTCCCGATTCTTAAGGGATTAAGGTAGTTTTAATAGCAAGCTTCCATGTGTAATAAGTAAAGGTTTATTCCATCCCACCCACAGAGAAACAACATATGGCAAATAACACGTTATGCGAGTCCCACCGAAGATGTATTGCACATAATTTAAATGGCAGGTAAGCGATACAGAAACCTTACGACAGTATTCTACAAATGTAACCTTTCTTGTTAAGGATTTAAGCCCAGACTCACACATGGTTTAATTTCTAGGAATAATTAGGTAATTGATATCTCCATCTGGCTCAAAATGCTTGTTGACACGTTTGTAATCAAACATTCTCATTCGAGCCTTCAAACTAGATGAGATTTTTAAAAATTGAAAATGATCCACAGTCACCTATCGGTTGTGCCAGCTGACTGGTGGTTTAGGTCCAGGATGACACTTTTGGTAGCTGAAGGAAGAAGCTCTGACTGCTGCTATCCTGCTGTCAGTCACCCTGCACAGAGAATCTCAATTAAGCTGGGAGAAACCAAAGTTCAAGTCATTCCTCAGAAAGAGCTACACTTTCTCTGGACTTGTTTGTATAAGCAATTTGGGAACCCAGAGATCCCCGGTTGCAACCCTGGCAGCCAAGTTAAATATGCTGCTGTATGCCCAGCTCATGGCTTGGTTTTGTCAAAGACCTTTAGAAGAAACCTCTGACAGAGTCCCATTACAGAATGAAGAAAACCTTTTGCAGGCGTTTTGTAGGATGAGAAAGTAGCCTCAGCATTCAGCAACAGCAGGAAAGCGTAAGTGAACAAACCATGTTATCAGCTTGGCCAGGAGAAGAGAGAAAGATTAAAGGAAGAGACAGCAACTTCATGCCAGAAATCATATGTAGCAGTATAGTTCTGGATGTTAATTTACCAGAGCGACTCCTGTTTGGTTTTATCCGACGCTGACGTTTTACTTCATAACAGAAAGGCAGGCAGGAGCATGAGAACAGCGTTTCCTTTGCCACCAGCGCCGGCGTAGCCCTCTGTGGACGCAAGTCCCGTGAGCGAGACAGATGCTTTGGCCCTCACGGAGACCTTCCCCCCCCTCCCAAGCCACCGCCTACGGGAGTATCTGGCCCCTCAGACTGGAAGAAACGGCCCAGCCCTCCAGGACGCCCTGGTACTCTGGATTAGCTATGGCCCAAGCGGCTCACCTCCTCCCCCTTCTCAGATTCTTCTTTACTCTAAGTCACAAGGTTCGGTTCTGACTTCTTACTAACCAGGACGCACCGTCACCGTTATCGCTCCAGACATCACCTGGGTTTTAGAGTCATTATTCAGGCTCTTTCAAAGACAGCTTCTCTGGGACCCGGCCAAAACTGTACTTCCACCCCTCACGTAAAGACGGATGGAAGAAGTGAGGAATCCATTTTGAAACACTGTCATCCTTCCCTCCGTAAATGAAAGCTGCTCATCGGACAAATTCCCAGTCCGACGGAAAATTCAGCTAATACATTAAGAGAGCAAAAGGTGTGACTGAAATCTCAACAGCTATGAATGTCAGGCTGATCACTCCATCACCCTTTTCACCAAAGAGGAGCTCACCTTCCTGCATTCTCTCTCCCCCCACTCTCATAAATATCTATCTCTCCCTCAATAACAAAGAAGACACAGAAAGCATGAATAACTGGTAAACATCTCAAAAGTTTTACAGAAATATAGTACATAATTTACTACCTGCAGTGGCAAAAAAAAAAAAAAGCAAGCTGTAGCATAAAGAAGTAATATTCATTTATGAGAGAAAGTGAATGTGGAAGAAAGAAACATTAACTGAAATACTCCTCATACAACATTTCCTTTCCAGCAGAGGATATCTTTATAGTTCTTACATATACTAAACCACAGCTCTGGTTGCATGAGAGATTGTTTATTGCACCTGAAATGGTCTCTATTACTTGGGTTGCATGACAGAATGAAATAATGAAAACCCCATACTACTACAGCGTGGCAGTCTGCACAGCATTTTTCTTTCAGCCTGTCAGCTTAAAACTTCCCCCCCACCCCCATTATCTCCACTTACAACAGCTCCTTTTTGCTTTTATGCAATTAGAGAAAAAAAAAATAACACAGAGATGTTATTTTTGCAGAAATACCCAAGTAGCTGAAAGTTAAAGATGGCAAGTGGTGGCATGAAAGGTAAAATGAAAGGGATGACACATGTCTTGGTATCAACAGACAGTTGTGGCACTATAACAGTAAGAGAAGAGAAAAGTATTATTGTTTTTAGTTATGAAAAAAATAGATGTAGCAGTTAATGTTCATCATATTTAAATTCTGACTTAGCGACTTCTTTGAACATTTATAAAAATACTGATGCAGAAGAGGGTTTTTTTGTGATGCAAATAAGTTATTAATCCTGATGTCAATAACACAAATTTAATCCTGTTAACGAAAGCTTTTTTGTTTCTCAGGTATGATTACAAATTCATAGAAAAGATTAATCTATTTCATTTGACAGCAGAGATTTTCCAGCTTTAGCTAAATCCATTTTGGAAGACAGAGAAAACCAGGCCCTACAGGGCATACATTTGTTTCAGTGTTCTTTGGCTGTCTAGCTTTTTTATTATCATCATTATTGTTATTAGTTTGAGTATTAGTGCTCCAATTCTGATCAAGTAAGATGTCCCAATTCCATAAACCCATTAAAGTTTTGGGGTTTTGGTCTGTTTTCTATTTTTCCCTGCATTTCTGATCAAACTTTGGATAATATGAAGTACAGAGGCAAAAGAGGTAGTTGTGACAAAAAATCAAAGTAGCCTAAATTACCAATTTAATCTAGCTGTCATCAGCTGTATTTACACAGACTCTGGAGCAAGTACATAAGGATTCCAGCTGAGCCATATAAAAAGACAGGAAGAGTATATTTATGAATGGTGAAAAAGGTCAAAACAAAGCTTTGTATACAGTGGATTGTCACATTTAAAGACTGCACTGAGAACAGGGAGAGAGATATTTTTATCACTGCATGGTATTTTGGGAACTGTTTTCTCAAATAAAAAAAAAAGGTATCTCAGCATCAGGCTGTTAGCAACACTAACTTCGGGGTAGTAGTGTAAGACAGCATATGCAGTCTTAGGATGATTTGATGTTGCCTTCAAGATCCCAAATGTGTTAGAAATTTTCCCTTGCCTCAAAGTGAAATTTGGGAAATAGAAGAGGTCTCTGAAAAGAATAATTGTTATTGTTTCTGGAAAGAGAGGAAGGAGATTTAAAAAAAAAAAAAAAAAAAAACCAAAACAAAACAAAAACCAAACCCGCCTTTACATGAAACACATGGAAACATTTTTAAATAATGTGAAATGCAAACCCACTACCTAGGAATAAAGAAGATAGCCCAAAACTACTCAGTGGAGGAAATACATCTAAAAAATGTACAAGTTAGAAAAGGACTTGAAAATTTAAAAAAAAAAAAAAAATCCAAAACATTTCTGTCATACACTGGGCAATACCTGAATATGAACTCCAGCAAAATTATATGAATAGCAGAACTATGAAATCAGCAGGTCCTTAAATGGGGGGACATCAGTGCTGGATAAGGAGCCACTACCTCATTATCTGGGCTTTAATGAGAGCTGTGGAAATGATGTTCCAGTTTTGCCTCTGCTCTTGAAAACTCCTGAACATCTCTAAAATGTTCAGGAAATAATTTACATTAGCCATAACAAAAAAGCCTACCATGCATGGAGAGAACATCAAATGAACTGGATGATTTTATCAATGAGATCATTAAGGGGATTTGACTATGAAGTTAAAGATCCTGCATACAAAAAGACATTCTGACAGTAGACAGCTCTTTGAGCAAGGGAAGACAACTAGCAGACAAATGGAGGCTAGCCATATACTGGAAAGGTTTGCAAGAGGAAACTTGAACCATCCTAGATGCTGTCTCTCAAAGCCTTCAGACTCATAAAAAGTGACAGTCCTGAGACAAAAAATAAATGTTTGGTGAATTTCCCATAGACTTCACTGTACAAGAGGTCAGAACACTGTTAACGATATCCTCCCGGCCTTAAAGTCACCCCTGGACATGTACCAAATGCTATTTCTTATTTTCATTTTAAGGTAGAAAGCAATGCATTTTTGTAAGTTATTTTAAAATATAATCAAGCTATAGTTATCTTCCTTCCCCCTATAATCAGTTTAGAAAGGCGATCGGGCTTTTATTGGGTCCCAGTAGCTACATTTCAGTCATCTTAAAGAGATGTACTAATAAGCTTATAGACACCTCTGTCCTGGGTTCAGCTGGGAGAGAGTTAATTTTCACGGGAGCCTGGGAGGGGGCACAGCCGGGACAGCTGGCCCGAACCAGCCCGGGAGCTATTCCATACCGTGGGACATCACGCCCAGTATAGAAACGGGGAGCGGGCTGGGGGGTCTCTCGGCGTTCGGTGGGGAAGTGGGGGAGCGCCGGGTTCCGG
>JANZLQ010000009.1:6927483-6951019 GCA_026212715.1 Elanus axillaris | reverse complement strand
TGAAACTTCTCTTTTTGTGTTGCCCCAGTAAATTGTCCTTATCGCAACCCTCGAGTCTCCTTTTTTTTTTTTTTCTTTTCTCTTTCTGATTCTCCTCCCCATCCCACCAGAGCGAGCGGGAGGAGTAAGCGAGCGGCTGCGTGGTCCCTTGTTACCGGCTGGGCTGAAACCACAGCAACCTCATCTAAAAGCCATACCTCCCAGTACAGTTCTTCTAACCTACCATACTTTTACTCAGTGTGGTGACATAACTGTTCTGTGTTAGCTTTTCTTGACTAAAGGGCATCAATTTACTCCTTCAGTAGAACTACCTGCATGACACCGAATAGGGAGTAGGATGAGATCGTGTAGTGGATTTTTACTGGAACTCACCTCCCATCAAGAAACAGACTTACTTTGCCTTCACATGTTATCTCTGGTTTTTTACCGAATGTACACTGCACCTTGCATGTTTGAGATCAGGTCATCCATCACCTGTCCCTCAAAGCCCGAATGAAGTCCTGTTCTAAAAAATTACAGAGTTATATCCATTAAAGATTTTATTCAGTGACGTTAACTGAGTGTGAGTTATGTTAGTATGTTTAAAAACCATTGCGCAATTCCAAACTGAGCTACCAGAAGAGAAGCAATGTCCAATGCTTCCTTACAGTATTACCTGATTTCATTATTGCTTTCTCTTCTCCTTTTGCTAACTGCTTAATTCCAGGAATCTGTGTCCTTTCCATCCTACTGGATTTAAGGCACATTTTCAGAGTTTTGATAGTTAAACATGGTTTCTATTTTCAGATTCCTATCACAGTGCCTCACATCTTTTTAACTTTCATCTTCATAATGGAGGCTGGCTTTCCACGTCGCCCACTCAAGTTCTGTTTTGGCTGTGTACTGCTCTGCCCATCAGCACCGATTCAATACCAGTCACAGGGTCTGTGCTTCCTCTTACCCAGCCGTTCATACTTCAGGCAGATTTGAAAAACTGTTCTTTGCTTTTGTTGGCTCCTGTTCAAGTCACACTTAAGACTATGCGAGCACCAGAGCTTCTCCTAGGTTTTAACTCATGCAGTAGACAACCAGTAGATTCTGCAAAGAGATTGGCTTGATTCAGGTGTTTGACTGTTTCAGATATAGGGGGGAAAATTAGTCACCTATGCAAAATAAAATATTGTAAAACGAGATGATTAGAATGTGATCACATACCATGTTATTTTATTTAAGTAAGGACAACGCTGTATTTTTTCTGAGAGATAGGTTTTGCCTGCTACGCTGAGAATACTATTTCCAAGTATAAAGCAAACAATTTTTCTTGGATTTCAGATCTTTGAGGGCAGTGTCTAAACCCTTGTTTAGAGGTAGGACTTGTGGGCTTCCAGTGCTCCATACACCGGCAGCTTGCATTAATATTCTGCTGCTGCTGCAAGACTCTCCACAGCACAGGGTGTCTGCACTCTGACTCCTAATGATATAGCAGACCCTCACGCAGGGATCCATTCATTGTAACGGAAGAAATATTTAACTCTTCATTCTGAGAAAGAAATCTTTGGTTGTAATCGAGCAAGTGGTCTCATCCATCCAGGTGGATGAATGAGAATTTCAGATCAAAAACATGCCTAGACTGGCTTTCTGAAGCTCAGATCCAAATCAATATTTTTCAATTTCCCACTACAAAGACTAGGGTACTGTCATTTTGGTAACCATCACAGGGAATGCTTTTGTTTGTGGATTTTATCCCTCTGAAAAGATTCCTGGACAAACCCCAAACCCCCTTGCCCACACTCCCCAATAATTCAATACTAACCATAGCTGAGTGTTTTACTTACTGGTCAGCCAAGACCACGTACAAGCTATTTTTATCCAAAGACATAATAAACACAGGCAAGATATGTTTATATTTTTCAATGTCATTTTACCTTGTAACTCTCCTATTGCAAATGAACCTTCCACCTCCCTATTTTTATTTCTTAAAAAAAGTAATCTAAACTTGAAATTTGTTCAGTAGTTAATCCAATTAAAGTTCCTTTTTAAGTGTCTAAGACTCCATGCATTCTGAAGCCTTTTAATTAATACGGAGCAAGGGCTTTGTTTATCCTTCTGGATTACAGCCTCTAGCATGTCTCCGTTGCCTTGTCACTGGAAATGAAGAAAAAGTTGATGCCCTTTATTTTGGCATTATGCCTTTCCTTTTCTCAGGAATTAAGGTCCATTATAGTCAGCTTGCACTCATTTGGAAAGGCACTACAAATTAACACTAGGTGGGAATGTTTCATAGATAAGTTCATTACCATTTATCCCTGTGAAATTCAAGTTGTTAAGTGTTGTTCTTCCTTTTTGTGTGACATGGAGGGTGAAAGATGTTTTCCCTCCCTCTAATCCCCTTCCTTCTGTAATCTTCTCCTATTTAAAATTGAGAAGGATTGAAAGGTGTCTATTAGATGTGCATTTGCTTATTTCCTGGGTCTTGTGTTCTAGTTTTCATAACCTTGATAAACTGAAGCCATACCTACAGACCACAAACAACTAACTACTGGGTCATAGCATGACAGCTTCTATGTCATTTATTATTTAATCAGTAGTGAAATAGTTCCAATAATGTCTGTGATACTTATTAGAGAGAAATAGAATCAATTGTTGAAAAGATTTTTTCAAACCACGGAAAAAAAAAAAAAAAGGGTGCTCCTCTTCAATTCTATTTTTCCTATTGAAGGAAAAGTTTCTGTTCTCACCGTTCTACAAAACACAATGCACTCACAGAAAAGCTTCCTAGCTTGCATAAAAAGTTATTGCACTATTTACACTAATGCTTTGCATTCATGAAGGACAGTGAGTCAAGACTTGTGATGTTATAAATCAGTCTCAATTTACAACATATTTAGATTCTAAATCCAAATTAACTAACTTCTTATACTGGTAAACTGCTTTGCACAGTAGGATCTCTTTCAGAGCCCTTGTAGGGCCATGGCATCATCAAATAAAAGCAAAACCAGCCAAACACAAATCTATATGAGTCCTTTCTCTTCAGTGCAGTTCCGACTACTTCCAGAAACTGGGGAGCTCCCTCTGTATAACTCCACAAGATCAGGAAAATTGAAGTCAGTAAGAGTAAGATTGGTGTGTGTGTGTGTTTTTTACTAAATTCAGGAAGACAGGAGAGATGTAGTTATGTTCTATCCCTCATGAACAGGGACCAGATGCTCTCTCATCACATGGCCAATATGAGAGAAAATGTTTATACGCAAGAACCAGATCTTTTATCACGAGAGTAAGCAAAAGTAACTGGTTGGATGCTTAAGGTTTCACATTTATGAAGCTACCAGGTAGCTTGTACGCTGCTCTTAAGATGCTCGTATCAGTAAGGAAAAGTATACAATCACATTTTCAAGGGAGCACTAGGGAAGACTCTGGGTGGCTGCAAAGCAAGGAGCGATAAGAGAGGTAAACAGCAGAATTGTAAAGCCAGGGGTAACAACCCAAACATCTCCTCAGCAACTGTCAAAGACTCAGTGGCTTTTAGCAGTGGTTTCAGTTGCCTGGGGAGAACAGCAGTCAAGCTAAGGAGATTGTGATAACTCATCACTTAACTAAGTTATATTTGGCCAATAAAAACCAGAAATAATAACACGGTAAGGATGAGATGGTGACTTTGACACACACAGCCAGAACATAGGGAAGACAAAGACGTTAGCTGCAATGCCTTTTAGTAAGGCAATATTAAATATGAAGACAGATACTCACTAAACAAAGAATGTACTCTGAATATGAACCACATTGGAAATAACTAAACTTTAGTACAGTAATAAGACAACTCCACTATGCCAGCTTGAAAAAACATTTAAGATTAGATAGATAGTTTGTAGATAACAGTACTCATCTCTGCTAAAAGACTTGAGTCCTTCATGAATCCAATCATATCTTAAGTCTCAAATGAGCTGGTAGCTTCTGTTCGAGAGGCCAGTGTCCAAATTGTCAGGTCCACCATCATCTTCTCTCAGCTGCAACTAGGAGCATTTAATTCAAGTGTCACAAGGGTTGAGCTACGAGTCAATGACCAGGACAGTCATCTATTTCACGTCAAAATAAGGTCCAAAATAACCCTTTGGAACACCAAGAGCATACTCCAGCTATATATCCACGTGGGGAGAGAATTATGCAGACCTCAGCAGCATCCTGGTCCCCATGGTACGGACATTTGGTTTCATGGACCAGAAGAGAAATAGTGCACTCCGTTTAGGACAGCTGGAGGAACCAAGCATCAGGGCTTACAGGTCTTTAGATTCCAAACAGCACATTGATCATCAGAGCTAACAATTCCTTTGAATGGACATGGAATATCGACATTTTGCAGAGTCACAAGATCCTATCAAGAACCAATGAACTGTACTAGTTTGAAACTTCTATAGACAGCTGTATAAAAACTATAAAAATGCTGGAAAATTGAGCGTGGAAGGCACAATGTAATTCTGTGATGTCAGATTTGATTAACCTCAACACGTAACAGGAAAAGAAAATCATGTTCTCCTACATACAACGAAAAATTGCAGAATAATAAAAGGCCACAATTATGGTTTCTAATCATCTCGTGGAGCAGCCATCTGACTCCACAAAACAAATTCTGTCTATTCCTATCCCCCATATTATAACCTGTTTTCTACAACCAGGCAGAGATATCTCATGCATATTGCACATATATAAACACACAAACTGTTAGTAAAGTATTCCAAGTAAATCAGAAGTGACCTTGCTGTCACTTAAAAAATACTAGCAAATACAATGCACATTTACATTCCTGGCCTTGACTATCAAGATTACGCTTATAATTCATTCCTCCTCTGGCAGGAAACATCCCTAAATACCCTTTCTTAAAGGCAGGCTTTCCTATGCTAGTCATTATGTAAAGTCAAATTGATAGCTGTGCATTTAGCCTTTAATTGTTTAGAATACTTCTAAATTCATGGGTATGTTTTATGTTAGCTGTAGAAATCTATTATTTATTATCACACAGCAGACTGTGTACAGATCTGAAGGTTAAAGATGATCAGCACAAACAAGAAAACAAAAAAGAGAAACAGTTAAATCAGAACAACAGACAACATGAATATTTATGAGAAAAACACTCTGCTAAAAGGTGATAATTTCCTTTGATTTAATTAAAGGGTGGGGAGGAAAAAAGCTATGTAATGGACATAAATCGTGAAGATTCGAAAAAGCTTGAAGTATGGTTTGTCACGGGAGCTTATTAAAGTTACAAGAGTTTTGTTTAGAAAGGAATACTATGACATGAGTATACACCAGAGGGAAAATATGTTAAAATTAATGTATCATCAGATGAGTGATAAGTACCGTACCCAGGTAATGAGAACACTGGAAGCAAGCGTCTTAAGATGGTCTAAAGAAACTCAGAAGCACAATGAAGACATTCACACTTAATAAATAAATAAATATTAATTTCGGAGAAAGTGTAACTATTACAAACAACAGACTAACCTTGCAGGGGCTGAATTTAGGGACATTAAAGTCCTGAGCAAGTTTTTTCAGGGGGTGAAATCCATTGTGCCTAAACAATACGTCATGGTTACAAAATAAAGCGAAAGTTAATATTATAGTCATACAACGCTTGCCAGGAACACAAGGACAAAAATGAGCAAATACTTGGTATAAATACATCTCACAGCATAATGTTCTAATCAAACCAAGGACAGAGTCGCCATAAACAAACCTAGGAAAAGAGTTATTCTTGCAGACCAGAAAAGATTTACTCTCTAATTCAATTTAAGATTTTGGTTTACTGGAATGGATACATGCACAGCAAGAAAGACCATTTAAGAACTTGCTCTCTCAAAGGAAACACCAGCTTGAGCCATTCTTGTCTCTACTTGAAAACAGTAATAAACTTGTGGTAAAATTATCTCAGTTGTTTCTACTTTTACTTGGAGATTGGAAAAGATGCACAAAATACTGTCAATGTAAGTCTGCAAATGGACCTTCCTTCTCTGAAAGGTAAATGCCCATCCTGCTCTTCCCCCACCCCCCCTTTTTTTTTCCTTTCCTCATTTCAGTATTTTTTCCAGGACTGAAAATGGAAGTGTTGCATGCTGAGGAAGACAATCTTTCATTTTTCTTAGTGAAAGAAAACTAGAAAATACTATAAATCTTTTGAGGATGCCTTTTCTTGGCATTTTTATACTCTACTGTCAAAAAAGCTGGAACAATCACTTAAACATTTCAATGCTTCTCCCAATGTAGCTTCTGAACTTAGTATTTCCCTTCAAAGAATGGGTAATTCATCCGAGAGAATTCAGAACAAATTGATATGAATTGAGACGTTGCTGAAACTATAATCTGGCAAACAACTGGGCACCAGCTGGGGACCTCCAGCCATTATCACCAGTCAAAGATTTATCCACTAAACTCAAGAAACTTTGGGAAGAGTTCAAACCTGGAGTTGGAACTTAATATGTGAACCAGAAAAGGGAATCTAGCTCCCTTGCCCATGCCTTTAGTTATGCTCAGGCTCTATGATGAATACAAAGCAGCAAAAGCTGATCTGACACAAGAAAGCAAATGGGCATTTGCCCTTATTTTGCCCTTCAACAAAACTTGAAAAGCAGATCGGTTTACTAGGGAAGTGACATTTTATCTAGCCTGTTTTTAGACTCAACAGCATGCATTCAGATATAGCCTCATTTCGTTTTCTTCAAATATAATTAATCTATTACAGCTAATAAGGCATATAAATTAATATTAATGATATTAATCTAATTCACAAATGAAGTTCCTATGCAATAATTTTCTGAATAAAGCACTATTACATGAAAAAGTGTAAAATATCCAAGAGATTTATGTTACACAAACTATTCCCTAACCTACTTCAGTGTGGAAGTAAATTAAAATCAACAATTCTTTCTAACCATGTAATTGTTATTATGAAAGGCATTTTTAAAGTGCCCTGAACTGCCTCCAGCAGGGAGGGAAGACGAAAAAGGTGTTTATACTTGTGTGTTCATGTGTTTTTATGTGCATGTACAATTGGATTATATGTTAACTACATTCAGTGAAGTTTCTTTAGGTACACTAAACTAAAAGAATAAAAAGAGTGCTCAAAAACTAAAATTATATAAGATTAAAACAAAAGCCAGCTGAAGAATATACCTTAACAGCAGGGGGTACTTACAGGAATCACTACAAAACTTAGAGCAGGCCACAAGCAGGGACAATGCCTACATGGGATTCCCTTTTTTTTTTTTTTTTTTTCCTTTTTTTCTTTCTTTTCTACCAGATTTTCTACTGGAAAGAGATTATAGGGAAGAGGGGAAGGAGTTGGGGAACAGATTTCTACTAAAAAGGATTAAGATAACAAGGGGAAGGACAAACGGGGGGGGCGGGGGCAGGGAAGGAGAAATTATATTGAGCCCCAATGTGATAAAAGATGGTCACTGGAACAACTCATGCAGCCCACTTGACCTGATTTTAGTCCATTTTGTTCCAGTGCACTGTTAGAAAAAAAAACAGGAAAGAGTGGGAAAGCAAGGTTAAGTAGGAGATTGCTTTTGAGACTGGTTATCCAAAGTCTGTTTGATAAAATTGTTTTAGAGCAAAACATTAAAATTTGCTTTCCTCACGAGCTTTCCAGACCTGACTGCACTTTGGAATATTTGAAAGGAAGAGTGCTGTTTTAATTTTCTGGCAGTCCAAGAGTTACACAAGATCTGCTTTGGAGGTATTTTATTTGGCACAAGATAGAAAAATTGCTTTCTACAATCCTCTGTTGAGGTTCCAGAGAGTAGCATCTATAAGAGCAAGGTATATGGTACCACTTCTAAGAGCTTTTATCAAACGAACAAGTCTCTGCTGGTTACCTTCCCCCACCAGCAGTCCTACAAGAGAGCTAGGCTCCAGCTTAGCATTGCATCCAGGCATTTCAATTACAGTTCACAAGACACTGATCTCATTGTCTCGAGGGCTACGTTTTTCTTCATGAATTTGCAAAGCCACCAAACACAATTTAAACCAGAGCAAATCTCTCAAAAGTATCTCACGTAGAAGACCTTCTAAAGAGAACTGTAAAATATCAAAAGGTATTTAAATGGGACACTTGATTTTTAAAAAAAGTAACAGAAGAATTATGTAATTAACCATTTTAATCTTTCCATGACTTGTCACAGAAAGACATCCATTCACCTTGCATGAATAGATATTGACTAAGTATGGACTATATTGTTTCTGGTTCAAATTTAATGGACATCAATTTTATGACCTACGCTTAAAGAAATGAAATGCTTGAGGAGGAATTTAAACTATAAATACTTGAGATAGTATTTTCATTATCTAAATGTTTCTCCTCATACTCCAGAATCAGTATCTAGGCATTAAAATAGCAATACCTCTTAAAAAAAAAAAAAAAAAAAAAATAAAAAAAAAAAGCAAGCACCCCCCCCCAACACACCTAAACTCTTTCACCATGTTACGTTTAACAATGACAATTGCTTTTTTGTTTGGTTGTTCCAACCCCCTCCTCCTTGACCACTGTGTAACACTTTTTTCAAGATTACATTCTAGTAGGAAAGTCAATTTAACTTCTACTTATCTCATTCTAACCTCATAGGAGGGAAAGGAGCATTCATTTAAAAAAAAAAATAAAGCTCACAAGGCAGAAGGGATTTTATTCTTTTTTTTAGCCACAAAAAAAGTGACAAATCCTAAAGTAACTCAAGCCACATTTAATTCAGCAGATTGTTTAAAAACAAACAAACTGGTTTTACTTCTACTATCCCTCTGAGTCAAGTAAAGAGATATGTTTCTTGAAGTAATTTTATGTTTCAAGATCATAACAAATGTAACAGATAAATGAATTATCCTTTTGCTCACAAAAAAATGATCCTTACTTAAAAAGAAAGATTTAATGTTTTGAAAATCCCTAACAATGGTATTTTAATTAAGATTTTTCAGCATTTTTCTTGCTAAGTTAATGTCATTCTTCTACACTCCCAAAGCCACAAGACCGAGGTCCCTATTTCAAAATACAGTAGTTCATGCTTTTTATTGTATAGATCTCTGTGTTGAAGCTATCAAGTCTCATTCACTATCTTCCAAGTTCATATATTCAGTCAGATGAATTTTCCATCTGTTTGACTCCAAGGGAAAGCATAGCACAGAGTGCCTTCCATTTCTGATGTCCTCTTCCAGCTGTGAAACTATTACCAACTCAAAAGGGATATATTTCCCTTACAGTGATCTGAAGTATTTTTCCAGAAGCTCCATTATATCAAAGTTATAAATAAAAGTAATTCCTTTTTATATGGTAATCTATGTGGTACATTTGCTTTCCATTTATAGGGAATCTAAATTCTATACAGCAACATGCAACCAAAATTCATGCTATCGCACACACACAAAACTCCCAACCAACCAACACCAAAAGAAAACCCCCAAATCAAGACATAAGCCTATATTATAGCATTCTCCTTATTCCAATTCACTAACCCACTGCTCAGATTAGAAAGCTAGTACTAAATTTCTCACCTTGAATTGCTAGGAAGGCTTTCCGAGTCTCAAGACTACACTTACAACCACTGAATTAGCTCTCACCTCCTCCTGAAGCCAAGCCACCCATCCAAGCACAAAACACAGCCACAGCTTTCACAGCCATCGCCAGTCATCTTCTTCCACGTCTGATCTTACGAAACAGGAAGAACTTTCCCTAAGGAGAGGAGGATACAGCACGCTTTTTGGTCCCTCTGGTCCTCCCACTGCAAGCCAGTTTGATGTAGCTGGTAACGGCAGACAAAGTCACAACTACACAGTTAAAACTCCTCTACTGCCCCTCCATTTGAGTGAGAATCTGTCCAGCCTCGTAATTACCCCAGGGACTACTTGAATTCATCTCTCAGGACAAGAGAGAACTCTCTTTTAGGTCCGGGGCCGCTTCTGCTTTAGGGTTTTTTTGTTCGTTTGGGTTTTGTTGTTCGTGTTGTTATCTAAAGGGGAAAAAATGGAAGCAGAATTTGGGCAAACTTAAAAGATACAGAGCTAGATCCACATCAAGATGGACATTAGAAAGAAGGATGAATAGAGAAGTGTTACCTGGATTAAAGAACATACTAATACCAAGTGAAATATTTCACATGATTCTAGTGAAAAACTCATTTTTCCTGCTTCCAGTGTCGTTTTGTTCTTCTCCAGATTGCTCATCCTCTCATTCTACCTTTGTAATCAGTTCGGCACAGTAACTACAGTAGCGAGCACAGACTCAGTGAAGACAACGAGGCAGATCTTGAATTTGATAGAGACCACCAGCAACTACATTAATTCCTGGCCTAGATCTTTTCTCTTTAGACACATTCTCACAGATAGGAGAGCCAGAGGGAGGGTTTGTAACTATACCATGTTGGTTGTAACTGGTTTTATTGCCGTTTCTTTTTTTACTACTGTTAGAATAAAGTATATGTGAGTAATCAAAACCATTTGGTTTCTATTGCAGTTCTCCCAGTATGTAACCTTGTGCTTTTCTGACTTACAGGACTGTGTATCAGAAGAGATTGGAAGAAATACAAAAAAAACCATTTATTTACTGAAATGGATCACAGCCTGCTGGTATTTTCCCTGATAATGCTGAGACTTCCTTCTTTATGATCTTCTGTATTTTGGAAGGAATGCAACCAAGAGAACTTGACTAGAACAACCTGGAGCTTACGAGGTAGGCTACTCAGCCTAGGTTAGCAAGTCTTCTGTCCTCATCCCCTCCCATTTATTTTCCTTTTCCCTCACTGCTTAGAGCAACAACTTTGAAACAGTGCACAGAGCAGGCAGAAGGTGGAAGTCATGTGCTTGAATACTCTGAGGCTGACAAAGGTACCGAGTCCTGTGGCTCCAATTTTACAAACGAGATTTCTGGCCATCTGAGAGATGAGCAACACACCCACAGCACACCTCTCAGTAAGGACCACCGATTTAAAAGGTTTAAATAACACTCCTGGCCAAAAAGTATAAAGAACATGTGGTGGTTTTCTTCCCGAATTAAACACACAGGCAGATAATTCTTTTCATCAACTCCCGGCTATACCACAAGCGCTAAGGGGAGGCAGAAGAATCTCTTAATCCTACATTTTTCTTTCCCACCTAATTCTCAGCACTCCCCACGCTGCTTCTTGCTCCTTTTCCCATCCTTCAGCCGAGAGCCACTGAACAGGCGACATCAACATTTAACAATACCAAGAAGCCTTCAAATTCACAGTTTAGCAAAGCTCATGCAGAGTGACAAAAAACCCTCATGTTCCTAAATACACTGTATCAGGCCACTAACAAAACTAGGTAGTTAATCAGTCTACCTCAGTTTCACATTTGAACGACTACCTCTGCAACCACTGGCCTAGAAGGCTTGGTCTTCCTCAGCAGAGCTGAAACTCTGCAGATGTGAATGTCATATACTTAAGATAAAAGGCACCATGGT
Source organism: Elanus axillaris (assembly GCA_026212715.1). Taxonomy (NCBI): domain Eukaryota; kingdom Metazoa; phylum Chordata; class Aves; order Accipitriformes; family Accipitridae; genus Elanus; species Elanus axillaris. The sequence continues at coordinate 6,939,582 of JANZLQ010000009.1, read as the reverse complement.
CTTTCACAGCCGTTATGAAAATGCCATACATTTTCAGATCTTCCCTGCCAAACCTTACTGACCATTAAGTCAACCCATGCAGTAACCCATAGTTATTTATTTATCATTTTTTTTGCAATTCAGCCTCTTGGTGAAGGGTACTCTCTAAAGCAAAGCATCAGCGTCTAGAGGTTAGCAGACTGTGAGTGTTGAACCACCCTCCCCAAATCCTCGCTCACTGACCAACATGCTTTCTTCTGCCACTCATTTCCTTTATTTCTCCTACTTTTCTTCCAATAAACTTTTTACAGCTACCTTTGGCTGTTGCCTGCCAAGCGGCAGAGCCAACAGACAGCGGCAACGCATCTCTGCTTCTCATCTACAGTAGACAGAGCAGAGCAAGCTGCCTGCCTCACACCCCGACAGACTCAGCCCACCACCCAGGCAGCCTCTCCCCACACCGGAGGGGCAGGAAGAACAGGTAACAGAGGGGTTTCTTGTACTTCATATACTTGTGCAGGCATGGGATTTGAGACTGAAACATTTGAGACTCACCTGATGCTTTGGTGCAAATTCATGCCACCAGAGTGGGATGTGAGAAAGGCGTCGATGCCTTCTACCTTCGAAGTTAAAAACATTCCCTCAAAAATACTGACCAAGAATATCACACTTTCATTTCCCTTTCCAGAGTGAGAGGATCCTGAGCTCCTCCTTCAGAGTCAGAGCAGCATGCACAGCAGTACACCCCCCTAGCCTTACGCCAGGAAAAAATGAGAAACCTCCAGCCACCCCGGCCTCAAGCTCCACATACATACCCAAGCTCCTCTTCCTCGCCCATCTTTTGGCTGCAACATAGAATACCACCACCAGACTTCTTTCTTCCACCAAGAGAAACTCCAGGACACAATCCTTCTTCCCCTCCATTTCAACCCCCCTGCTCACGCGAGGGCTATGTCCTCTCCCGCTGCACCAGCCGGCGATCCCTGCGCCCGCAGAAGCAGCGGTGAAAGCCACCTGAGCACACTGGCTGCGAGACCTCCTCTGCTTTTGCAGGGGCTATGCCTCTTTCTCCCTTGCACGTTGTTAGTCTAAAATCGTCTAGAACACAAAAAAATGCATAAATCACAATGAGGACTATATGAAATGGGAGGAACATGGAAATCCAGAAACTAAGAATTTGTGTGGGTGGCCATAAAATGGAAAGGGAAAACCCTGCCTCACATTTATTTCTCTACACCTTCAGAGTGGCCATTTAGCCAAGAGCATTATCTGGTTTGTCAGAGATTAAGCTCTCCTCAGTTGCAGCTGCTATTGCAACCATAGCAATGTTCAGAAAGAAAACAAAAAAATGTAAGTTTCATTTACTGGATTTCCAAATCCTTTGCAAACAAACTTTAAGAATAAGCTATTCATTTCATTTTTCTGTATCTCCTCCTAAGAAAGGAACAAAATATATCTGCTCGTCTCCTGTTCCCTTTGAAATACAGGCATGTGTTACCTTACAATCACCACTTAAAAAATAGGAGGAAGGATGTCTCCTCTCTGGTCTGCTCTAAATTAACTCCTTTTTTCCTTCCACTCTGAACCTCTGCAAAAGGTCAGCATCGGTTTTCATCATTTTTAATGCAACAACACTGTGTTGCAGTGTATTTAATTTAATAATTTATTGCTGCTATTGAGTATTTGTGTCTTCATGGGAAGACTGAGGGAAAGAGGATTTCTCGTCTCACAGCTGGGTGCAGCCAGCATTTCAACTAGATTAACGATCTCAACTGAAACAAAACCAGAACACCAACTGGCACTGCAAAAGTTTGCCACTTGCCACAGGACTGATCCAGTACTATTAGCTTTTTGTATTCCAGTGATAGTTATAATGCCTATAAAACAGTTTTTTCCCAAAAAGTTCATATGCAAAAGTGGACTTCAGAAAAAACACTGTAAGTCAAAACCCAGAGCTTGTCACATTTAGTGAAGAAGAGTGACATGACACTCTATTCCCAGCACGTTTGCTGTCAAGATTACACATACCATATCTAGAATGTAGCTGGCATGTAGCATGCTGTGCAGATAACAGTACGAGTTCTATGTGTAATTAATGATGGAAATGCGTGACGGTCAATAATAATGGTCTGTGGTTTGCCTCGTGCTGACAGAAAAGGCATATGCTACCCTTGCTATTTACTGAAAAGCATCTCTCACGTTTGTTCATTCATTTAAAAAACTGGAAAGGTATTTTTTTTAAATCTTAAAAAAAAACACTTAAATTTTCCGAGAAAAAACAATATTCAAAGATTGCTCCCACAGTTCTGAAGCCATGCTTTGCCATCTGTGTAAGCAGACGGATGTTGGACCTCTTTTACAACCCTTAGTGGAATCTAGTTAATCAACGACAGGTCAACTCCTGGGATACACATCATCTTGCTTTAAAGTACCTAAAATAGAGAAGGAAAAGACTATTCATGCTCTTCATGTTTATAACATGAGTGATCTTAGTCATTAATTTGTAAAATCAGAATAAACATTTTTTAAATGACCACGCTGATTTTTGGCCGGATTTTACACTTAGTCCAAAAGACCTTCATCCAAAATTTGAAAAACCCTTCCAATTTTAGAGAAGACTAGGCTTGGAAAAGCGGCTCGTGAAATGCACATATGATTAAAATGTGAAAATTGGTTCACTTGGGATACAGGATTTTCTTTACATCCACCTTTTGCCCAGGAGCAACCACTGACATGAAATTTATTATTAAAATAGTGACAGATCTAGGTCAGAAACGTAGAGGAGGCATAGCTACCTAAGAGGACATAGGGACTCACATAACCATATATCAATTAGAAGGAATTATTAAAACTGTCTCTTGGTGCACCACATTGCTTTAGGGCTTTCAGAAAAACTTGCTGCTGCTCAGGACAGCTTGGAGGCACTTCATAACTCAGGGCACTGAAATAACTGCCCAGGAGATGCCTCACAGAGTGGCTGTTCCACTGCCTAAAAACAGTGTAATGCAAAGGAGAAGGGCATGAAGATACAAATTTATTAACTTTAGACACTTTTTGAGCATAGTGAAGAATTAGCCCCCAATATTCTGCCTGACAAAATAGTAACTGGAATAAAAGCATATCTTCAATTAATAGGAAAGTTTACATCTACAATGTCAAATTCTAAGAATTATCATTTAGGGACAAAATTCAAAGCCCCTGACACTTCCATTTTATGCACTTTGTTTGCATGGGCGTGTTAAGTGGAAGAAGGAAGATCCAGGCAGCTACAGGTGGGTCAGCCTACCCTCAATTCCTGGGAAGCTGATGGAGCAACTAATCCTCCTAGAAAGCATTTCCAAACACAAGAAAGATAAGGAGGTGATTGGGAGTAATCGGCATGGATTTACAAAGGGGTTTACTTAGGGGTGTCAGGGGAAGGCTTCCACGTTTCTGGAGTTACTCAGGATTTTTAAAAAATAAGATACACATAAAAGTTCTTTCTATGAAAGGAATTAGTGTTTACACACACAAACATACAGAACTGTGAGAACTTGCAGCACTGAATTCTCACAGGCTATTACCAACTCGCAGTCTCTGATAGCGCACTTTTAAACCAGGCAAATTTCAAATACCAGGCAAACTGATGTTATTCTTTATATCCAAAAGGGTAGCTGTAAAAGACAAGCATATTTATTTTCTCCCAGAGCTTTTAAAAGTTGTCCAGAAGCATCACATAAGAAACCCGATGTCATTTCTCTTTGAAGAAAAATAAATTAGTAACTGCAAAAACCCCAAATAGATGGCTTAAATTTTAATTAATTAAAATAAATATAAGAGCACAGTAACCATGGGACAACCACTCTGTTCAATCAATTTTTTTCTACTGCAAATAGCATAACCACAAGCTTTTCGGTTTAATGCAGTGTACTCTGCTACAAACTTGAGGAAAAAACTGAAAATAACAGTGCTGATGCCTCCTGCATCCAATTATTTGGCTGTTAATTTCTCCGTTAATGGTGAAAAACATTTTTGCCGGGTTTATCAGGTACAACAGCATCTCCTCAATTCAGTGTAATAATACAGACCAAGGGTACTACACAGATTCATCAAAGTAAACACAGGTGACCTAAGTATGTACGGCCATCTGCCTGCTGCAAGTTTCCACCGTGCTGTGGTCATGACGGCCACCTGACAGTAAATCTTTAGCACATTACTTATTCCTGGTATTGACAAGACATTTCCTGCTGAGAGTAGCTGAATGCTTGTGCATTAGTACACTCTGTCCCTTATCACTGCTGCCGGATTTCCATGTCCCTTACACGGCTAAAGGCAAACGCTGCAGACTGAGCGAAGGGGGAGGCGAAGTCTTATTCTGGTGAAGCTCTCCAAAGGTAAACACACTCGCAGCAAAGGCAGAAATGTTTTTATTCTCAAAGAAATAACAACAAGGAGTCAGGATGTTTTCTACCAGATTGCGAATGTACATCATGAAAACAACATAATCTGGGCAAAATGTCGCTCGGATTTGTGCCCGCCACACGCCGACAGCACCCTCACTTCTCGGCTCCCACTGAGAAAAGCCTCCAAGGTTGTCTCAGACTTCTGGTCTAACTTCCAGTTGAGGGTTTGGACATTGCCAGCACTTGTCTCGCAGGACATTACGAATTGAAAGTAGAAACTAGAATCTTTGTCTCCACACTGAATGGATTCTACACGTATCATCCTCTGGGTGACTCCCCCCCCCCCCAGTCTGGGGAAAGGCATGAATTAGCAAAAAGTTCAAAAAAAAGGCAAGAGCAAAATTGTAATGTAGGATATTGTGCAGTTTAGAGATAACAGGTCGAAAGGCAGGAGGCATGAAATACATTTACAATAGAGTTAATTTGGTGCCTTCTTTCCTTTGTGATACATATTTTTGTGTGTTGTCCTTGTCCTATCAAATTTAATTTACCTGTACCAGTACCTGAAATTCTATGGGCCATTTTCTCAGCCATTTTTTTCCATCAGTGCTTCGTCAGCATAGTTAAATCTGCTACTGTGCAAAACTCATCGCACTCATTTTTCCTCATTCAGAGAAGGATCCAGAGCTTCAGTGAAGTTCCTATCTACTCTCCAGACTGCCAGCTTGCCACAAGAATCAGAGTCTTGCCAATGTACAGGTCCTGACACAATTTTTTTATGAATAAAACCAAAAAGGTCAAGGTGATCACCCTCACCTCTTTATGCCACTGGTAGCCTCTCGATTACACTTAAAAGATGAAGCTTCTAACCTCAGCCCTTATGCTGAGAAGATGACTCCTCTGCAATATGCTTTGCTTCAAGAAATGTAAATATTTGGCCATTGTTGCACCACAAAGACAATCTGTCTCCCTCCTTCTGCTCTGTTATTCTGTAGTGACATACTGTACTAGTAATGCTGCTATTCATTCTCCCATATTTATCCTCCAAAGCCACTAGCAAGGATTAATTACCAAGGATGAGTTGCCCTGAGATTCAGAAGTATGTAAGCTACGCAGTTTATAGTCTAGAAGTCGACTATAGAAAATATTACTGAGAGAAATTAAATTTCACTGAAACAGGTCGGGTATCAGAGGTATCAGCTGGTCCTTTAACCAAGGAACCTGCCAATCGTAATGACTGACACTGTTGTTATTAGTTTTGATGTATGCATACCTACTGTATGCCGATACGTTTTCCTTCTGTTCATTCATTTTTTCAACTTCAGTTCCGGTCCACCACAAGGACAGTGCCCTCAGGCATATCACATGCAAAGGCTGACACCAGACACTATGTGTCTAAGTTTTTCGCACTGAATTAAAAGCGTTGGATTCCCTAAGGCTGTTAAGTCCATAGCTGGTACTGTCCTCTACATACAGGTCTCCCTGCTGTCCTGCCAATGTGGTTTACACATTGTGATCTGGAAGATGTCAGTCGTGAAATGGCAAATCTCTTCTAAAACAAACCATCCATGGTGTATCGGTCCTTTAATGTTTATTTTAGGCAACTTTGCCACCACCACATGCTCCAGGCTATTTACTGTTTGTGAATTCAAAGGAGCTAGTAATTGCTGAGATGAGTGAGACCAAGACCACACTGGGTGGCAATGTTGACAAATGCACTGATGGCTCAAAAATGAGTTAAAACATATATTTCCACTACAGCCAAATTTAAAGCATACTGTAAATGTCCCTCCAATTTGAACATATTTTCTAATGCCGGCTGAGTACGCCCCAGCTGTGTCCTTGGAGCTCCAATCTTCACACTCTGTTGACTAAATTCTGCCTAAGGAAGGACTGAATCAGGGCTATATTAAGGATGAGCACAATCAGTGCCAAACAGTTAAAAGAGCCAAGCAGTCCCAAAAGAAGTAAAACATCTCAGAATACCAATAGCAATTACAGCACTATCAGATAATTTGGAAAAGGGACCACTGGTTCTGCTGTGGGCTGGAAACTGTTGTGTCCTTTTTCTTCTTAACTTCATACTCCATAGCAGAACCAGATGGGTGGTCTCCAGTGCATTCTACCAGTGACAAAAAACACATGGCAAAGATGATCTCCTTATCTTAGCCAGCGAAGATAAGGGGACCTCCGTCCTCTCCTGGCACCTGAGGATTCCCAGCAGCTCTGTGCACAGATCACCTCCCCGTGTTGCCGGAGGGAGAAGTGTCCCCGGAGAGAAGACAGAGAAGACATGCTGCCTGCTTCCTGCTGTTGCACCTCTCCACCTTGGAAGAGGGCAAATCCCAGAGGACAGAGCTTAGGACTGTGCTCACAGACACTGCAACTGCAGGTGCCCCCCCGCTGTGGTATCCCAGGCACATTTAGAATAGCAATACAACCCTCATACCAAATTACTGCTCATCCGTGAGCTGCAGGATGCTGTCCTAATGAATCATTATTTATTAATTTTATAGCACAATACAAAAAGCCCTCAGCTTCCTTCCCTCAGAAATCAATAGCATAAATATGCAGCCTTTACTGGCAGGAGCTGATCCCTACTGAATTCATGATCAGCATGAGAAAAAGCAACAAGCAGTATGTTTGTGTTATACCAAAAAAGTCCCCAGCAGGAAGGATAAAGAGGGCAAAGATATCAATTCTGATAGAAGTATGTAGATGACATTAAAACTTCATATAACTTTAATTAACTACATGCCTTATTATTTATTTTAAGAATAAAATGCATATATATATTGATTTGCTCTTTGAGGTAGATGTTATATAAACAAGATAGCAGAAAAAGGCAGGGATGATGGCGCATTACACACATAGAAAAAATTGCATAACGCAACTGTGACTCATTACAATACTGGTTTGGCATTTAAATTAAAGACACCTTATTTTTGTTCCACTGCTAATCTACAGAATGTTCAGTGATTTTCCAAGCAACACTAGGATAAAGTTAGTAATTTTTAGTGAGTAGAAAACATCAAGGCATAAGATAGAATTTCAAAAGAACTAAAAGAAACATTTTAATAAGAAGAAAAAATGAATAAATACACCAGTCACTAACAACTTGACAAGTAAGTTTGCCGTATTAGAAATGTATTGGCTTTTTTTTTTTAATTTCTGTTAAAAGCTAAGCCGCCTTAGTATGTATGTGCACTAGCAACCTAGAAAATCTACACTGAAAAAAGCAAGGGTTCAACAAAAAAACCCCACAACCCAGAAACACAGCAGTATTCTCCTGGTGAGCTATTCAGATTGTTGCTTTCATGTGCTCATGGTGTCCATTCCTCCTAACAGCTTGGTTCCCGGTATTTCTCATCACTGTGAAGAGGATCCCAAAGAGACCTTAAACTGTAATTTTGACTTAACATCCCACTTTAAAATTCCCTCATCTGTCTATAGAAACCCACCATTTTCCTGCACTTGTTTGCATCCTCAAGCGGAATTTGTTTACATCTTTTTCTTAGCTACAATTTTTCTGTGACACAGACTTCAGGTGACATTAAAGAAGATAAGCATGAAATAGCTGAACTATGAACTTAATTTGTCATAAATAAAAATCTCTGATCATACTTCTTTGCTTCAGTGGCAAAGGCAGTTTTAGCAATGAAAGAAATTCTGGGAAGGACTTTAAAGAATCAGACGTAAGTCTAAGACATACCGACAGACTTCATACACATTCAGCAAAGCCCATTGATTACAATCGGGCATTACTCACACTGCACAGAGGTCAGCACCTGTATATGGCTTTGCCAGTTGGGGTCTTCCTAGTTCTCAATGTCAAAATTATTAATACTGACTCGCTTTTGATCCACTCATTAATCCTTGTGCAAACTGAGGGGGTTTTGTCCCAGATCGTAAGTTTACATACAGAAATATTTGATGAACTTAAATGACTAATAGATCCACTGAACACAAATATTTATCTTCAAGGATTTAGTCTTCAGGCCACATTTGGAATTTGTGATCAGGTTCATTTCCAAAAGAAGGACGGCTTTAGGATTAGGGTTTCTGTTCCCAGAAATCTAGCTAAGTGCCCTGATGGAAACTTCTAAGCATCATCTCCGCTCCATGTTAAGCCGAATGCAAGTATTCGAGGAAAAATACTGATCAGACATAGACTGCACCTATTCTTTCTGAGCATGTGAACTCTCAGGGCTCAAAAATTCACAGAACACATATATAAATGCCATGCAATCATAACCAAAAGTTTTAAAGAAAAAACAGATGAAAGAAACACAAAGTAAAAAAAAAGAAAGAAATAAAATTTGGGGTTGCTTGCATTCTATTTATAAAGCTTACAAATGGACATTGAAGATCTTTTCCTAGCTACATTGAACTATTAGTTCCACAAATAAAGTCACTTCATAGGACCTTCATTTGGACTGCATGAACTCACTTACATATATTCCCTTCTCAAAGCTTACCTGCTGCTACAATATAGAAAATACCGTCCCATCACCAGTGTAATAACAATTATGATTAATGTAATTAATATCAGAATTATCCCAGAAACTTCAGAAGTCATCTGCTTTATTTTCCTCTGTTGGTATGTTTCAATAATTTATTTTTACTTCCACTTTAATAATTGTTTTATTATTTCATATTAATTTGCTTTCGATAAATTAAATTCAACACACCAAGGGACCTCAAAACAAATTAGCTCTTAGCTGCATCAGGCTTTAAAGATCCAAAACAAGATACTGTTTTTCCCTTGGTGGCCTCCATAAATATATATTAGACATACTGTGAAAGGGCTGGAGCTGACAGCTCCGAAGTTTGCTTTTTGTAACCAGAAATCTTGTACCACAAATATCTGTTTTGTTTTGTTTTCTCGATCTACCCCTCCCCTTTCCTGACTATATTTAGAAGATTTGGCTCTAAAATATTTCAGGAATAAGAGATTTTTAATCCAATCTGCAATTACGTACCATGTAAATTCTATTAGTAGGTTCTGTATATTTTCAGATTACACGAATGACTATTGCACTTCCTTATCTTTTTAAATTACATATACACTTCAGAATGATTTCAAGGTTTAAATTCAAGCAGGGAGTAAAAGAGAACTTCACAAGTGAAGTTCCCAAAAAACCAAAATATCAGGAGCAGCAAACACATAATTTGACTATATATCGATTTTACCATACTTTTCCTTCCCTTGTTCTCAAGTCCCTGGTTAAAATATATAAATATTATTTACAGCAAGGCAAACCACATGCTTTTCCTTCACAAGGGAGAGTCCTAACGGCAAAGTTACTTATGACTTTGTTTGCTCGCTCTTTCTCTGGCACCATCAGTCTCACATTGTTGGCTGCCTAATGTCACAGTTCTGTTCAAGTTATGACCACACAAGCCTCAGGCTCACGTGCAAAATATGGTAAGCACTGAAAGCCCTTTCCTTAGAGTTGTGAGCCACATATTTAAACAGCCTCAGATTCAGAAAGGCAAGAGAAGAAAAAAAAAAAAAAAAAAAAGGCAAGGAAATAGAAAATAGAAAAAGGTTTTCCATTTCTTAGGGAAGTCTATTAGCTAGTACATTAACAAGAGTTATCTACCCCTGCCCTTACAGTGCTAAAATAAAGACTGAATCTCTCTTCACCTTAAAGAGAGGATTTTAATCGGCGTGCAGGTGCCTGACACAGGGAGCCCAAAGTCATGAAAGTAAAGGAGAGGTACAACTTCAGGCATACCTCTTCCTTCAGCGTTTCTAATTCTCCCGCTTTTAGGACAGGTCTACATTTGCATTTCCGTTCAGATCTGATGTTGCTTTTCAAGTGAACCCCAGGATTGCCCCACTTACATTGCGGCATGGTCTTGCAGCACACAAACTTGACTCGCTCTCCGATGGAGCTACAGTGAAAGACGCCCCACCAATAATGACTGCTTGCTCCATGAAGTCAAGCCTAGAGCCAGTACAAAAAAAAAGTCCTGAAAACACAAGAGTGCTGAGCCCAAGGTCTCAGAACCAGCTGTTTTGCTCTCTAGTCCCATCCGCCTTGGGCAGCCCTACCTGCAAATGCAGGCATTAGCTGAGATATCCCCTTGCCATTTCCATCCTCGCTTGCTATTCACGTGCCCCTTCTCTCATGCTTAACCTTCCCCATCTCTTCTTACGTGGAACCCGTCAGCTTTGTGAACTTAATTTTCAGGGTGACAATTAGCATGCCAGCATGGCAGTGGCATGCCTGAAGTCACCCTTCAGACCACCAGCGGATCAAGGATCAATTGTGTCAGCGTATCAGTCGCACAGTATTAGACACATCACAAGCAATCCACTGCTTACTTATGCAAATTTATACATTAGTGTGAAACTGATGTAAACTAGAGCTGATTGTTTGGACTGTTCTCAGTAGAACTTCTACTATCAAGAAGAAGTATTATTATATCACCTTAGCTTTCTGTACCTAAGTTAATCACATATAATTTAACTATTCCTTATGCACTTCTGCCTCACAATTAATGTCTGTAAGGTGCCTTAAAATTTTCCAGTAAAGGTGCTATTAAATTATTATTACTATTTGATTTTTAATTTAATAACTTCATCTGTTTGACATACTGTGAGTTCACCTCCTTTTCTCCCTTCTGGCTCCTCAACTCATAGTAAAAACGCATTACAGCTCTACAGTCCCAAGAGGAAAGCAAGAGATGCTGGTGTTCACAAGTCCTGTTCCCAACATTAAAGACTGGACTCCTCCCAGAACGGCTAGTCATTCCTCGATCGCTGAGAGAAATGATGCTGGTGTCACAAGACTTTTCTGTCCACCTGGATGCAACCGGGATTAAAACACTGGTATTTGAATAAAGGTCCTCCCAAATGAATTACCAATGACAAATCTGAAAGAGGCTACAGGCTACTTTTTTAGGTAAAACTCCTTCCTACAATTTGCTGGTTATATATATCTATATAAACATATTAAAAGAATGGCAAAGCTACGTCATTGACAGTCTTGCCATCACCAGATAATCCCTTTCTTCACTTACTTTGAGGGATGATCTATTAAGTTCTGGAAGAAAAATGTGCTACTTGGCATCTAGGCAGAGAAGTATCTGACAAATACGCAAAAGATGACCTTATGGCTGCAAAGAGCTCTTGAGATAATTGATCTACAAACACACACATTATCAGACAGCAAAGCAAATTATAACCAGCCACTAAAGGCACCAGTGGCTCAATAAATGATTTCCTGACATTTCAGTATATTACAAAGGCAGCATATCTTTCCTTTGGGGTTCACATCACAGCAGGTCTATTTTCTTTGTAAACTCTAGATGGAGATGCACAAGAAGAAAAAAAGAATCTAAACAAAGCCATAAATATAATGGCAGGTTTGACTTTTGAAAATGAAAATGTCTGGCTAGGCCATTTGCTCAAAATCTAGACTATGGCAACAGTTTTCTGCAGGTTTTCCCGCCTGGTACTTATGTGATTGTGTGGTACAGCGCTGTATATATTTTCCCAGAATAATAGGAAATAAAAAGCCCTACATTTAAACTGACAGGATATGATTAAAGTAGCTTTTTCTCTCTTTGACATCTATATATACAACAGCAGTAGATGAAACCTCTGACTGTTCAGATTGTTATTCTTCCTCCCTCTCCAAATGAGTACAAAAGCTCCCAAAATCCAGTAACAGGCAATTGAATGGCTCAGAGCACCAACAATTCAGCATGTACACTTTGACACACC
>JANZLQ010000009.1:6914721-6927383 GCA_026212715.1 Elanus axillaris | reverse complement strand
TACAATTTGAAACAAACCCACCCCCCCCCAGTCATCAACTCAAATTTATGCCAAGTCAACAGTAACTAGAAAATCCAACAGCTATGCATGGCTATGAAAAACTAATGATTTCAGGCAAAGTCCTAATGGACAGCTGCCTATATAATCACAACTGTTACTTTTGCTGGCCATTTCCAAACAGGTAAGAATGAATGGGCCACAGAAACTGAATTATTTTTTTACTTGTAGAGACACTGGTGAGCCGGTACACAGATGTTTGAATAGCTACTACAGCAACACCAAATACTTACACATCTCTCCATGTCGAAGCAGTAAGAATGGTATAATTTTGTTTTCTAGCCTGTGGAATTTCAGGAATTATTCTGAAAACAAAATTTTCTTTTACTTTAGATTTATCAGTAAAAATTGTTTCTGTGAATATGAGAGCACCTTAAGCTTTCCAGATGTCTCCTAAGAATAGGAGACAACAGGATTTTTAGGAGCATCCACTAAAATTTGTTCACACAAAATTAAATGAAGGATCTCATCTCCAGGCTTTGGCATACTTTTTTACCAGGTGGACTTAAGTCAGCATAGTTTCTTAAGACCTGGATTGAAAGCCACAAGTCACAGTGGCTAGTCAAGATTGGAAAGCCCTTCACATAAAGTACCTGAAACAAAATTGTGCCTATGCACATTTCCAATCTGTGACTTTGAGCCTATGTTTTACCGTCACACAACTGTCAGAGGAAAAACAGTGACTGCCGTCAGCACAGTGGGGCAGATCCTGTCTTTTACCTGTGTATCAGCTTAGAAACCCCTACAGGGACCAACAAAACTACGTCTCTCTAAAATAACTAGAATTAATTATGCATGCTTACCTAAGGCAAAATAGTGCTAAACAAAATTCTACAGAAATACCCAGTTTCTGATCTGTGCGAGTGAGATGTCTCTTTCTGCATGTATATTCTTCCATCCAAGGGATGTATTTAAAATCCTTCCATCCACAAAAGAAAAATAAAAACGACAACAGGTGAAGCTGATGGTAAGAGCAGGATGTAGAACCAAAACAGAGGGAACCTGGTCACATTGTTACCAGCAACTTCGGGAAAGTTGCTCTTTGGACTCAGGGATACCATTTTTTAACTAATTTCCTTCCTTACTCAGATTTGCTTTAATTTCTCTTTTTCATCAACTTCTATTCCACCTAAAAAGTTGCACACACATAATGTAATCCTAAGTAAAAGTAGGATAACAATAAAAGCATACATGGAAGACGCATATTTATTAAGTATTTATAAAAAGGAAAGATAACAGAAACATGGCAGAACCCATCTCAGTGTTTTCACACTATGATATGGCATTCATTCCTTGTCTTGCCTTTTGTTGCTCATTTTGTATGTCTTTAGAAATTAATTTTTTAAGCAAAGTTGAGTCACTGACTTTCATCTCATTTCTGTTTCTGAATAAAAGCAGGAAGAAAATGGCCTGTGATGAAAAAACCACTTTTTAAAAGACCATTCCAAAATAATCCTTGGTGACAACTGGATGCCACATGTGAACATGTCTCCATAAACAGATCACTGAGAGGTGGCTCCTGGAATTAAGATTTCTGACCTTGAGCGTCAGGAAAGGCAAAGCTGCTCCTGAAAGCAAGGAATGAATATAGCTGTGTTACATTGTCAAGAACTCAGCTGGGCAGCAGATATCGTTTTGTATGAGTTTCTATGGATTCCTTTTACAGAAAGCTGGCAGGATGGGTCAGGGGAGGGGAAAAGCAAGATTAAAATCTACTAACCTGGATTTATGCTTGCAGCAGGGTTGCAGAACTGCCAGCTCATTAGCAAAAGGCCTACTTTTCTTAAAACACAGTTATGGTTGGCATTTTTTGCTGTTGCTAGTACAGTAAAGCCGAGGTATCTTTTTTGAATTGAGCTGAATTGTCTTCTGGTTAGTAACAGAATGATTAAGTAAGGTCTGAGTTGTTGTATTGAAAGATTCAGAAATTTGTGTTTGCAGTACATTTCTGGGAATAATTTGCATCAAGATCAATGATCATGCATTAGTCTTTTCTGTGTTTGGCATTATGGATATTGCTACTTCATTTCAGAAATCACTTAGTCAAAATATTAGCTTATATGAACATGGTATAAGGACAATAATCTACAACTAATATGTAGGCAAAGAATATTCACTCTGAAAACAGCAAAACTGCACGCAGACACGTGTAAAGGAAACGTGCTGAAACGGCACACTTACTTCAGAAAAGGAAATAATTAGAGAAAAAAAAAACTGAGTGCTTCCCCTTTGCACTACTGAATTAGATGTGCGTACAACTCAACTGGAACAAGATTCCTGTGTTTTCTCTCTCTACAACTTATCTTCACTACTGTTGATCAGCATATGCTTGGTATCAGCAAACCTGGAACAGCTTCCACACCACCTTCAGTAGCAATGCTCCTTGCCCTAAGCAAAATGCAACATTTTAATCAAGTCCATGAAATGAGACGGAAACATAATGCAGCCTTCTGAAACAAATACTTCGGCACAACTGAGTGGCTCTGGTCAGCGCAGTGAACTCTTATCACTGCTATCCAAACAGCACGTGTAACAAATGCGAGTACAATTTGTCTGCTGGAACAGAGGGAAGAAGCCACGGAAATCTGTGAAGATGCTCACCCTCTTCATACCTCTGGGGAGTTTTGCATCCCATTTACTCTAGAATGTAAATTTCTCTATGCGCTCACCCACAAGAAAGCATAGTTTTAAATCCACGGATAGCTAGTTGAATAAGTATGTCTCATAGAAATCCACCTATAGATGTATTATTGTGTGTTTAATATGCACATCCATTTCTTGAAATGACAGATCTAGTCACTACCAGTTTTCTTCCAGCTAAAGTTTAAATCAATATTCATTGTAAAACTAATAGATTTCTGTTTATCTTCTTCCAATCTGCCAATTTTGAGCAGTAATAAAAACAAAGCTCTAAGCTGAAAATAAGGCTTTAAGGCACTGAAAGCCATTCCTTCTAATGAAGCGCAGAACATGCTTCTGTAAGTCATTATTTTCCTCAAGAGGACAGACTTCCTCCTGCGGCAGAGCACCTCTATTCAAAGCGTCACAAGGTGGAAGGGCATGCTGGATTCTTCGTAACAGCAATATTTCCATAGGAAGTAGCAGGGAAGGTTAAAATAATAGTTCAGCTAGGGGTTTTGTTTCGCTTTGCTTTTTTGTCAATTAATAGAAAACTTTATAGCTTGAAATTACTTCCTTTTGTTGGTGTCTTGGAGCCTAGTCATTCATCATTCCACACAGAGGAGCATAGCACGTAGAAGTATAGCTATATATAAAAAAAAAAACAACAAACCAGTGCAGGACAGGAAGGTAGCTTACATTGTCCATGTTCAAACACACGTACGTTCTTCCAGCCTAATTGCATACTTTCCATATTCAAGCATATTTGATACTTTTTAAGGCACTATGTGTATTAAGTTGTTCATCCTACTCTTTCCCCAGAGAAACAGTGACTGCAAAGAGTGCGTAATACTGCGGGCTCGAGTTTGAAATGGGACTGTCCTAAGGAGGTGTCAGGAAAATGCTGTCTCTTCCTCCAACCTACTGCTTGATGTTGAGAATTAGGAAGCACAAAAAAACAGGTAAAGTAATGAGAGGTAGCTACCCAGAAGGCCTGAAAATGACACTTTTGGTACATTATATGTTTTAACGATTTATACGCATATTAATAGTCATTTATTTTTATATACACACTGAAATACCAAAATGCATGCCTCAGAATAATTTTCAGCTAATATCTGTAACAAGTCTGAGTGTAGTCAAGCAAATAGTGCTATAAATTGTACAAATGTTCTTAAAACTCTACCTGTAAATATTTAAGGGTGTGCTTTTAAACTCTTGGTTCTGCTCTAATCTTATGAAATTATTGTTCAAATAAAGCTGGCTGCAAGTAGTAATTCAACCAACAGCCTAAAGAGATGCAAACCCCAACTGCAAATTAGCATCAAAAAAAAGAAAAAACCAAACATTTTCTGTTTTCTTCTATCTTATAGGATGCTAATTAAATTCCTGTGAGAACAGACAAGAGAAACACAGGAAAAAAGGATATACTGAGTACAACTATGGATTTTAAATAATACAGCTTCCTGATCCCCTCATCAAATTTTTTATAGCCTTTAGAATATACATATTTTTAAAATCAAATTATAAACCTTCCAATATTTGACTGACAACCCACTTGATCCACTGGATGTAGTTGCTAGGATACCATGAAAGCACCTTGCTTCTCTTCCAGCAGTCGGCATACTGTGCCACACATATTCTTCTTTAATCTGGTTGTAACTTTTATCTGACCTTTCACTTATTACAGTTTAGCAAAAAAGCAATGTTTGTTCACGAACAAATCTATGTATTTGACGATCTATATTCAGGTCACAAGCAGAACAGGTAAATCTATGTGATGGAATTTCATGCCAAACTGCGCAAGACAGGGCAGGATCACACTCTATAAGGAAATAATTTTTCTTTTCAAGAGTTTGAATGGAAGACAGAGATGATGATCCTCAATTTAAAAATGTATGTCAATAATATCCAACAGTTTTCTATAAATATTCAAACACTGAGGGAAAAGAATGAGACAAAAGAAGAGTCTGCCATGGAACTGCAATCATACCAACAGCCACGTGGATATAAATTAAATAAAGTTGCTCAAGACTATCTGGAAAAGTGTTACATTTTAAACACAAATTTAATTATTACCTAAGAAGCAAAGCAGACCCCTCAGAGTTTTCTAAGAACTAACATCAGAGTTCCAGCAATCAGAAAGAGAGAACAGAGACAGGAAGGAAAAAAGAATCAAATTAATAATTCTTCAAAATGAATGTCACTACTGTGTTTCTTTACTGCTGTAGGATTCTAACATAATTAAACACTCAAGATTTCCAATTTCCTGTAAAATGTTAGTTCTATCTATGACCAGTGGACAGGCCACTGATACAATAAATAAAAAAGTGGCCAAATTAGATATTTTGTAAAGATAAAATTAAAGAAAAATGTAATTCCAGCTCCTCATTTCCAGATACTGAATAGTGAAAGTGGGCAAATGCCGGCTGAACTGAAAATGGATAAACTCCCTTTCCATGCATTTATAAGAGAAAGCATCTCTGGAAAAAACACTGCTGAGCGCTTTAGATCAGAACACTAGAGCTATCCCTAAAAGATCAGCAAGAGGTAGTGCAAATACATCCCCCAAGCACAGATACTTCTCAAACTTTGTAAGAACACTGCATTAAAAAAGCACCCATTTTTAATTATTTTCATAAAGAAAGACTCTACTCAAGCCTTTCTCAACGTCCAATAATGTGCAGGCAAAATTAACCATCAGCATCCAAAGGTCTGGTATGTTAGAGATAACCTTGGTGGTAACACATCTATCACAGAGACAAGACAAACTAAGTATTACAACGTGGTTCATTACAGCTAATGCAGATTATCAAAGCTACCGTAAGAATCGGTAAGAAACAACACAGCCTTCAGGAAAAATGAGTGTTTAAAAAAAATTTCCAATCTCATATTAGAAAGAAAATTTCAGATCCGTAGATTTACATGAAGAAACGAATCCAGAATGTTTTCAATCATCTTCAGGTTTTAATTTCTGTCTATATTAATGCAATATAAACTAGATGTTGAGAGATTTTAGAACAAAAGTAGATTATTGGCTTTGATGAAGTGACTCTTCAATGATGTCAGAGAAGAATTACTATTTTTCAGGAACAAAACAATTAATCAAATCTACACGGTTCTTGCAAAGACTTGTGGTTGGCTGCATTTTTGTTTTGTTGTTGTTTAATACAAATTAACATTCTCCCTCTGCTAGAGCTCAACAGCATGCCACAAGTAAAATACATAGCTACAAATTCCTTGTCATCCTTTGGCAAGAAAACCTTGGTTAGGTAAACCTCTTTTTAAAGGTCTCATTTACCAAAAATCGAATGTGTAATGCATTCTGACATTATATCAATTTCAGCAGATGTATCTTGGTTTTCGGATAGAAGGTTTCTACAGATACTCTATTCCCGTCCTCGGCAAAACTCTGAAAGCAGAGGAGCTTTGTTTAGGCCCAAGCAAAGAATGAATAACCAGATAGCTTTCCTCTATTTTCCTGTTTACCACACCATTAATGAAGTAGCAGGGAAGTATAGGTTTGACCATGAAAACACTGGGAACAAAGCTTACTACTCTTAAATATTCTAAAGAATTGCATGGGATTTTCATAGTCTACCTGGATTCTGTATGTATTTCGATAAAAGCATTTTGTATTTATTAGTAACACCTCAGAAAACCCTAAGTAAATAAACAGAATATGCCATCTTAAAGTGACACCATTTCCACTTGAGGATACTACTCACACCTTTTGCTCACAGGTTAAAGGAAAATCTCATTAGTGAAAATACCTCCTTTGAGTGATGTCTTCCATTTTCTGCCAAAGGCATAAGGTTTTACCTTCCTCCCCTATTCATAACTCTTCCCCAGCCCAAGTCACATCCTGAATGGTTACTGTCTGATCTTTTTGGTAGGTAGTCTGAAATCTGTAATGGATTTGTTATTACAAATAGCTGCTTTCACAAGGCATTCTTCGTTTGTTGCTGATACTGTTTGTGGATTAAAGTGTGAGGGTAAGCACTTGAAGTTCTAGAACTGCATGCATGAAAAAAACATCTTTTGAAGAAAATGAAAAATAATTTTGCAATTTTCTACCTGATACATAACTGTTAAAAAGCCTCTCATCATTCAATATGTAACTCGTGAGATGCAAGTGCAGCAATGCCATGAATAAGAAAGGATTGCTTTCATGCTTTTAGCCTCTGGTAGTATCTTAGTGTGTTGAGTATTGAGAATAAAGACACTTTTGCAGGTGGAATTCACTACTAGGATCTGACAGCACACAGCATTCAACTCAATTATCTCTTTTTTTGAAACCTTCTTTTCTTTAGACCCATTTAGAATTAAACATGTTTCTTCCTCCCCATTAATTATTTTGGCTACTCTTTTCATATATCTGCAATCAAAAACAAAGGACAGACTGCTTTCATTGGGAAGGTAGAGATCCTTTCTTTGTTTAGGAAACAATCTATATTTCTGATTTGAATAACTAAGAGGAAACACTGACACCCATATTAGATATCTTCCTTTGCATCAGCCGCCACTCCTCATTTTAGAACAACATCCTTACAGAGATGGGTCAGGACTCCAGGTGAGATGGCTGCACTTAACCGTGATGTTCAGAATTCACACCTTCCATAGCTGTGTTGTACCCTGGTCCATATTTCAGCTGCAAATTTGAATTCATGCAAATCAATCAGTAGCTTTCACAGATAAGACTACGTATAGTGAATTCTATGAATTAACTATAATATGTGAAACTGTGAGACTTTTCCAGGTCAGGATCCTCGAGACACTTTCCAAAAACACTGAGACTCTTCTGTTTTACGTATTGCTACTCTCAAGAAATGAGAATAAAGCAAATTTCTATGTTGGCTTTCTTTAGTAATTTTGACACAATTTCCTTGCTAAATATGATTTTCCATTACCTCAGTGAAGGGATAAGCTGCATGAGGAAAAAACCAACAGCCTTTGGGTGAAGAAATACAGCCAGCAAACAAGTCACCCAAAAGCATCACTTTAATATTGTTTACTATTAATAATGGTTTTTTTTTCTATTATCCCCGCCTGAGTCATTCTAAATAGTTTCTTCTACTACTTCAATAAAAATAGCTCCAAAGATGAGCTTGAAAAAGGAAGTTTAAAGAATACACAGCTATCTGCTACCTGTCTTTGCTGAAAAGCAACAAAGAATATCAGATCTCAAAGAATGTAGGATCTCTGAGAGATGTGCTAATGGCAATAATTGATGCTGAGAGCAACTCTTCTGTTGTACCTTGGCAGATGCTATCTTATGTAGAACTGCCAAAGAAAGCTTTTGTGTTGATCAAATAAAAAGCCTTTGATAACTGACTGAAATAATTTGGTGGAATGGTACTTCAGAACTTGTTTATTTCTACCCAAAAGTGAAGTGAAAAAGCAAAGTACTTAAAAAAATAGAAAAACCAGAATGCAAATTCATAAGAATATAATTTTGAATATGACAAAACAGAATATTTCAAATAGTTCTAATCAAAACAACTCAAACGAAATGACATTTCTCAAGCTGAATTGCTTTATTTCACTGAAGTGATGGAACTATTTCAGTTGATTTTTTTTTTTCTATAGAAGAACATTGCCTTGCAAAAAAAAAGTGTTTTCAGATCCATATTCCCAGCCCTGTTCCCAGGCTACTAAACAGGTTATGTCCTATATAATACACCCTACAACTCCCTCAGACCACTGATTGTAGAATGATGAAATCTGCATGGAGTCAAGCCCACAGGAGAAAAGAGAAGGCTGACTGCTCTGCAGATGCAGACCATAACTAAGAGGAGACTTAATTTGGTATTTTTGTCACTGCATAAAGCACAAAGCATTTAAACTGAGTTCTGACTGCCACACCGCTGCTCCTTCCTAAATATTCAATATAGAATATAAGAACTAGTAAACAAAAACTACAAATCTTGTCCTGTTGGAAATTTCTGTTTGGAAAAGTTTTGTTTTTCATTATAAATCCTTTTCATGTACTCTCAACAAGCTTAATCACTGCTCCTCAGTTGAACATAGCTTTTTTTTAATGGCTTATTCCTATTTAAAACAAAGTACATTGTTAAATTCAAAAGCGTTCATAAAGAAATTAATTAAAAAAGAAAAGCTAACCTCCTGACCATTTAGATGTAAGAAAGTCCTACGCTACCAATAATCCTTCATGACTATCATCTCTTTCAATCTTCATTCAAAACTGTAGAACAAAAATGTCTCAAAGCTGGATTTGAAGACAGACAGCTTCAAGTCAGGGAAAGCGAAAAGTAATTCTCAAGTCAAGTGTCTTTTCCTAACTAGTCATCTTCTCTACCCCAAGACCTTTTATTTGCTTCTTCCTGTTTTATTATGGTTCTTCCAACTTCTGGTCGCACTAATAGAAAATGGAATTTAGACTAAGAGTTACCATACAATAGTAGTCCTTTATAAGGCTCTTTTCATTACAGATTTTTTTTTCAGAACACTTTATAAAGGCCATCTGGACAGCTGTTCTCTATTTCACAGTGAAGGAACCAGAGGTTATGCATCAGGTGAAGACCAGCTGGCAAACGACACAGCTTTGAAAACAAGTGTCCTGGCTCAAAGTCTTAGTATCTCTGAAGTCAAATTTTAAACTGTCAACACTGTTCTAATGCTGCATAATGTCAAGTCAGGATGTTTAGGGCTTTGTTTTGCCCTCCCCCCCTTTTTTTAATCACTCTTCCTGACAGTTGATACAGCTCTGTACAATGCCTGCAGATTGTATCACTTCAGATAGAAGTGACTGCAAATGCTCTTTTCCCTACTGCACAGGAAATAAGTTCAAATATTTATCCTAACAAATTATATAATCATATTCAAGAGCTGTAATTAGAAATTAATCTATCTGGTCTTAAAGAAACTAGACAGTTTTGTTGGCTTTGTATCTTATCTTAGATTTGGTTAGCCTAAGCTGTTAAGAATTGGAAAAAGATGGCTTTCTATTCCCCAGGGGAAAATATCACTCTGTTAACAATTAAAATGATAATAATTATACAAACATGTGACAAATTAAATATGAAGTTTGATGCGGTGTAATGACAAAGCATAATGAAAAACACTCTTAAGTACATACCCTCATCTTAATGTCTAATAACTTTTAGAACATATGAAATTGGAGTTAAGATATTTAATTTTTGAAAAATATTATTTACAATTGATTTTTATTAAAGTGTAAACTCATATAACAGGAAACTGTTAGATTAAAGGACTTTGGCCACACAGGATAATTTTTCTCACAGTTCTTTTCACATCTTGGCTCAATATAGTTTGGATTTGCTTGGTTTCAAATCAGAGTGCATGGATTATCTATTCTCCCGTTTCTCCCCCCGAGTGTCTGAGGTTAACAAGTTGTTTATTGATTTTTATGTAATGTTCTTTTATATTAAATGGGCAAATTCTGTATCTTACTGAGGAAGTGAAGACGTTTGGATTTAGGCAGTCCACAGATCTCATTTCTGGCTAGAACATTTTAAATCTCCCATCCACCACAGAAAATGCCTGTGTTAGTATGAAAAATACAGGTAAACTCATATAATTTGTTTTTAATTGAAAAGCAAAACACGGGATTATTTAGAGCTCAATCTTGTAATATATTATTCTATCATAACAATTACGTTGTTGAATTTTACAGAAGCCCATAATCTATGCACTACATGTATATGTATTATACAAATCTGAAGTGATTTGGGATGCCATGTGGGAATATATGTGCCCACAGGACTACATGGGATCGTATCACCTTTAATGCTGGGCTGATTAGCAGACTTCTTTCACTAGCCTGGGATTTAGGCTCACAAGCAAAGTTTCTCCCTGTGCAGAGCCTCACTGTAGGAGTTCCTATCAGCTTGTATAAATTAAGTTTCTACAAATTAAGTTTCCTCAGAGTTGTCAAAATTGTTACCCTACCCCCCACTGCCCCTCACTCCCCATTCTAATGGCTTTTTATTGCCTGGAGAAACCATGCACATTTCCACATTCATAAAAATGTTTCTTAAGGTGAAGAAGGAGTTTTTCAAATACTGATTAAAAAGTAATTGCCTGAGGCCTTGAATGGAGCAGTAACGCTGAAATCAGCATTCATTTCAAAGTTTTTAAAGATGTGAAGAGAAATAAATCCACAGCTCTTACACACTTATTGTTAAATCACATACTGGTACACTGATCTCTCTACCTGCTACAGTGCAATCACCACAACCTATAGAAATACCATAAATTAAGTATAGTGATACTAGATGCTTCTCGTACATATTTGGTGTGAATCTTTGTGCCTCAACAATACCTCACTGGCCTTAATGGAATGAAATAATTTACATGATCCAAAGACTTGGTCGTGAAATATGGAACTTCAACATTCATACTTTTATCCAGCCACAATGACAAAAATGACCACATGAAGAGGCAATGACTATTTGCCAGCTCTCTGCTAAGAAAGTAAACCACCTCAAGGTTCTTAGCTAATCCATTTTTAGAAATGGACTCAGTAGCGAGTACAAAGACTGTCTTTTCGCATCTTTGATCTACCAAGGCATTATTATAGCCCTCTTCCTTCCTTTATATTACAGACGAGGATATATGGTAAAGGAGAAGCCTGAAGTGAAACAGAGATGAAGAAGTTTCCTCCATGCAGGGCTCTATTCATACAAATAATCAAGTAGCTACACAATTTAGACAACATTGAAAACTGATTCCTTCCAAACCATTAAGAACACCAGAACTTGTCAATGTGATGACAGCTGAGATCAGTTTTGGATAAATATTCTGACCACCTGTACTCTCTAAATGTCAAAAAAATTAAATATAGAAAGTTAAGCGTGAGAGAGAAATTTGAAGGAGAAAAAACTATTTTCGGAGCCCAAGAGACACCGCTGGCAGACCTGTTTCTGGCATCACAAGAGTACCTAAGGATGTGGAAACGGACTGGCATCAGAAAGAGGAGGGGTGGGTTTTGATGAGGTTTAACTTCAGGCACCAAAATTAGCAGATCAGTCTGCTCCTAAGATCTCTAGAGATGCCAATGGAAACCTCATTTGGGTTCCAGGTCCCACCTCCTGGAGGGCAGTGTTGTAACCTCTCATGCAAGCTCTAGACTTCCCTAAAAAAGACACGTTTGGAGCAGCCCCTTTTGCCCAGTTTGCAAGTGTCTCACCCCTCACCAATATTTGAAATTCTGACGTAAACTGTGACAAGGGAGACTTTGCAAATGGGTGAAATTATATAGAACATTCAATTACAAAGTCTCTGAGTGAGCCAGCGGCAGCATCCCAAGGTTTTGGTGTGCCTTGCGGGCCATCCCAGTTTGACATCCACTCATGGCTCCGTTCTGAGAGGCATTTAGCGTAATATGGAGGCAGATGTGCTACTTGCTACAGAGCAACTGGGGAAAAGAAAGCACATGTATCTTTCAGCAGTAGCCTATAGGTGAATAAAGTGCAAACAGAACCTCAAGAAAGACTCAACCAGATAGCCTGGACAGAAGGAATGAGAATGTGAAGTAAAAAG
Source organism: Elanus axillaris (assembly GCA_026212715.1). NCBI lineage: Eukaryota > Metazoa > Chordata > Aves > Accipitriformes > Accipitridae > Elanus > Elanus axillaris. Next base: position 6,915,182 of record JANZLQ010000009.1, on the reverse strand, counting down.
ACTGAAGAAATAGAGCAGACACATGTTGGAGAAAAGGGGAAAAAAGTCAAACAATTTCTCATTTATGGTTACCTGTAACGTTTTCAGGCGCCTATTTTCACCACATGCTTACCATTACGTGAATTCTGTTGCAACTTTGAATAAATCCTTTTTTATTAACTCCAAAAATCAGACATCTAACTATTAGTGTCAAAATGACGAAGAAATGTACCATCACAAATCGCAATAACCAGTGGAAACCAAACTAACAAAAGTATGCTAAGTTTTTAAGAATGAGCTAAAGATACAACTGCCAGGTGTAAGTAACTACAACTTGTGTCTATCCACTGGTACCTTTATTGTGATATTCACATGTCCTGGTTTCAGCTGGGATAGAGTTAAGTGTCTTCCCAGTAGCTGGTAGGGTGCTGTGGTTTGGGTTCAGGATGAGAAGAATGTTGATAACACGCTGATGTTTTCAG
>JANZLQ010000009.1:6877590-6908442 GCA_026212715.1 Elanus axillaris | reverse complement strand
GGCTCCAGGCTGGCTGCCCCATCAGGAGCTGCCACTTTCCAGCTCTCCCGGCGTGCAATACAAGCGCAGGGCAGGCACTAGGACATTGGACGACGTGTCCGGAAGGATGCTGTGAGGGACAGTACCAAAAACCTTACTAAAATCCAGAAGAACTACATCTACCACCTTCCCCTCATCCACTAGGCAGGTGACCTTATCATAGAAGAACATTAATTTAGAGAGGAGTTTTCTTTTTTGAACCCATGTTGACTCGTCCTGATAATTGCATTGTCCTTTAAATGCCTTTCAATAGCATCCAGCATGATCTTCTCCGTAATTTTTCCAGATACTGAGGTCAGACTACTAGGTCTGCAGTTTTCTGGGGCTTCCCTCAAGCCCTTCTTGTAAACGGGAGTAAAGCTAGTATAGCTTCCAGTCAGCAAGGTCCTCCATGGGCTCCCAGGACCTCTGGTAGATGATTGAGAGGGGTCCTGCCATAATATCCGCTCGCTCCTTCAGTACTCTGGGATGAATCCCATCAGACCACATAGACTTGTCAGCATTCAGCTGATACAACTGGTTCCTTACAGTGCCCACAAATGGAAAGTCCCTGTTCCCACAGTTGTGCTCTTCAACCTCAGGGGACTGGGCAGCCCAAGGTCTGTTAGTAGTATTAAAGACTGAGGCAAAAAAGGCATTTGATGCCTCTTCTTTTTCTTCATCCCTATTTGTCAGGTGACCATCTTCAATAACTATGTGTCCAATACTTTCTTTGGACCTTCTCTTGCTATTAACATACTGAAAAAAGCCTTTCTTATCTGACACAACACTGGCCAGTTTCAACTCTGGTTGAGCTTTGACCCTTTGTGTCTCCTCCCTGCCTATGAGAGCTATAACTCTGTAACCTTCCTGTGAAGCCTCACCTCGCTTCCAGAGATCGTGCAATTTCCAAGCGGAGTTCCCTGTTCAGCGAAGCTGTTCTTCTGCCCCGCTTGCTTGACTTCTGACACAGTGGAATTGCCTGCTCCTGTGCTTTGGTGGTTCTTCAAAACTGACCAGCACTCGCTGACCCCTCGGCCTTCAAAAGCAGATTCCCAGGGGACACTGCTAACTAGCTCCCTCAGTATCTTCAAGTTTGCTCTCTTGACATCCAGCGTAGCCACTCTGCTGACCTTTTTTCTCATTACACCAAAAACTTTAAACTCGGCCGCCTCATGATCACTGCGGCCAAGACAGCCACCTACCATTACATCTCCCACGAGTCCTTCTCTATTCACAACAAGTCTCGGCGGGCTTCTCTCCTGGTTGGCTCACTGAGCACTTGTGACAAGAAATTATCTTCCACAAACTACAGGAATGTCCCAGACTGGCTTGTCACAGGAGAGTGGTATCCCAGTTGATGTCTGGGAAGTTGAAATCTCCCATAAGGACAAGGGCTACGAATCCAGAGACTTCTCTTAATTTCCTATAGAAGAACTCATCAGTGCTATCATCCTATATTTCAAACTTATTTTGAGAGAGCCACCTGTCTGTGGAAAGGAGTAGGAGCTCAACACCAAAGTCTAGTAAACTATAGGTCCTCTAGAGGGAAAGCAAGGGTACTATTTGATACCACCTACATTAATGCTTAAGATAACATTAGGATAGAGACCATTCAAATCATTTACAAACCAGCTGTCAGACTCTTGTCTTTTTTGGCCATTAGTGAGCACCACAACAATTAGATCAGTGACAGCTGTGGAAAATATCACACCATATGAGTAATTCCTTTATGGAAAAATCTTTCATATTTATTTTTAAGCAATATCAAGGAGTATAAAATAGTACACAATGTACTATTTCATAACCATGCCCCATTAAATTGGAGAGATCACCTTTTATTCTCACAGACAAAATGACAAGATCAAGTTTCAAAATATACATATTTCCAAATAGATAATAACATAAAACCAGGGTCAGATTTAATTTTTTGAGGAAGGAAATGCTACAAATAAGTAATTACTACACCAGAGAACTTAGCCTAAGCCTGTCGCTCCAATCTCTTCTTAATTAGCCAATAATTATCAGCTTCCAGAGAACAGCCATGCAATAGATGAGTTTGGGGTTTTGGTGTTTTTTCTTGTTTGGCTGGATTTTTTAATAATTAACAAACAGACTGAACAAAATTACATTAATAAGTTAAAATACCCGACTTTCTACTGAAATGCAGATACTCCTGTAGTTTTCTATCACTTCAATTCTGTTCTCAATGGTGGGGACAATCTGCTTTATGTGTGTCAGTCTGGTGTAAGATTCATATCTCTGGCAGTAATCAGTTACTATATAAAAATACTCGGTATTCAGCAGCATGATATTAATCAGTCTGCATTTTTCAGATCACCAATTTCTTCATCATGATGATGCGTGAGATTTAATAATGCTGTTAAATTAAAAACCACAGGAATTTGTGGGGGAACACCTATTTTTGTAACACTGGAGGCCACACAGTCTCAAATAGTACTGCACTGCAGAATATTATTTACTTTTCATATTTGAAAAAAGTTTAGAAAAACAGCCTGAAACGTATCACCGTCTTCATCAGTTAAGCACATGAAGACCATAACCAGTCAGTGGAATGGGAGGGAAAAATAAAAAGTAAAAACAGACAAGAAATTAAAAATAAAAAGTAATTGTGTTATATGAGGAATGGGTGAAATCAATTATCATTAACTAAATCACTAAACTAGCATCATTAACTACAGTTGAACTGTGTATGTACTTATATACATACATACGCACGTATGTATGTGTTGTACATATATACTCTAAACGATTAAAATGTATGTCTGTTTTGACTTTTGCTCTTCTGCTATGTCTGCATAAGAGGCAGACTCCAACTCATAAATTCTTATTACATATTTATGTACCTAACAATTGCAAATTATGGAATCAAGACAGAAAACACATCACCTACAAGAAGGTGAACCAATTATTAAATAAAGTTCAAAACCTATTTTTTCCATCAGTGAGGTCACCTAAAGTTTAGCTAAGTTTTATAAGATACAAAACTGAAGATCAGAGGTGTTCTGTTTGGAAACAGCACAGTACACACAAAATGATATTTTTTCCTATGAGTAAACAATCTAAAATATAACTGTGTATATGGTATTAGTTGACAGAAAATAATGTTCAAAATATAGAGAAAATTAACTATCACAAAACAAAGGTCAGTACTGGAAACTATATTTAAAAAATGGAACGATACAGTATGAAATACAATTGATTAAATATACTGCAGTTACATTTACACCGAGACAGGTCACAGTAAAAATGGAGGACATTGAAGCAAAATGAGAGAATTACAACACTAGTTTAAGGAAGAGCAGAAATTGAGTGTAAGTGTTCACAGGGACCGTTTTTCCAGTTGGTCTATAGCCTCTCATTAGACTGTCAGTGTACTTGGTGCCTGATCCTTCCTATCTATTCACTAGGGTAATCCATTGCTGAAAACAGCAAATTTCATGTAGAAAAATAGAATACTTTCTCCTACTTTGCACTGAAAGCTTTGAATTTTCTTCAGAAACCATTCTACATCCAAAAAAGCATTCAGACTCAAATCCCAAAAGTTTGTATATACATATATATTTTCTTCAGAAAACAGAATGTCTAAGCAGCTCAGTCTGACAACCTAAGTATCTGATACATTTATCTGGGTTTTCCTTTACATCTTCTTTGAGAACACAGACCTAATTGCTCAATATCGTGCTGCCACCAATTTGTCCTAGGTTAAGTATTTTCTAGTAGTACATATATTTCCTTTGCTAATAGATGCAAATGTCTTCAGGCAAACTGTTCCTTAGCTTTAATAAGCAGAGAGTTGAAAGTAAAATAATCAGTTTCAATAAAAGAATTCTGAATTATTTTAATAGAAGATGTACTAGTTCTTGTGAAGATTGTATCAAATTCAGTTGAATATATTAAACCAAACCAGGGCATAAATTACCTTATATATCTCCCTTTTCCATTTTCTTAAACTTATTATAAGCTTTGAATTCTATTGCTTATTCAGTTCCTTTTACAGTTTCTGCAGCAAATTCTTGTTTCCCAAAACCTAAAAATGTTTCAGCTTCAATTTCTCAACTGTTTTGTGGGAAAATAAAAGCTCCACTAAAGATGCTGCTGGCAGTTGGCTGCTAGGATGCCCCTTACTTCTGCTCCCTTCTGCAAAGGTCTGCATGAACTCAAATTAGGTAACAGATCAATAACTGGAACTCAAGACATTCATTAATACAACCACAGTTGTTAGTAACCAGCCAAAGAGAAAACCTTTACCACACAGTAGGATTTCTATTTGAAAACTGACATCAAGCCACACAACCTAACTCCTTCCAGTTTTCAGTGCTGGACTGTACCACTCCAACCGGCCCGTCCAAAACTGCTTCAGCCAGGCCGAGATGATACTACTAAGTTACTTGGTGGTTTATTTTCCAAACTCGGCAACAAACACATCACCGCTTACTTCACAGACCAGGACCTAAAGAATCCACGCTGCACATTTTTAAATGCCCGAGGTCAGAGTTGGTATCCACCAAACACTACATGTCCAGAGCTTCCATGAAGTAAGGACTAAACTAAAAAGTAACTTTCTTCCCAAACATCGGGCACTGGTATTCTGGAAGAGTGCTCCTCTTTGCACGGCACACAGGCACCAGTACAAACCTGCTGCTTCATTACTTCAAAATATGCAACGCTGAAACTGTGACGACGATGTATGCAAGCATACTACACTGGCAACTGAAATACTTCAGCATTTTAATCTACAAAATGTATGCGTGAGCACCAAAGGCTCCAGATACACTGATTTGGAGGGATGAACATGATTATCTTCCTAAATGAGCCCTAAGAAACTATGTACACGCATACTTGAATACCATGCTTAGTAAACTCACAAAAGCTTTTATACTTCTCTATCCAGATTCTCTTTCCTTGGCTAACAATCTGTAGAGAATACGATCATCAGAACTGATAATTAACATTTGTTTCTCACATTCTTGACACCGAAACCTTTTTTCCTTAGATCTATGCTCCAAGCTGTAGCAGAATGTTAAAAAAAATGCCTTGGAAAATGGTAAACCATGTACACAAACAATCCAAAACTAAATTTGATTGCAACACAAGCTCAAAAAATCTGCAAAAAATGCTCACGAGAAAAGAATAGTTAACGTTAAAGTGACATTCATCTTCAGCTAATAGCTCCAGGAAAATAATTCTCATTTAGAGACTGTTTTATGGCTTAAATTTAATTCCTCAGTTCTTTCATTTGCTTTCTAGGAAGGCATTTTGTGGAAGACTATTTATTTTCTTGCATTCGTGTATTATAGCTTTAAATCCAAACCAAAATTTATTTAGGTAAGTTTGCAATATTGAAAATACGAAGTGAAAGGAGCATATGAATAAATTAAGAAACTTTAACATGAAAAACATTAATGTAGTCAATGCTTCTGTGTAACCTCAGCCCCAGAGCCATATCCAGTTATCAGCTAATAAGGAAAACCTAATATTTTCTGTTGACATAATTAAGTCTTCAGAAAAAGACACACATTTTTAATTATTAATTTACAAAGAAGTGCTTCAAACAAAAGAACCTAGAATTTAAACCTCAGAATTTGCTACTATATTCAGAGAAAATCAGTGACTGTTGTTAAAAAAGTAAGATCTGTACCACACTATATGGTTATCCCCGTGTTGGGTAAATGTAAGAGTCACACAACACATTTATCAAATAAAAGAATATTAAAGTATATAATCGTGAAGGAAAGCATACGCAGTCATACATACTTATATTGAAATGTTAATTTCCATTAGAATAACCAAATTATACAATATTTGTAGAGGCTTGTACCTCATTAGTACTAAATGTATGCATACATTCTTCATAAAATTAGGTTTTTGTATGAAAATGAATCAAAAGAATAGTGTCTATCTTCCACTGAGGGCAACTACGAGGGCAAGTTAATCGGTTCTTTCAGGTATCTTCAATTTTTCTACACACAAAACCTACCAACAGTAAGTCTAAAATCATAAAACTCAGCTAGCATATAGAAAAAAAGTAACTAACATCGTAAGTGCAAGATTAGAGGTGGGACTAATGTTATTATTAATAATAATTAAACTGTCTTTTTCCTAAAACACCTAAACGAGAAATGAATAGGACAAAATGAAAACCTTCTACCTGCCTCACTATTCACTTAATTATGAAGGCTAAGTAAAACGGAGTATTCATACGATCATTCTTGATTTTGTCTTCATTTTACAAGACCAGTATTCAGCTTTAATATATTGTGTAAAACCCAAGTAAGCTTTAAAACTGTAAAAGACATAAAAAGACATTTTAAAAGATAATAGATCTAAAATAATGAAAGGGTTCTGAAATATAACCATAACAGTACTAATATGTTATTAAGTTTTTGTTACAGAAAAAAAGGGTGGCAGCCAGTAGCATGCAATCAAGATGTTATTGCTGGAGTTGATACAAACTTGCATCACACTTAAAAATCTTAAATAATCGAGAAAGTGTATTTTTTACAGTTGACCGTTTATGTAGAATGACCACATACTGATTACTGGCTACTGTGGTATTACTTGTTGAAACCACAGTTCTGGGATTAAAGACTTCCTTTAGAAATAATCACCTTGTCTTCTGCTATATTATTAAGTTTACCTTCCACAGAGATAATATCAAAATTAAATTATTAGTTTATTATTCTGGTTAACATGAAGATAACATGGATAATGATAGCTTCAGAATAGTCTGGTTCTCTTCATTTTTAAAATTCCAGGTTTCTTTACTATTATAAAAAAAAACACTTTAATAAGATGCTATACAGGGTACTGAATGAATCCAACTACCAACTTTCATTTTGATAAAAACAAGCAGGGGTTTTGGCAGGCCACGTATACTCCATTTTATTTCCATCTCAGGGAAAAATTTCACTGTCTTCCATCTCCTGCTTCTGAGCCAACTTTGCCACAGACTTAAAGAAATAAGTACAGCATTCTGTACAAACACCCCAGCATAATATGAGCCTAAATTCAGATTCAGTTTGACCCTTGATTTTGCAGCTGAAAGAAAGAGTGAATGAATGAATGAATCAGGGTCCCTGGAACAAATTCTGCTTTTCTTATCCAGTAATACCAAAGGTGCTATTACCTTTAAACTGAATGAGCACAGCAAGAATTAGGCCTTTTCATTTATCATCTTTTCCTAGAATATCGGGAACGTCAGCAGAGACGTACCTAGACAACGAAAAATCTACATGCATATGGTCAGAGATCAGAAACTAGGATCGCTACATGAATATATTCCACTGCTACATTATTAAAAGGAAGGATGAATGGATTGAATAAAGAGAGCACAACATCATTTGAGCCAACAGTTGGATGGGACTCTATCCCCTACATAGTCTTCTGCAGAGTGGTAGCTGAGCATTTTTAAACACTAAGGCTTCTTAGGTAGCATTTTAAAGCATTTCAGGCCAGTTTTAATTATAGTTTAGTATTATTAAAACTTAGCATGTATGAGAAGGACTGATTAAGTAAAAATCACAGGCAAAGCACATCAACTATTCACTGCTTCCTGAAGTGCTTGACTGTTTTTAAAAATGGGAAAAGTGGTGTTGTCAATGACAGTGCACACTTTTTCAGGTCCAATAGCTGTTCTGAAAAAATAGAAATATAAACCATATTGAGGTGAAATATAGCAAGTGATGTAACATTTTTGGTCTTTTTTACAGCATGAAACATTTAAAAGAACCTTGATAAACAGTATCATAGGTGTGCAGGGAGGCATGAAATTTGCAATTGTACTGGCACTTATCTGAATGGCTTTCCAGTGTCCTCTTACTGACACAGCATGTTTTATGACTGCACAGAAGCTGCCTAGAACAAGAGCTTTCCATTCTTTAATTAAAAAAAGAGGGGAAAAAAACCCAGACAAACCAACCTTGCTTAACTCAGGTACCAAAGTCAACTTTTTTTCATTATGCTATAGCCTAAGAGGTATAAGGGAGTTTAATTTCTTTAATAGAAATATGCGAGATCCAAACAAGACAACAGATATTGCAGACTTTAAACCCACTTCTAAACAGAAATATACCTGTTATGTTATTAACAAGGAAATACATAAACCTTGTTTGAGGGCCATAGCTCTCCACCTGCACAAACTATATCATTATAATATTTAAGGCCTAACGGCTCTCCCGAAGATGGAGAGGTTTTGAATTGAAGTAATGAAAAGGTGCCATGCCTTCTGCATCCTGTTTTCTCTGCACACATTTCAGGAGGTTTTCTCACTACGTACTAGGTTGAACACCGGACCAATTATTTTGACCTCCTGCCTTAAGACACTGCAAACATATTTTTTATGATATTAGTACATCTTAGGGTGAACGAGACAGCTGAGACTTCCTGTTCCCTCCGTCCAGCAAACAAAAGCTTTCAACTAAGGTAGAGCTTTAATTTGTTAGGGATAGGCAGGATGAGATGAGGAGAGTGGTGTCGTTTGGGGTGTTTTGTTTTTGCCACTGATGATAGGTATATCGAAGAACTATGCAATTTAAACAATACTGTGTGAGGGGCTTCCCCCAGTCAGTATGTCCAGCTAGTTACAAAACCAGCCCCGAAGTGAGTAAGGGACAAGTGTGTTGAAGTCACAGTATAAGATTTTTGCTACTTCGGAGATTCTCTCAAGATACTGCTCTCAAAGACACTTTGGCCTCCATTGAACTACTTTAAGAGTAGCATATGAACTCTTGCGGCACCTCCCCCGCTTGTTAAAGTAGAAAGATATGCTAATATTTCACATTTACATAGTGGTTTACATTCTTAAAAAGCTTTTTAGACATTAACATATTCATCCTAAAAGCAGTATTACACATGCAATATTCTCTATTTTACAGATGAGTGAACAAACATAAAGAGGTTAAGCTTCCGATTCGTGCTACTCTCTTTAGAAGTTGGGAGAGAAAAACCAGCAGCACTGGAGAGGAAATTCAGAATACATAGAAATGCCTCTGGTACCGTGGTCTTTTCTTCTCACTGTCCCTTTGGATTTTTACCTTCATATATACTCATCACTTGTGATTTCAGAGCTGCAGTTACTGTGCCTTACCTAAGCATTGTATTTTGAGGAAAGCAGTAACCTTGCCAGCAATAAAGCATAGAAGAGGCAAACAAATCCCCAACTGTAACGCAGAATTTGCAGAAGCGAATTCCCTCATCCTACCAGGTATTCTTATGTGAGAAAAAATTCTCCAAACATTGCATAGGCTAAGTTTACATGAAGGTCAGTAAAAGTTTTGTCTGATACGAAAGAAAACACCAGAGACTTATGTTTAGGCCCCAAATACTCAGCGTTGCCATGTCCTTTGTTATTCTTCCTTCACCTGCAAAAGTAATATGGACTGAAACATTTTCACAAAATCTCAGGGGAAATAAAGTAACAGCCTGGTGGAAAGACCTATGTATACAATTAACCTGCCCCAAACATTCCCACAGTTCACAGGAGTAAGAGAGGATACACCTGGAATTGTTGCCCAAACAAGCCAACGCTTTTCTTCTGCTTCTTACAAATAACAACCAAACAAGTATGCATGCACGCACATAGACCTTCCACGCCGGACAGACACCTGCTCGGAGCGTGATGAGGTTCTGAGGGGTATTGATCAAACAGTTACGAACAATGCAGAAGTTCGGATCACAAGTTTCAAGAATGAACAGCTCTTAGGTGTATTTTGATTAAAACTGGGTTAAACTCTGGATACTCTGGCTGATCTTTGCCTGCGCCGAAGGGATGGCACATCCACGTAATTTAAACACTGCAGCATTATTTCAGAGTTAAAGCTGAGAACATGAATATACTGAAGTAAAAATGTTTCAAGCTGTATCTCGCACAGCCTTTCTTTTTTTTTTTTCCTTTAGCATAACCCACATCCAGTTTTGGTTATATAGTGTTAAGTTTCATGTCCAAGAACACACATACATAAAATGGGGGTTATGGTTACACAACAACATTAAAATCTGCATAATCTAACTGAGGATCATAATAATTTCAATTAATATATTTTTATTTTGAATTTCCCTTGTGAAACATCTTTCCAAAAGTTGAAAGCCTGCTTGCACATTGAAATAAATGCATTTTGGTACAGATCTTGAAATTCTAGGATCCAGTGGAGTTCGTGCTGGAGGTTTTAATTGTGTTATTCAGAAAACAACCACTCCAGGAGTCAGATGAATCTGAGCCTTGGCACAAATGACAACATCAGTCTCTACGTACATTAGGATTACAGGCCAAAAGAATATATTACTAAGTATGAAAAAAAGTTCTAATGAAAGATAAAACCAAGAACAACTATACAGATACAGTGTTAGAAATCAAGATTAAAAAAAAACCCATGGAACAAGAATGCCTGTATCTTCTCTTTCAAGAGAAGATTAAGCAAGAATTAAAACAAGTAAGAATTAAAGTAAGAATATCCTAATCTCTTTTTCAAATATGTAAAAGGTGTTTCACCTCAACAAGGATTAAGGTCCACAGAATTTTTAAGTTATTAAATAAAACAGTTCTGACCTACTCCAGCACATGAAAGCAGCTATGAGTTTTTAACATGTGAAATTAACATTTTGCTTGGAAGAATAATTCAAACCATGAACAAAAATTTTTCCAGAGCAAATCATATTGAGTTTAGGAGTATGGATGAGGTCCTGAAAAGAAGGCCCTACAATGGATGTACCCCTTCACTACAATTTTAACTCTTTGAATAGAAACAGGTTTTTCTGTTACCTATTTTTTAACTTGGTTTTCAGTTTATTTTCTGTCAAGTTTAACATTTTACCAGTTTGCCCCAGTGAACAAAAAGAAATTTCTTCATCAAAGTATGCATCTAAGGAACAGAATAGAAGCATACACCATTTCTCTTCCATTTTCCTGTGAAAAAATAGAAATATTTTGGATGGAAAAGATTAAAAAAAATAATTCAAGCATTTCTTTTATGTATGCATTTGAGACTTCATTTGTAGTTGTTGTCATGACACACAATTTTCCACCTTATGTCAGAAGGGTAGCAGTGAAGTGCTTGAAGTGCTTAAATCCGTTGACAGGCTAAGACAAAATGCCTTACCCAAAGCAGATTGACAAATCAATGACAACTGTGGTAAAGTAATTCTGAAATTTCAGAACAGATGCCCATTCTTTTCCTTTTGTAAGATTTTCTTTATGAGATATGATGTTTCTGCTCAGACCCCCTTGACATCTCACTGCTACTGCAAAAACTCTTGACAGATATGAAGGGGGCTAAAGAATTTAACTGGAAAACACTCCACCAGTGACAGCCTGTATTTGTAGCTCACTGTATGAAGTATGTATAATTCTGATCCTGCACATTTCTGAAAAGCAAGTATTTTATTTTCTACTTATTGAATAGTTTTTATACTTTGCAGAGGAAAAGTAACAGCAATTCACTGAATACTGTCACTTGGTGGCGGGCAAAGCATCTTCTCAAATTGCTGCTAATGCTGAACCGCATTCTGCTGAACCCAGAAGTACCGAAATGCAAGAGAAGAGTTTCCTCTCATTTCATGCCCTCCTGCTCTAGGGCTGGCAACCGCTCAAGTTCCTGCAAAGCCTTTTTCGCATTTCTTCTTCCATAAGCCCCTCCTTAGAGGACGGAGGACAAAAGGCAATCAGTCACCCTCTGGTCCCTCCCACAGCCATCTGCAAGCCACACTATTGCATGTGTTATCACAGAATAATTATTTTCTAGCTTATTTTCCTAATTCGTAGTGCAAGTACAACCCTGATCTCAACTTAATTCTTCTTCTTCAATTGCTTAATTCTTCACCCTTGAAGTCAGCTAAGAGCAAAATCAAAACAAATATCATATACCTGTACCTCTCTTCATGCCTCCGAAGTTTATTTTCCTCAAAAAGTGTCCAATTCTACCTTTAGTTTTAAAATTATTTTATAACAAACACTTTGACTAGGATGTTTATGAACAGTTAGCAAAAATAATTTTCAAATTTGTTCCTAAGCCTGCCTGTATCAAGCATTTTTATACAAGTTTCCTTTAAAGAAGCTATCCTACCTTGAGAAGCTAAACAAGTATGTCTCAAAGCTACATATTAATGTGATACAGTCACAGTAAAAATTATCCTCAATTGTTTTAATTGTGGAGAAGTTCCATTGGAGTTCAAAGAATTTTTTGTTTTGTTTTGAAGTAAAGGCCTGGAAGATGATCAGAACTTCAAACTTTACGTTTCATTTACAAATCAGTTGTAATTTTAGAGAGCTATGCTTAAAAACCAATGGCACAAAGTACAGACTAGTGCCACTGTATGAAGTACTCCATAACAATTTCTCACTTGTAGAAATGAAAAATACTGATCTTTGCTAGAAAGTCCCGTTACCATAGAAAATATATAACAATAGATCACAAATTGGACCAAAATTCTTCTCTCAAGTGCATACTTGCAGGAATTTCTGAAAAGGAATGATGCAACTATAGCCTACCTGCTCATACTGTGAAAATGAAGACAGAGGGAAGCAGGAATCCTAATGTTGGACCTGATTTATAAAACATGGAAGCCAGAATATGACTATGTAAAACATACAAACAATGACAGCAGAATTTTTCATTTTCCTTCCTTGAGGGGAAGAGGGGGAGCAATATTGGTAAAGAAGGACTATAGTTTGACACAGTTGGATTTTTCCCTCTGAAGCTTCCGTCATCTGTACCATGCGCGTTTTGCAAGGAGAGAGTATACTTCTAATTGCTGTTAAATCCATATGGAACTGAGAAGACTCACTTGACAGAACATTAAACATGCCTGTAAGGTTGTCTAGTTAGCAGTACAACTGTTAAGAAATACTTTGGCTAGAAATTAAATTAAATTAAATAATACTGAATTATAGTGACAGCAAAGATTTGGTTTTTCTCTTGACCTTTATTTGCATTCTATTAATTTCAAAATCATGTTTTAAATTGATTCCTCCCACAAATAATCCATTTCCTCTTGCATTCCACTTTTAATTTGAGGAAGGAGGAAGTGATCATTGTGTATTTTACCACCCACAGCAAATGCAGCTTCTGTTCTCGTTAAGGCTAAGGTTAAACATCATCCAAGAACATCCGTGATGCCAGAAGTTCTCAACTGTTTACTATATTTGTACTGTTGTGTTTGTGAATGAAAACATTAGATCTCTTAGTTCCATGCCTACGATACATGTCAGAAACATTTATTCTACTTCCTTATTTCTGACACCTACCAAGGTGAATACTGCTAATTTCAGTTACAGATACCTAAATGCTTTTGCTAATAGAGCAGCTTGTACCTTTTCCTACCTATTTTCCTCTAACAAAGAGCCAGCTTCCTTTCACTGTGTCATTTATAGCTGTACAAAACCTCCAGTGTCCATTTGAAAAGGACAACCTGATTTTTGAGCAAGATCCCGCTTGTATAAAATTCCAAGCCTCAATGTTTTGGCATAAAGGTTGAGATAACCTATTATCTTCAAATATAAAAGACTGTATTTGCTTATGCATGAAGATCTGAGTGATGTGAAAGTGTCCGGGTTACTGGACACTGGCTTGTCGATGTCCAGCTCTTACACAAACATCTTTCTGAGACCATGAGAAAAGAGTAAGGGAAACTGCTTCAGATGTGCCTTGCTGTTATGCATATGTTGCTCACTGCACCACTGCCCAGATACCCACACTGACTGTAAATTAAGTTAATCCCACAGCTGGAAGCACTATAACCATCTCAGTGTAGTGCTGAGGTTAATACAGCTAGACTGCCTGAACTAGATAGTATCCTAAACTAATAGCTCAGGATGGTACTATGTTTTGACATGACCTCATACCAGATCATTGGGAATTAGTGCTGCAATTTTTAACATACTGCTTCATGGTGAATATAGTCGAGGACTACAAGTCTTATTTTCAGAAGAAATCCGCTGTCTAGAAACTGATGCTCCACAGCAGTAAAAATTTCTAAATGCCCAAGACACCTGGAAAATGAGATATGAACTGAACTTTGTAGGTACCTTTGGAAAAAACATCTCTGTATCTTTATTCCCCATCTCAGATGGATAAAACAGTATATGGATAAGGCAGAAGATGAAGTAGTCAGACAAAAGCTGCTTCCCAAATACACAGAAAGGGTTGCTAGCTTTCTCTTTTTATTTCAGAGTAGATCAGCCCAAATAAACTAACTTGAGTGTATCCTACATGGCTTCTGCATTTTACTTAAAAAAGGAAATGGTGTGACTGGTGGTATATTTTAAATCTGTTTGTTGATGAAGCATTACTCTCCACTATTGCAATAATCATCCAACAGCTTATTTTATTCAGAAATAGTTAAAGATAAGTTAAGGTCTTTTTTTCTATGGGTGTTCATGCATGCTGGAATAAATAAAATACATTTTTTTCATGTTGTACCTCCCAATAGAAGAATAAATACACTTTTACAAACTCTTTTTATGCAAGGACAGGTACTATCTGGCAGACTTCTAATAGGAGTAGGTAAATTTGAACAACATGCCTAAATAGCTCAGCACAACAAAGAGTTTGGATTGTCAAAAAGCAAACAGTTCACAAGAACCTCCTGGTGGCATTTGCAGATCAAATCATTTGAGCTGACAGAAAACAGATGACTTTCAAAAAGACTTGCAATTTGTAGTTACACAACTGAAAAGCATCTGTGCCAAAAATACTTTTAACTTACTATTTTTACAAGCATATTGCAGAGCAAATACTAATTGAATAAAAAGTTGGGGGATGAGAAGAAACTATCTCCTTGGAAAGGAAAAGCCAAACCTAGAGCATTGGTTTTGTCCTTAGATTCTTCTGATTACAATGCTGGCATCAGGTTTTTTTAAATAAATGCAACCAGATGCTTTGCATCCTAAGCAAGCTATCTATCTAAGCAACACAGCCCTGAAGAAAGGAAAGAATTCTTTGTATATGCCTTGAAATGCATCATTTACATGAACCTTAGTGAGTAAAAATAGCAATTCAACTTCAGGATGGAGAGTTTGAAGTACTGCTTGGAATAATAAGTTGTGCAGTTCAGTGGCCAATCTTTGTGATAAATTTTAGTTGATGTATCACCTTACTTATGGCGTAATAATTGAAACATCTAACAAACATGTTTTTACCTCACTTTATTAGATAACTGGGAACAATCTCCTCTTTTATGGTGAGGCAGCATGCTGCATGGAGTTGAGGGAGGAAAATTGGGCAATTCAGCCAACAAATGCCTTTCAAAGGCATGTTTCAAAGTCTGGCAACAGGAATAGAGTTGTTGGCTTCTACACTAATGCCTCCATTGATGCCATCACCTGTGAAACTCAAAACAAATAATGTAATGGTGGAAACTATTCAAATACAAGTGTTAGCAGAGCACGTGTTGCATTTTGAAGACCTCAGCCATCTTTTCTCCCAATTTGTGCTCTTCTACTGTGAATAATCACAGAAGAATTTCTCCTGTGAGAAAGGTTGTTTCCCTACCTACTAGACATCTTTCTTTTCAGAAAGACTGTTATAAATAATTAAATAACTAGTTTTTACTGACTCAGACATTAAAAGCCAGACAAGTAATGAAAACAAATTAATAGGTAAAACTTCCTGAAGTATCAGTTTCCTTAAAACAAAATAAAACTCTTCATTAGAAGGGATTAATGATCTTAAAATATATGCAAAACACTTTTCTGAGCATGGAAACTAACCCTTTTAAATGGAAAAGTCATACCTTTAAATAAAAAATACCTGTAAGCGCAGTATAGATGAACTTGCCTCTGCATTTAAAAACTTTCTTCCTATTTGTAGAGCAGCCTTACAGTCTAACACCCTGATTTCAAAGCTCAGCAACCATTAAAAAAAATTAATTTGTGGTATATTTTAATGAGATTATAATATACTGCCTATACCAAGCAGCTGAGATTCTAAAAAAAAAAAAAACAAAACAACAAACAAATAAAAAAAACCAAACCCCCCCAAACCTTTAAAAACAGGCAGCCTGTAAGTTGAGCATCGATCACTGTTACTTCAGAATGTGTGGAACAGCTGTTCCACACAAGCATATTGGAGCTAAGTAATTTATTTCTTCATACATCCCCTCCATTAGGTTTGTATGTCATAAGTCTGCAGCTATTGGCCTTTGCTCTGGTTCTCAGTTATCAGCTGCAAAAGAAGTTCACCAGTCTATTCTGTTGCTGCCTTCAGCATGTGACAGGTGAGAAGTTCCTGCCTAGTTACAGATAGGAAAATAACAGTCAAGAGACCTGTTTGGTTTTTTGAAGACTTCAGAGAAAAACAAAAGGCAGTATCTATGTGTGCCTTATTCATGACGTCCTGAGTGGATTTTGGCTTCTATCTTTTTGTCTTTCCAGTGCTCTGGAATGAAAGCATGTATGGCACAGAAATCAAAATAAGCTTGTTTTGAAGGAAAAGGTCAAAAAGAAACAGGGGAAAAAAAAGATACAGGAAGTCCCAGGTCTTTTAAACTATCTTATATTACAGAATCTGAGCTGGTAGTTCTTTCTCTGAGAAAAAAAATGTGGATCGTTAAGTTGCTTCATTTAAGGGCCAGACAGCCTTCTTACATAATTTATTTCAAATTTCATGGAAATCAGTGTAAGTGTTTAAACTGATCTCAACAGCCTTCAGATAAACGAAAGCAATGACAGACCTCATTTTCAACTAGTCCGAATTCACTGATTCTTTAGAAATGACAGTGACTTCCCACAGTTCCAGCCCAAGTATTATTACAGCACCGTTCACAGCAGCTACGTCCACTCCACGCTCCTTGGGGAGGAATCCCGATCTCTCTAGCACTTGGAGTCCCAAAGCAGCCCAGCTCACGTTTATCACACAACGCCTTCAGCATTTCCTGTATCTTCTAGGTACATGCAGTATTTGAAAACAGACACTTAACTAAACTGTAACTGACATCAGGATGCCAGTAGTGGCTTCACATTGCTTGGGGTGGGGGAGAAGAGGAAGAAGAAGCATGGAAAACTCTTTCCCAGCTAGTATTTGATGTCAATGAACAGTACAATATTGGGCCTAAATCAGGACATTCACGCATAAGAGCAGGCACAAGGCTACATACTTCAGATGCAGAGCTAAGCTTAGTAATAATCCATACACTTGCCTAAATCTGCATCTTTTCTTACATGTACTACTATTTCCAAGTAACTCAGCAAAACGCAAAAAGGAAAAAAGTACAAAAGAAACAGTCCTCCAGAATATATTTTAAACATGAAAAGTAATCTTGTAATACACAATATAGACAGAAAATTCCCTTGCATTTTCAATGCCTGCTGACAACAGAACAATGTAAAGAAATGGTAAATAGATATAAAAAAGGTGGTATTTTTAAGATCAACTGCCTAAATATGCGTTGCAAAAGAAAGGGGCCACATAAAACTCTTCTCCTATTCCATTTAGTTAATTCCATATTTTTTTAAAAACAAATGCAGCTTTTTTTCTGATGGAAAATGTGTTTCCCACCAAAATTCTCTGTATTTTTACCATGGCCTTCATAACTAAAGAAAAAAAAAATATTGAGAAAGTGATACAACAATTTAAAACAACAGCATTAGGAATACTTCATTTCTCCAACATTCTGAAGTATCAGTTGAAAAACATAAAAACTGCTTAAAAATATCTGGAAAGAGTATTCTGTTAGGTAGTTTGTTGCTGTACTTTCTGCATAGTAGATAATCCCTAGTTGTGAAAAGGGAACAAGGAAAAAGTGGCTAAAACATCAAGAAGCTGCTGGGATTTATGGAAGAGAGAGATTAAAAATCAAAATGTCTGGTAATGAATGGCTAAAACTGAAAACAGAGATCAAAGATATCTTGAAAAGAAGATGACTATAAAACATCTACAAAACTACCAGAAGCAATAACAAAACAACAAAAGTAGAAGAATGATTGCATAAGGATGCACCACAGACTAGTTTATGACTTAAAAAATGTAATTTAAAGGAACAATTCAGAACTGTTGAGGAGAGAAGAAGATTAATTATAGGTCTTTAAGGAATAATTGTTTTCTGATTCTAAGCCCTTGCCTTCAGAATAAAAGTTGCAACAGTTTTAATTGGATCTTTTAAGCCCATACAAGCTTTTAACACAGATTAATTTAGATCACTTTTAACTTAGGCAACATACCAATGACCCAATGTCTAACGTAATTTAAGCAGTGGTCAAACCTTCTTAAATGCCTTTATACAAGGAGTGAATAATAATTTAACTAGGGTTTTTTTTTTAAAGTCACAACTTTCTACATTTAAACTTGTACCGTGCCACAGTAATCATTGCTAATGATACATTCAAACTGCACTTGTAGTCAGAAACATGACTTGCAGAAATGACAAGTCCTTACTGCATAAAGTTACTTCTGTGCACGTGACTCACATCCATTGCCTTTATGGGGGAAGTAAGAGTTCAATGCTTAACAAAACACAGGCAAGAATGGTAAGAAACAGGTACTAGCTGGATTCTGTTTTCCAGCTAGCTTCACAGTTAAACCTACAAATTGTTTCCAATGAACATATAATTTTGCTCTCATATAACTTCCTATCGTTAATGAAGATAAGTATGTGGCACAGGTATCTGCAAAAGTGTTATGTAGATCTGATGATCTTACATTTGCCAAAAGGAACTCAGTTTTGAATTCAGGTATTGGATTCTATTCCTACTCATAAAATATGCATGCTTAGTATCAACCATACACAACGGTGGAACCATACTTGTCATTGGTTTAGCCATGTTTCAGAGAAAAAGTCTCTTACAAACAGAAATTACGAGCAAACAAACAAACAAAATTAACTGGACTTTTTCCAGGAAATACCTTTGAAGTGTTTTGTTTCAGAGCTTTGCCATGACAGCCTAGCAAGCAGAGTCCTTTAGCAAACTTGACTCCTTGAATTTATATGTGCTCAGTGGAGGCTGGGAAAAGACCTAGAGGATAATCTAATTACCTTTCAATGTAAGGCTGCTGATTAGCAGTAAAAGATAAAATAGGAGCCAAATCCCTCCTGGAATAAACTGCAGACTCCTGATGTTTTATTAGAGTACCATAATAATCCCATGGGTAGGTGAAAAGGCAAGTGCACAAAAGAAGACATTTATTAGACTGCATAAGAGTAGCTAAAATCTAATCGATTAGCATACCAAGTGATCATCAAGGACAAGTTTGATTTAAGAATCTGCTTTGTGATTTGCAGAAATGTCACATCACTATAGTACCGTGCCCAAGAACCTCTGTGCACTATAATGTTGCTTCACAGAAAAGCCGTCTACTGTCCAGTAACAGCTCCAGCTCCAATTCTACTCCAGCTATCTGGCATACGGAGCAGCGAGGTCAGTTTTAAATTAAACTGCTCATTGGCTACCCAGGAACAGAGAATAATTTGCACAGCCTAATGGTCAGGGCAGTGCACCAAAGCTTCTGTTCCACAGTAATCTGTCGTGTAGCTGTGAGAAAGATGCCTGCCTTGATGCGGTGCTCGTTTCCCTACTCAGGCCTACTTCATTGCCCAAAACGTACCGCCTTCCTGCATAAGAATACCTGCTTATACCATCAAAGTGATTTCAGACTTCTTTGTTGTTGCTGCTATTCTGTTAAAAATACTAGTCTTGTTCTAATAAACAGCTTCAGTGTTAAACTTGTAATGTAAAAGCTCAGTGTAATGTGCAGTTGTAGTGTTACAATTATCAAGTGAATGTTAATTGACTGAGAAGACTGACATAACTGGTCATTAATCTGGTGGTGGTGATAAAAGCATTAAATTGTTACTAGAAATTGCCATTCACATGCTTTTCTTTTCTGTCCAGAAAAATAATTCTCATAAGCCATTATGCTCCGATTCTTTAATTTAGAATAAGAATTCCAAAAACGTGGGCTTTGTTTTTTAATGCGTACCATGAAGCTCCACATATAGCTATGACACTCTCTAAAAACTACAACATAATGAGTCAGACTGCAGAGATTCATGTGCACACTCCTACATATCTCGCAGTATTGCCAGATGCCCAATGGCTTTAAAGAATGTCAGTGTGCACAGAGTGACGCTTACAAAATGCTGCTAATAAATATAACCATTACAACCAACAGCAGCTGGACCTATTTTCTACGAGTGTTACTTAAGATCTGCAATTGTTCTCTCAGGAATTTCAGTTGATATTTGACCACAAGTGCATCGGACAGACATCCACTAACTTGTATTATGCGATGCTACTGCAAAGCATATGCTGTTTATTGGTGTGTTACCTTCCTTGAAAATCCCACTTGATTCTCATCTGATACCGTCTCACCTCTTTGATCAAACACCCATCAATGGCTAACATGCATTAGAAACTTTTCTTGCGGTTATGCTGATTTACTTGAGGAATGTTCTAGTCCCAAGAACCTTTTGGCAATGTGGGGAAATGACAGTCAAGAGCACCTGATTCTGAACAACAGTTCAGTTACGTTTTACCGTTCTTTTTGTGTTTAGCAAATTAACAACAAATGTTTTGGTTTACGTGCTCAGGCCAAATGCATTCCCTTCTGCTTTTCTCTAATCTCCAGCTATGCAAAATGCCTCCTTCAAATTGCAATTCCCACATTTTGATCATCATTATATTTTATATAATTAATTCAATTACTTGTTCTAGAAGTCCAGATTTTGGATGCCTTAAGAAGAAAAACCTGTAATGCCTACTGTTGTGAACTAACCATAATCATTACCTCAGAAGTATTCACCATCACTCTACTGAGTTGTTCTAATCTACTCTGCAATGTTCTTTATGCATAAAGGTATACAAGTGACAGATGGCTGGGCAAAGTAGGAAATTCAAAAAATAAAAAATACTCTTAAAGAATATCTAAGTATTGCTTAAACTGCTGCTTTGACAAAGCACAAAGTTATTTTACTGGCAACAAACACCAAAGAACTGAAGGTTTTGACAAATATGAATCTAGGACTGACATATTAATTTAAAGACGACTCTCAATGACAACTTTCATCTAGGCAAGTGTCTTAAAAGGGTTTGGAATGATATTAAAATCACAGCAGTAAATAACTAATTTAATGTAACATCAATCTGACTGCTCAGTCTAGTTTCTGGTTATATAATCACAGAACAGCAGTCAAATCTGCCCAAAACAGCGAGGTGAAACAAAAGCCAAAACAACTCTTTTTTTGGCTGGATTACACAGACTGCATAATGCTTGTTCTTTAATTAACAGATAATATTACTACAGTACAAGAGTATCATAAGGTAATGGTCTTCTGCTGCTAAGTACTGAGGAATGCCTATGCTAAAGTTATATTACGATTGTAATACCAAGTGGATTAAAAATTAGTCATTTTATCTTCTGGATGCTAGTACAGTAAAGAGATTGCAAAAGAAGAATCAGAATGGAAAGATGCCAAGAGGTGGAGATACAGTGTGCTTCCCCCAGTCAGGGACTAATTAATTCATGTAAGCAGAGTGTCTATAAATATGCAGTAGGTACATGAAACAGCTGATTTCCTTTAATGATGCTTCATTTTTCTAAATGTTTATTATAAACTAATAGCAATCTGGCAAGCTGACTGGCTCACAGTAACGTTACTGTGTCACACTTAGAGCAAAGCCATTTCATGTGAGGCAAGGATCACATTTGTAGCACAGCCATTTCATGTGGAGCATAAATTACGATCCTCAGTACCGATTTGCAAGATTAAACCGTTACCTGCTTTGTAGAACAACACTGACCATTAAAAAACACCAACAAAACACAAAACCAAAATAACATCAGAGATTTTTGAACACCCCAGCAAATCTAAAAAACCCCAAAACTTATGTACATAATAACAACAATAAAAAGCTTCACTGCCATTCCCATTTCACACAGCTAAAACAGAGGAAGACGACATCTACCCAAATTTCAAGGAAGACCTTGAAAAATCAAGTCTCTTGAATCAAGGACCTCCAGTCCAGTCAAAACAATTCCTCTTCCTCCACTGACAGTTCCCTACCAGTTTTTGAAGTAATTTGGCTTTATACTCCTAAAATATTTTTTAGCACTCAACCAATTACTTTTCTTAAAGACTGTTTGGTAAAATGCAATCTGGTATTTTTGTTTAATACACTAAAATAAATTAAACTCAAAATGGTCCCACATATGCTCTGTCTGACCTTCTCTTTCACGAGGTATTAACTGTTCTGGAAACTAATCTATTTGACTGGGGCATTCATACCCAGAAATTTGCACTGCTTGCCAAAGGTCAGGTCTGATCATCTCTCTTCACTCTAATGCTGCCCTCTTTCTGTGTAAATGTTATGCTTTATTCCCTGAATAAATCTTGCAGGCCATGTTTACTGCTGGTGTTTGTTTCAAGCAAACATCAATCTGACAGCCATGATTAGCATTTTTCAGGAGCTTGATTCCATCTTAGAGGAGATAAAATTGGACTTCTCAAAGCTCAGCAGACATGTAGAAGAAAGTCATCTGATATTCTTCCTATCACAGAAAGCCTTGCGCATTTCCCAAGCACCTTCATAACCCTCTTTGGATTCTCTGCACGGAAAATAAAAGATTTCTTCAAAAATGAACTGTTCATTAGAATCCGTAAGTACACCAAATTTCCATGTGTGGAAATAACAGACTCTAAGGGACTGATACATTCTCTTCTGTTGATCTTTCCATAGGACAGCAGAATCTTTAAAAGCAAGCACAAAACCATAAAGAGAATCAGCATCTATTAGCAGAATACAAAGAAACTTAAATCCTTGGAATTACTTTAACCCTCGTTTGCTTCACCACAGAGCACAACAACAGTACTCACAACACTACACTTCTCTACATTAGACTGCGTAGAGCATGCTTAGATGAGCAGCCCAAGTGACATCCATAGGACTGCTTTGTGCAAATATGTTCTGTAGCCTTTGTGGACGGTGACGCAGACAAAATGTATGCGTGTGCACGTACATGCACGTGTATTGCATGCAGTTACTAGTTTTTACCCAGTATTTCACACTGGACTCCCCTAACTTAAAATGGACATGCTCCAATCAAAGAACGAGCTGCAGCTATAGCTCTGAACTAGAATACTCGCACAAGCAAATCCAACTTCTTGGATACGTACAGATAACAAACTCTTAAGCATTTTTGATCTGCACATTCCAGCTGCGCAGCAACAAGTATTGTCTGTTCTGGGTCACATAATACACAGCCGTGCAGATGTACAAATATCAGGCCAAGTCTTTGTAGATAGAGTTGCATGAAACATCTTCTACCTGAGAATTACATTCAAAGGTGATATTTAACAATTATGTTTGCTACAGGCAAGATTCTGCCTTAAATAAACTTTTAGCAAACGGAGTTCAGGGAAGGCTGAACATTTACAGTAGAAGAAAAATTTTAATATTATGTGCTTAGTTGTGTCCAACATTGACTTTCACAGCTGTACATACATATCCTGCTATTTTTAATTGTTTATTCAAAATAAGCAAGAGCCAAAACAAGAAAACACCGAGAGAGACATTACTTCCCATTGTTTTAGCCACATTTTGTTCTTCATATGAAAGGACTGATTTTGGATATGAATCTAGGAATTTCTAGCAAAATGCTCCACATATCTAAGAAGTTAAAATAGAAGATAAAAGTCTTTTCTTTGACAAATTGAGGCAGGATGCTTTACTACCACCAGTTTATTATTTGCTCTTCTATTTCTGCAGTTCTAGTTGCTCTTCCTTCCATAATTAATTAAATATTTACAGAGACGGGAAAACCGTAAAGACTGACAGTCAGGAAATTCAGCAGGGCTGATGTGGGCAACTAAAGACTGTATTGTTTGCATATGAACACACAACAATTTAGAATGGGAAGTCATCAATCATGAAGGGTCTTGTTATGCCAGAGCTTTGCCCAGATATGCTGTTTGTATGGATATGTGCACACGGACTGACATAGAATTTATGAATGCTGGTATTGAACATATTCATTGTATTACACATACATGAAAGGTGGTGGCTCAATATGCCATTACACTTTGGGACATATCAAATGTTCAGAGTTTTTAAGTATGTGCACATCAACTTTTATATATACACCATGTTTTGATCATAATTTATGCATAAAAGTAATTACACACATAACTAACTCCTGTGCATATTTGTAGAGTACACTATATGAGGTGGATTCATTTAGATAATAGTTTCTTGAATTGCTACAAACCTTATTTGTATCTTCATTAAAATATCAGCGCAACTACAACAGTGCCATATTAGCATCAGCTTGTATATTGCTATAACCTAGAAAAGTCCTTAGCTGTGTATGAGCAATCTCAGAGGAACCAAATATTCCATATTCATGTCTATGTGTCATCTTAATGAAGCCAAATATATTCTGAAGGGGAAACATTTACCCAAGCACAGCAAATGTATTGTTTTCTTGAATAGGTACTTTGTTCAATACACCTTCAAGAAACCCTGTACCAAGCTCATTTATGCCTTAAAACTTGAGAACTGAAATGAAGTTACATGTATTATTTTCAGAATCAAGGAGACTACAAAACATAGCGAACTTGAAGCTTAATTAGCTGAGTTTCAACTTCACTGTTTGAGAGAACAGAACAAGAAATAGCCACTTCCTGGAAAGGAGCGACACTAAAGTTGAATTATTCTGCTCAAATAGCTTTAGAGCCTTCATCATCTTCATTCTGATCTGTAAGAATATTCATTCTAATAAGATTTTAGCCTAGGAAAACAGATTCATGATTTACTTTTTTATAGGCCTGACCTTGTCTATAGTCTGCTTTTTTTCAGTTTAACCTTGTTGTTGTGGATAGCTGTAAAACAAATGCTGTACTCTTCACAAAAAGAGTGAGTTACTAATGTTAACACCATTTTCCTGTCAATGAAAAAACATTATTAACATTAATCTTGTCTCCTCGCAAAATCTTATTAAATAGTATTCCAACTTATACTGAGATAAATTGCTCCCTCTACTGTCTGAATCCTGAAATATTAATGAAGGGCATAATACATAAGTAATTTTTTATTATAGTCTGTGATCCGTACCACTGTGGTACATGTACCATCTGATCATCTTGCCAAATAAGTCAGATCATTCATTACTGAATTTTTCAACCTATAATTCAGTGGAAAATGTGAATTCGGCTAGTCAAAAAACAAAAGTACAATTTTAAATAAGGATCTTGTTAATTTCCCCACCCCCAACCTGGAGAATAGAAACACACAGTAATGTCAGATCACACAATGTCAAAAACAACCAAACCCACCAACAACACAGTAATTAATAAAGACCAGTTTCAGCAGACCCTGTGTCCCAGTTTACCATTTACATTTAGAGCCTTTTCCACTTCTTTGGCAGCATAATGCAGCTTATTATGAGGCAAAATCATATCTCCCGATATAATTGCAATTACAGGCATATAATTTGTGTAATACAAAGGTGGCAAACCCAAAGACTTCCCTAAATCACCTAAGTGTTTAAAGAGATCTGAGTGATTTACCCTCAATATGTCAACAAGTCATGAGCAAGAGGACAAAGATCGTGAACATACCAGCTTGTGTCAGTACTTGTGAGGATTTCCTCCCTGGGTCATCAGCCACCGTTGAGCAAACCACAATTAAATTGCTGAAAAGTAGGGATGCACCAGGGGTGTCATTAGAGGATAAGGAAATTAAGGCAAATAGTGGGGTCACATTTCCGAGGCAAACACCATTCTGTGAGATATTTCTTGTACAAACTTTTAACTGTGCTAAAACAATGAAAAAAAGTAACGCTACTTGCTATTAATCGCAGCAGAGACACTTCACCAGTGTGAAGTCACTTCATGGCCTACAAACCCCGTAAGACTTAGACAAACCCTCACTTAGAAGGTTTAACTGGAGTTTAAGCCATACCCACTTGCCAAGACACCACCAACGTCCCTGCTGTGCCAGGTTCCCAGGGGATTCGAGTTTAATCTCAGGAATGGCTCACCCTTTCCGAGTAGCTTAGGCTGTACCGAGTAGGTGTCAGGATGGCTCCCACAGGACATCTCTCTCTGCACCTCAGGCTGACAAAACCAAACACACTCCTCCAGCTAATTAACCAAGTGTCATCCTACACATACAGCTTGCTCCAGACTTCTCTCTGCCGCCGCGTCCTTCCCACAGAGCCTTGATCACAGGGCAACGCTGCACCACTGCCCTGCTGCAGGGGAGGCAAGGCAGAAGGGAGAAACAAGTCTCCAGGAACCCCATTCTCCCTGCCGCGGCAGCCCTCTTCGCTGCACCCTTCCCCACAGCAGCTATGTGGGGAAGCAGAAGCAGGGTAGCCAGAGCAAGATACGTAGTCAGGGGCAAGGGCTGCCTCGTACTGGGGGCACATAACCCAGGAGCTTGTTTCTGACGCTTAGTCACTCTCAGGGTTATCACTAACTTGGAGAAAACGCTTCAAGCGGTGTCTAGACCTTGCAGGGATGCACTGGAGACACGATTTCCTGGTTCCCCAGGCAGGCTGCCAGAAAATACCGGTGTCTTCAGCTGAGCCTGCACATCTAGGTATTTTTTTCATGGATAAGGATGGAGAACCTGCTCAGACTGGATCAACGTATGGCCTCGGCATCCATCCAGGCTCAAC
Organism: Elanus axillaris; assembly: GCA_026212715.1. NCBI lineage: Eukaryota > Metazoa > Chordata > Aves > Accipitriformes > Accipitridae > Elanus > Elanus axillaris. The sequence continues at coordinate 6,881,797 of JANZLQ010000009.1, read as the reverse complement.
AATTGGGGAAAGCTTCTGTGCCTGCTAACACGTGTGTCATCTGGGATCTTCATCATGCTGTTTCTGCTGAGCAGGCACAAAAACGCCACAAGTGTCTTCCTAAAGGCCAATGCCATCAATATGCCATTGCAGGCAACTGCCTGTTTTGCTTGTATTTTAAACTAACCCTGTTAATACTGGTCTTAACTCAGGACTCACTCTTTTTAGCTGGCACAGGAAAATCATTCTTTCAGCTCTGGAGCTTCCAGTTCAATACCTGTTCCTGGCCAATATTCCATGTAGAATTTGTGCTGATTTTCCCACAGAATCAGCATTTTACTAGCAGTGAGCTATCCACCAAGGAGAAAACAGGATTTCTGACTATGAACACAGCCCTAACCACCCACCAACATCACTATGAGTCATTGCACCTCAGAAAATAACTACAAACAGATATACATATACACACACACACGCCTTCAGTATCAGGTACTTGCATGACAGCATGAATGCCACTGAACAATGCAAATATTATTAGACCTTATTCACGTGCTTGAGTAGGGATATATTTATTTCTACAATGAGACTGAAGATAATGGGAATACTTCTGCCATGGGACACTGCATATGGCAAATTGAAATTCACTGCTTTAAGTAATGTTTCATCTAATTTTTTTTAACCACTATTTCATTCTCTAACATAACGAAACTATATGATGCTATAGAATACCTCCACTATTAGGTTATGTTCCTAAGTTGCACCTGATTAGCAGTTTCCTCCCTTTAATTAAAAATGTATTTCACTGCTTTAGTTTAGTTCATTTTATGAATCTTCCTAAAGGTGAAGATGCAAATTAGATTTTAGCTCCTCAAATTGTATAGGAAGACAGATTTCTAATTTAAAAACCCTCTAATTATGAACTATTAAATTCTAATATTTGAGCACTTAATTATAAAACACATTTACTGATTCCCCTAAGAAACACACTGAAACAAATTCATAAGTAGAACTTAATTGGAAATGTAACATGATTAATAGAAAAGCTAGAGATGAAATATGAAGTGGAAATGTGTCTGCTGCCACAGTTACATGCTCATGAAAGGGAATTTAATGTTATAAACAAGAAAAAAATTAATCCTCTTAAGTCAAAAATCATCTAACTGTGAATACAGTCAGAGCCAGTTCTTGACCCAACAGTTCAGCCAAACAGTCTTGCTGAATCTAATAATACTTTGCAAAAAAAGGATGAGATGACTGTGCTTAGTGGAAGATGGCAATCATGGTGGGCCAAGGTGGAACCTTAAAGTTCATGAACAAAAGCAATCTCCCTCAAGATAGTAAGAATAATTAATGTCATTTCTAAAAATATTAATTTTTAAATACTTTTTCTCGATATTCTAACCATCTTCACATGCAAGCACTTCCAATTTATTAAAACCTGTATATTTTCTAAGACTCAAAATGAAAATATGTCCACAGCGCTGGGAATAAATTGGACACCTGTGGCCACCACAAAAAAAAGCAAAGCAATCCATAAGAAATTAAAGGAGCAAAATTAGCCTTCCACTTTTGGCAACAGGAATGTTAAATGTGATAATAGTTTAATGATGATCATCTATCTCCCAGGATACTTAATTCACAAAAAATTACCATACAAATTATTCTCCAAGGGTTTGTAATAGAAAGGAAAAAGTGAAGAAGGTTAGCCATAAGGTAGAGAACAAAACAGTGGAAAAGCATGAGGTACTTTGAAAGTCCTCACAGACCTTCCCTAGATGGGAACTCACTAAGCCGCTGAATATGCTCTACCAGGTCACCATAGTCTCACACACTACCACCATCTTTAGCTTGCAGGGTTTGTGCTGCATAACACGCTCTTTTCTTGGCCAACCAAACTTCCTTGACACAAGCTACCTATTGCTCCAAGCTTTCCCACTTGGGATTAGCAGAAGCAAAGAGATGCACAAGTTTGGCAAGTGGAAAGAAATTAGCCTATATTGTAGCTGGTACTAGAAATATGCAGGTAAAGACAAATATGTTGTCCGTTCAACCCATGTACTTTTTAGACTAAAGGCAGAATTTTCATATACTCTTTTTTCCCTTTCACCACCCTTCACTTGATTTCTTTAGCTGAACAGAAATCATCTCTTTCCCACCTTCATCCAGACTTTTTGCCAACAGTTTAATTGAAGTCTTAGGTGTCATATCCAAATGGAATTATAATGCATCCTATTTTAATCCTTTCAGCCAGCGCTTTTCCACTGTATGCTTTTGAGACTGTTTCAGACAGCCTAGGGGCTGTCACAAGACGCTCTACCCCTTTCAGAGTACATCTTGTCACATAACTGCTTCTGGGAAACAGGCAGTCTTTTTCCTAACACAGGCAGAATGCCACTGGTTGAAAAGGGGGCACGCTGTCTTCTTCTGTGCCTCACAGTGCAACTTCACCTCAACCAGCCAGTCACACCGACAGAAAACCACTGGCCTTTCTCATTTTTTCCTCCGTTTCCTCAAGTAGGTGAAGAACTTGCAGGGGGCTTTTTCCCCCTCTGTGGCAGGTATAGCAAGTTAGGTAAGACTCTTTATATACACTGGCCATCTTTCTGCTAGTAAAGTATGAGGCCACTTAAGCTGCATCTCAGCTGTTCTTCTCCCAACAAGATTTGAACACAGACTATGAGTGGTGAGGTAAAGACAAAAGTCTGCCTAACTTACAGTCTCAAACTTTGCACTGAAGCATTAAGCTCTGTGAGAGCAAAGACGCAAATATTTAATTAACCCCTTGACCTTTGGTTAGGAATTCTGTTCAGAAACAGAAAACGTGTTTCATAATCACAGAAATGCATTTGTCATTCTATCCGTCACAGGTGTTCTCAAGAACACCAAGAACTGAGATAACAGCAGTTTGTCTACTCCATAGTCATTATTACTACAATGGTCATAAACATCTTCTAAAACTCCCTGGACAATGTCTGACAGTAGGATTGCTACCTGAAGCATTAAATTAGGTAGTGACAGCATTGCATCCTTCCTGTTTGAGTCTTGGCTTGTTATATCATTTTCCAATAATCTGATCCTAAGAAATAAATTTACTATTTTTTTCATGCTGAAAAAGGTTAAACTCAGTTCCACTGAAAGAGCACTTCCTGTTTTAATTTTATGCATGGGCAATTTTTCTTACAGTTTCCAAAAATTTTCACCGTTCTTTTTAGAGAAAGCAAAATGAGCAAATGTTTTGCAATTCTTTGCTAGAAATAGATTAATTTTTCTTCAAAAACTCATGCACCGGCAGGCTCAGATAAAGTTTGGAACAAACTGCTGGTGTGTACTACTTATCTCATGTATCTTTCACATTACTAGTTCCATTATGAGGAATAATAAAATGAAGCAAAAGAGCTCAGGTAATAAGCAATCCAATGATTTGATGTTACTTCTCATAGGATGTTAGTTAAGTGTGATCTCTGTGAAGCTCAAAATTACAAAGTTCTTCCTCTTGAGAGTCATTACCAGACAGATGCTCTAAAGAGTGGCATCCAGTGACAGTGTATAATCAGACAAATCTAGTGTTACCATTATACCTTAACTGTGCAAAAGAATAATGGTATTTCACACAAATTCTAATATAGAGTATTAATTATATTAAATATAACTGTAATTATTACAGATTAGCAATTCATCCTCTCACAGCTTTTCAATTAATTTGTGCAGACAAAAAAAGTTCCGTTACATTAGTCTCTCTGAAAGAAGATTATGCTATGGTATGGCAGCTCCATTCAAACATGCACGCATGTGTCTGGAGAGACATCCGTTACTACAACAAAAGTACTGCTGTAGGTCTAAATGTAAAATTGGTAATACAAAAAAGTGCTATTAAACTAAAACAATGGAAGACCCAGATTAAATTCTGTTGTCCATTTTTAAACCTCTGTCCCACACTGCATTATTTTGAATGGCTGTTAAACTAACCAAAACACAACACTATTCATAGCATCACCCCAATGGAGAGACTAAACAACCCCAAGCAAAAGCTGAATTACACAGCACAGTCACCAGAAATGGTCTAGATGCAGTGGTAAAACACTTGGCCCACTCACAAAAACTGCCTGAAGTTGTGCTGGTCTTGGCTGGGATAGAGTTGATTTTCTTCATAGTAGCTGGTATGGGGCTGTGGTTTGGATCTGTGCTGGAAACAGTGCTGGTAACGCAGAGACGCTTCAGTTCTGCTGGG
>JANZLQ010000009.1:6845544-6877315 GCA_026212715.1 Elanus axillaris | reverse complement strand
CTGTCCTGGAGGTGGCTGAACACCGGCCTGACCATGGGGAGTGGGGAGTGAATTCCTTGTCTTGCTCTGCTTGTGCACGTGGGTTTTGGGTTACCTATTAAACTGTCTTTATCTCACCACACAAGTTTTCTCACTTTTAGCCTTCTGATGCTCCTCCCCAACCCACCAGGGGGGAGTGAGTGAGCAGCTGCATGGGGCTGAGCTGCTGGCTGGGGTTAAACCACAACAACAGCCTATATGAATCCAGGTAAATTGTGCTATGGCTGTACTGTAGATGTGCTATTTTCAGCCCTCTTACTTGCTTCACATACAGCTTGGAATTAATGACCAAGAGATATGGAGAACTTTGAATCTGAGATTTAGAATTAGAGCAAAAAGGAATTATTGAAAAGTAGGCAGCTATGATCACACAAAGGTTCATGTAGATGAAGGGGTTTATCTTGTTCCATCTTTAAGGTACTATAAACTACTTGGTATTCAACATTCACCAGGTTTGTCCAAACGAGCAATTACAGCAGAAATACAAAATACATTAATTCCATTAAAGCTTAACACACAGCCATTTTCTCAAGAAAACAAGGAATTTCATATATATTCACAATAATGTGTACAAATAATTATTAAAAAAAACTTCCTTTTGCTAGTATCTTGACTCTAATAATAGCAAGAATAAAATATTTGGTAATGTGGAAGTCGTATTTAAATGGATATACTTTCAGGAAAGACTAGATTTGTTACAAAAAAGTGTTATGATGGTAGCATTTTTCTGAACAAAGAATAAAAGTGACAAGATAAGAAAGCCACAAGCAAAAGTAAAGATTTAGAAAAAAGTGTGATGGTCCATACAGCGTTTTCATATAAATACAGACTTCAGTTGGTAAAACCTACCTATGGGTAAGCTTACAAGGACTGTGCAGAATACTTTTGCCTTCTCATAGTTTTACAGACAACACTATTCAATTCATGAGTAATTCACATTAACTCTATTGTTATATTATTAACACATTAACAGTTTTGCTCTGTAAAACACAATGTGCTTTTCAAAAAAAAACAAATTAAAGAGAAAAAAAAAATATGTGTTTGGAGTTTTTTTTCCAGTTTGCTCCATTTTATAAATCTCCTATGTCTGACCACCATGTGCTACTGACTTACTCAGTAGCATTCATCAAATAAACAAGCTGTAACAGGAAAGCTTAAATATAAATTCATGTTATTTTATGGTCATTCTTCCTCTGCTTGTCTAGCCCACTACTTCAGATACATAAAAAAACTTGATTGAAATTCTCATGTCTAGGACCCCAGCCATATCTACCACAAAACCACTTACACATATGGTACGTAACTTCTATTTAATGCTGCTTTACTTAGTTTCTACCATCCTGCTCCTGAATGTTATACAACATGTTTCATAACAAAATGCAGAGTGAGCTGTAATATTTTTGAGCTAGCTCTTTATTTAGGAAAAAAAAAAAGCACGAAATTCCAAAACAAGCAAACAAAAAAAAAAAGCTACCGGCTTTTCAGAATATCCAGTCCACACCTTTACGAATGTGGGCATCCAAGTAAAAAATTTACTGCAGTATGTCTGCCTCCAAGAATGTGTTTAATCTTAATGATCCTGCAGCACTTCTAGTCAAAATATATCCATCAGTATTCTTGCCAAAGAATTTCTGGCATTCAGTATAACAACTACTACATGAAGAAATGTTTTGCTTATCTAAAACTTATGTTTAAGAATAAATAAACTGGAAAGACAACCAAAAGTACCTTTAAAGGAAAGAATACAGCCAGTTTGCTACTTGAATTTCTGCAGTCAGAATTTTCTGAGGGAGATTCTTATTTTTCCAGATAACTTGCTAAGATTGTGATTTACGAGACCTACAGGAAAGAGAGTTCTCTAATTTGCCAATGCATCTAATCACCTCTGTGCGCTGGCTATGCCTAAAAGGCTTAATCCTCTCACAGTCTATTCCAAGAATGAACTCACTGATAATATCAGAAAGACAACAGACTACTGTGCTACTTGCTATTGAAGGTTAATACACAGAACCACACAGGCAATTTCTACCTCATATTAATCTGTGTTCTTTATTGCCACTTAGTAATTTAACATTGTAAAATGCTACAAATAATCAACCACAGATACGGTAACTTTGCCATTGTTGTGATCGCTATCAGCCAATACAAGTCTAAAATAACAAGGTTTGCTGTCACCTACAACTCTTGTGCTAGAGATACATACATTTCAAAATGTAAGAAGACACTAGACAGATTTAAATCACTAAACAATAGATTATGAAGTAGCAGGTTCAATTTTGTCTTCAACCCATACATTTTTGTTTTCATAGTTTGTGCTTACCCCCTACTTCTTTCCTCCTTTGTCAGTAGCTATATAAAAGTAAAGATTGGTAGATGAGAGGAAAAAAAAGAAGAAAGGTAACAGAGAGAGAATCTGCTTAATCTGAACCATCCTACCACTCCATTAAAAATCTTTCAAAACTTTAATTTAATGAAATAAACAAAAATGGGGTTTTGCATGGGAAAAAAAAAAAAAAAAAAAATTCAACACAACTCCCAGGCAAGATTCATTGTTACAGCACAGCAAGTCCCAGCTAGGTGGGGACTCGTAATACATAAGAGTACATGATCCTACAGCCTACATTTACCCTTTGTGCTCTTCTGAAAAGAAAGAAAATAATTTAAAACAAACAAACAAACCCCAAAGCAACTTAAAAGCAGATGGAAGTAAAGCAATTCTTTCTGTCTACAGCGAATTTGATTACACATGCTAACCATTCCCTGGTCGGTGCTTGTTATATAGGCTTGGTGATAAAGGGAAACTCCTATAGAATTTCTACACGTAGCTGAGAATTCAGGCCCCAGCAGATGGTTCTAAAATAGATTTTTAGCTTGATTTTAACATTATCTAATCTCAGTAGCAAAACTGACACCAGGAGCCTGTCTGCCTGCCTCCATGAACTAAAAGTTACGCACAGAAGTGCAATTCCTACAGCGATCTGATTTTTCGTTTGGTTTTGCCCCCATAATGTTCGTTGACTTACTGATGTTAAAAGATCTTCTGTATTGAAACCTCTTAACAGGGATTAACACTTCAGCTGTAGCTCCGCATATTAAATGTATTCAGAAAATCATAAAGGCACCTTTGGGTTTCAGAAGAATAAATTATATGAAGATCACAAAGGCTACACCGAGCCATGACTTGTCAACTTCAGGTTTCAAAGCAGATAACTCAGCAAACTGCATGGGAGCACTTTGCCGGTTTGGGGTTTGCTCTTTTTCATGTTTGTTTAATTGTTAAAATTTGTCAAAATTTACTTCCACTTTAAAAAGCAAGGAAAAACATACTGAATACATATACAGTATACTGAATACAGATGCACATTGCAACAGGTCTGGATCCTGTCCCCTTATACATAGCCAGCAGCAATACACTTCATCCATAATTCCACTGAAACCCACAGGGCTATTCGTGATTGTAAAAATTAGTTTTTAAAAATTCATGCATTCAAAAATCATGCATATTTTAACAGCAATGCTAAAAAAGAAACAAAGAAAACACCACCCAGCAAAGAAAAAAACGCTGCACTTCCTGCACCTACTGTTACTTCCATTAGAAATGAACATGGAAGACCTCAAGTTATCATTATCTTTCTGCTCCCCCTGTGCTTAGCGCTTAGCACACCAGGGTCGCAGGACTTTAGGAAGGTATGTGCTTCTACAGCAACTGGCCAGAGCTTCTGCCTGCCCTCTAGTACATAATTTTCTCTAGTGTACCATATCTAAGATCCCATTAAATCTGTTATCTCAGATTTGAGTGACAAGAGCGATTTCAAAATACCAAAGCAGTTTCCTGTCATAAGCTGATGAACATTCAAAGTCAATAAATTCAGTACAGAAACACATTTTCAAGGATAAAAGAGATGACATTTTTGCAAGTAAAAGGTAAATTAATGCAATGTTGTTACTCAGAGAAGCAAATCCTAGCTCTTACTAGACTAGATGGGGAGAAAGTTTAAAAAAGGAAGGCTCTTTTATGTTTCACTGTATTCTATGAAAAGTGCTCTGGTTCTTAACTCTGTTGTACACCTAATATTGAACTGTAATAGACTGGGTTGCCTACTAAATGAAACATCATTTTACAGTGTTTAAGTTACATCATTGGGAACAGCAGGCAACATCAGATGCTTAACTAGGAATAAACTATATTTAAGGTCATACTTTGGATGTTCACAGAGTATCTGAAATGTTTTGGGGTTTTCTTATTCCACCAGGAAGAAAATATCAGAAAATTTCCTTTCTTCCTGACATCCAGAAAAAGACATATTTGATGTATTACCTACTTCACTTCAGACTTTTTACATAAATTTTCTCTGCTCTGGCAGTGTCATTTGACAAAAGCCCTGTGGAAACTAAAACAGAATTTCTTTTCCAGAGTGTGAAGAAAAGGACTAACTGTAACACAGAATAAAATAAAGCTCCTAATCATGTAAAATGGATTAAAAATACATTACTTTCTGTATTAAAATATTTAGTTCAAAATAAGCATAAACCCCTCAGTTATTACACACAAATTTCCTAACATCCTGTTATTGTTTTCATTTCCATTGAAAACCCCAAATATATAATAGTCTATCTCTTTAAAATGGTAAATAAAACAATACTTGTGGTCTTTCACTTGAACCCTAAATAATCACAGCTCCAGCCATTCAAGGCGTTTTACTCAAGCCTAACCCTGAAGTTATGTGCAAAACTGACACATTTGTTCACCTCTCTTTCTATGTTCTTATATATTTTTTTTTTCTGTTATGTCCTTGTAATGTTGCTGCTGTTCCATTAGCTAGATTATTTTTCTGCCAATAATATTATAATTTAGAAGAACTGGTCATCTAATGAGGAAGAAGGAACTGATTTGAAAAGTTTGACTGAAATCAGTTACAATCTAACATGGCAAATAACAACTTTTCCAGTGATATGTGAAAAATACATCTCCAAAATATTCAGCGTATCTTTCAACTTACTCTTGTATTGACAACCTCTCCATAGAGAATCACTCAGTTCAGGATGGTCCAGGGTGGTACAGCTGCGGTAAAGCTTAAGGCTTGCGGCTAGGACAGTCTAGGATGGTTTGTGAATGCTACACGGAGGAAGAAAAAGAACTCAACAGCAGAACAGCAGCTTGCTTTCAGCAAGTCAAAAAATACACTAGCATCAGCTAAGGATTCAAAGGGAGCGTTCGAAGACTTAAATATGAGTGGAAAAGGGGATTAACTGCTACACAGAAGAACACTAGACGGAACAAGCAGTTTGCGAGTATTTTCAGACTTGTTAGAACAGAATGCAGGAATTCCAATACAAAATATAGTGACTGAAAGGCAACTTCAGCTTTACAGCTACAACACTGTGTGTAGTGTAACAGCCTTTACCACTGTGTTTTTTATGACTACCATCCTAAAATCTTTCTGCTACTCCTCACTCCTATTGCAGTTATTCATTCCTCTTTCTAGTTAGTTTTAGTTGCAAAATTTCTTGTTTGTTTGGGGTTTTTTAATTTGGTAAAAACAAAAATAAATGTCATGAAGCAAAAGGAAAAATGAACACTAAAAATTGTCTTGTATAAGTTTATCCGAGTAGACACATTTATTTATAAATGCATGAAGCAGGATCTTCTTGCATTTAACCAGGACTTAAAACATTCACTTTGGAAGCATTTCTTTTTATTTCAGTCCATGTAAGTAAGAGGAAATTCAGACAGCATGCTACTTAAGAAATTAATTCAAGATTTTTTTCTACAACTTCGTATCATAGCAGTTATCCTGATACTCATGATATTGTGTCAAACAATATATGACAAATAGAATGTCAGAGAAAGGAAAAGGTATTTAAGCAGTCATGGAAAAAAATAATCATTATCATTTCAATCATTATCATTTCAATAATTATCTATTAGGAAACAACCTCTAATGCAATACAAATGGTTGATCTGTCAGTATGCATATTGCTTCCATCTCTAAATATGTATTCCATGCAAAATGCAGAGGATATTTTTCATCAGTAACTTAAAATACTGAGGGATCTTGGGGGAACTTACACTAACAGTTATTTTCAGCAGCCACCTACATGCCATTCTCTAATGCAAAGGAAAGTAGAAGTAGTATGAGGACAACATCTTTTTTTTTTTTTTTTAAAAGATTGAAAATGCTTTCCCCATAAATCTTGCCTGACACTTGAATAGGAACAAGGGAAAATACTTCTGCAGACAAGGAAAATTTTCTTAAGAAATCATCCCTAAATATTATTTCCTTATTCACATGGAGAAAAAATAACCCTGATGAATGACATAAAACTTTTTTTTAACAGCTGTTTGTAGTGCTTCCCTCACAGTCTACCCTTCCACCTTGACTTGGATCCTAAAGGACCATTTTCCCTTCTGCAAGGAGGAAATTCAGTTACCAGGTCAGTGAATTGCAACTTTCAGTCTGCATTCAGTCTTCAGGAGATCTGAACACCACAAGCAAGAGGTCAAAGTCCACTGGCTCAGTAATGGCATGAAGGACACAGCTCCTGAACTTCAGTGCTGATGGCAGCTCCTCATATACCCATGAGCAGAACAATTACCACCCTTATCTCTGGCTGCCCTTTGTAAAATGAGACTGCTCTAAAATTCATTATATGCACGTGCAGGATGTTGAGGGCAAATGCAAATAAATGCTGTGTGCTCAGAATGAAAATTTATATTAAACCAACATCAATGCAACTGGCTTAGATTATGTTTATGTAAAGTACTTTTGTACATGCCTAATTCACGTTAAGCACATCCTTAAATGCTCAGTAAGGGTTGGGCCCGCATAGGAATGGGCTTTGGATTATACTTTTTGAGCAGAAAAAGGAAAAGTTACTTCATATACAAACTGGGTTGATAGATATCTACAGGAGCAGACTGCTTTAGAATTGCATAGTGTGAAAGTTTTAGAAGCCAAGATCAATGTCTGCACTTCTGAGAACAGTTATCTTAATTTACAGCAAGTATTCACAGAACGACACATTCAACACGCAACATTCTTTAAAAAAGAAAGGAAAAGTGACATATTACATTGCGCTTCCAAGATACTGCAGTTCAGCTGAGTACATCTTACTTGGCAAATGTAACCCATCACTGACCTTGACAAGACATTAATGCCAGAGGATTACTTTTTTGTGAAGTGGTGCTGCTGGTTGGAACTGTGGTTCTGTGGCAACTTTCCTTCCTCTTTAAATTGATATATGAGCCTGCTGCAGACAAACTCAGTTCTCCCACTTGGCTGAACAGACATTATGATTCACAGAGCCAGCATTGCTCTAAATGAACTGTGATCCACCACTGCTACTGGCAGATCTTATATTTGTCTTTCATCCATGTGGTTTGTGCTATAATGTAAATGAATGAAAAAGAAGATCTATACCTCAGGCAGAAAAGATTAAGCTAGCTCTGAGCAGCGTTTTAAGAAATGGAAGTCCTCTCTGACTTTTCTCTTTAGGATGAGAAGTGATTTTAAATAACAAAATAAGCCTTTAGATCTTTTTTTTTTTTAAAAAAAAAAGGAGAGAGAAAGCATTTAAGATAATGACATTAATAGAGAAGCTGGACTCTGTTGTCTTCCAGCCTCATAAATTTCATGAGTAACTGCAAATTGAGTCCAAAAGCACTGTGAACAGCTCTTGTCATTTCATCTTAAACAGCCAAGTTCCAAGAACAAACACAAGCTTAGAACAAACAAAATTATAGGAGTGTCACTCATGCATCTTATCAACATTCAGAGAACTGCTTGTCTTGATGACAGCTTCTTCCCAAACTTACTCTGAAAGCAGTATACTTTATCCAAATCTGCAGCCACTGAAAAGTACTGTCAAATTCCTGACCTCATGAAAAAAAATTTGAAAGTGAAGTCATTTTAGTATCACCAGTGAAAATAATGTAGATTTACAGCAGTCTCTGAAAACAGAATCTGACTTGCAATGTACTATGCAACTAATGAATAATTGAAGGCTCAAATATAAAAATAAATGCATTTTTTCCCAAACCACTGTAAACTATGAAAATATTTTTGCAATCTCTATCTGAGGAAGTTAACATTCTTAGGATTAAAAAACTATTTAAAGAGAAAAAAGTCTAAATAGACTATGAACATAATTTTCATTTTGCTAATTTCTGTATGAGAATTAAACCAACCTTTTAACACTGTAACCTTATATCACTGAAATTAAAGTTACGTATGCCTTGGTGCTCTGGGGCATTTATATGCCAGTGTTTGTACACCAAACAGCTAAACTTCTTTCTTTACTGTGCTCCAAAGTGTGAAATCAAAGCATTTGTTAGGAGCGGGGGGTGGAAATAAATGGGTAACAGAAGACTGTGTGAAGATGTTAAGACCTCTCTGAACACCCACTTCTCTTCCAGGAAACCAAGTGGGTGAGAAAGAGAGATTACATGGAAAAGCTGAGAACTTCATGGTCTGCATAGTTAAATCTTACGGTGCTGAGCCCCAACCACCTATCAACCCCTGCCTACTTCCCATTAGTCAAGGAAGCCTGGAGTGCGAGTTGCAAGCTGACATCTCAATCCATGCTAAATTTCCACAAATCACGAGCTGTTATCAAAGCCAGCAGGAACCCAATACTGAGCCAACAGCCGGTTTCAGATTAGCATCTTTCCTTGGAAAGATTAAATTTTATTTTATGCTTCAAAATCTTGTTTAAGCTGCAAAAAGGAATGAAGCTGAGCATTATGAACCTGTTCTGCCACTCACTAAATCGGTCCTAATAGGATTTTGCCACCTGTGCAACAGAGAAAAGGAAAGGGAGGGGCAGAGGTTGGAATCAGAGTATCTGTCAAACCGCAGCAGTGACATATGTTATCTCTGCTTTCCAGCTTGGTGCTCTGTGTCAACAGTAACCCCAGCAGAAGAATTCTGGTCAAAAAGATGAACTCTCATATGGCGAAACAGAAAGATGCAACAGAGCACTGGCTACTTTTGCTCTTTTCTGACTGCATAATTTGGGGATGAGAAAGTGTTCAGGCTCTCAGGCTCAACTTTCAGAGCACAGCTGGAAATTAATCCAAGACTAATTCATATAGAAAGGTTAAATGCTGAGGGGAAGGAAAAAAAAATGAAAAATCCCATGTTTTCTAAACATTCCCTCTGGATTCACAGTTACTTCCCTCCATTTTGAAATTTTCAGCCTTTGGACTGGAAGCTTTGTCTATCATGACGCTACATTCTCTAGGGAGTATCTGAAAGGAAGAAGTATCTCAGTTTAGGTGCTTGATATATTTAACCACAGGAGAGCTCTTATTGTATTTAGTGAGTTGGGTTCATAAACAGTAAGCAAAAGTTTTCATTGTTATTAACTTGCTTCCAAGCCCCTGTTTCAGATCCTTCTCAAATCCTTACTGGTATGAACAAGAAAGTCCCCCAAGCCAGCACCAACCTCTATCTGTCCTTTCCAGCAGAGGAAACATAGAAAACACAAAGTAATTTGTTTAAATAACCCGCCATACTACTATGTACCTAATATGTAGCTCAATATTAGTTATATAATAATGTGTAGCTCTCCAAATCTTATGCTTAGAATTAACAGAACATGTACCAGTTTAGGCTGAAGGGGATCTATTACCAAGGAACAGGAAAATTAAATCTTGTTTACATTGGTACAGCCTAACACATTAAATCAAAATTTACTGACTTCTAACAGCTGAGGATTGGTCCCCTTTGGAATATCAAAGTCCTTAGGAGAAAAAAAAATAAAGAACTAAAATGGCAATACCCCCTTCTCTGCAGTTCAATGGCAAACAGGGCTTTAGCACTGTAGTGCTGTATCACAGTGTAAGTATTAAAACCATCTGAACATATCTATCTCAACAAGAGGAAAAGTTTAACTAGGCTGCAAATCTGACAGTGTATTTGCCGTTACAACTACGGCATCAACTTGGGGCATCTTGTGCATTTTCAACATCACCCTTTGCCTTCAGTACACCATAGAAATGAGCCTTGATAGCTCCTGAACTGCTTTTTAGATACACTCAATGCTAGCTGATTTTTAGAATCAAGACATTCACAAATATTTTTTAAAGAATACATGATATGTATTAGAGAGACAACGTATATCATTGTTTTCTATTTTAAGGATAAATAAAGCACAACATCTTTACAGAAATTAATACGTTCATATGGAATTAAATATATGTTAAGATTTTCAAAGAGGCTAAAGTTTGGCATCTGAAATAATTTTTAGGTACGTAAATTAATTATTTTTCTAGAGATGCTGAAGTATTTGAAAACTGCAGAAAAGATTTCACTAAGGAGATTGCCCAAGTTGAAGTGAAATACCTTCTGAGCTCTACTCCTCATGCTGTACCTCAAAGAGACTGATATGTGCAAGCTTGCAATACGTAAGTGGGAAAAAAATATTTCCACAGTTTATGGCTATGTCAGATCAACTCCAGTTGCTCAGCAGGAAGGTCAGTTCCCTGCTAAGGTTTAGATGGAAGTCAAAACAGTAGAGCCAGATCTTCACTGATGCTTAGCCCAAAACATTACCATTTAATTATTTTGGGGGGAGCAGTTCTGCATGCCCTCAGTCTGAAAGTGTTACAGTTAGTAACTCACAACCCAAAGGAGCCAACCCTTTCTTACAGATTTATGGGTTTACAACAGACTTGCCAGCCGAGGTTGTAATTTTATCACAAGAAGCTCTTGGGTTTCTCAGAGCATCTCCTTCAGCTTTAATCACTTTTGAACCTCCATCAGTTCTGCAATGACTGACTAGAAACTGATTTTAATCTCTGGTAGTTGGGAAGCTCTAATCTTCTTGGGAAACCTTGCCTGTTAGGAACAGCTGAGATTTTAGATATAAGATGAATTTTGAGATATAGCTGGAAACAGTATGAATTTATGACTCTCATTAATATCATAAATATAGTCATAGAGAAAAAAAGTCCTGTTTTGACTGCTAGTGAAGCACAACAAAGGTCTACAACTTCTTGGTGAAATGGGAAACAGCTTTGAGGGAGAACAAAAACTGTGTATAGACAACCGTGACAGTCCATAAATTGAATTGTATTCACGAAGAAACTGAAATGAGTATCACATGGATTTCACTACAATATCAGCTGTTAGACATGGGTTCAATAATCAAGGCCAAAAAGAAAGAAAAATGGTGTAAGTTTACCAAAAGAATTTTGATTTTAAGGTCTAAGTGTTCATGTAGATCAGTATCTCCCCTTCCTACACTGCTTAAATTGATGCGATCTTTTGGTATACTAATAAGTTTGGCAATTTTTCTGGCAGGGAAAAAAATCTACATAATTCTATACTACTTTTCCATATGCATGTACTTGCTAGAGTTAATTTTCTTCATAGCAGCCTGTGTGGTGCTTTGGTTTGGATCTGCTTTTTATGTATACTAGAACAGTGTACATAACACATCAGTGGTTTTGGGTATTGCTGAGCAGAGCCTGCACAGCATCAAGGTCTCCTTTTTTTCCCATTCTGCCCCGCCAGCAAGTAGGCTGTGGGTGGGCAAGAAGCTGGGAGGTGACACAGCCAGGACAGCTGACTCAAACTGACCAAAGGGATGTCCCATGCCGTTGCACTCAGCAATAAAAGCTCAAGGAGAGGAGTAGGAAGGTGGGATGCTTGCCGTTATGGCATTGCTGTTACACATGCTGATGCCTGTCTACACTGGAAGAGGCTGGACATCGGCCAATGGGACGCAGTGAATAAATTCCTCCTTTTGCTTTGCTTGTGTGCACAGCTCTTGCTTCATCTATTAAACCAATGTTACCTCAATCCATGATTACTCTTGCCATCTTTCTATTTTCTCCCTGTCCTGCAGGAGAGGGAAGCAAGCAAGCGGCTGTGCAGCTGCCTGGCTGCTGGCTG
This sequence comes from Elanus axillaris, assembly GCA_026212715.1. NCBI lineage: Eukaryota > Metazoa > Chordata > Aves > Accipitriformes > Accipitridae > Elanus > Elanus axillaris. The sequence continues at coordinate 6,865,376 of JANZLQ010000009.1, read as the reverse complement.
GGGACAGCCCACCACAGAGCATTACCACAGAATCTGCTTTAAAACATAAGCATCCTCTGGCAAAAACAAAAATGCCAAAAAGAATGGGGGCAAACACAGAACGAGCCTTAGCAATGACAGAAATAAGGAGACTTTTCCATAGGAACTAAAGCAGCTGTACCAAGTGTGTTGCAACCTAGAAAACTTCTGGCAGTTTCCTAGTTTCTACTCCCCCCACAGACTTATTTATTTCTCTCTCTCTTGCTGTCTAACGGTAGATACTAAATTAACAGCACTGAATATATAAGAAGTTACAAATAAAACATGCCAGATTGCTGAAGGCTTACACAAGTGAGTAAGAAACTAGCTAAAGGATGATGTGTAAGCAAACTAAGTATTGGCATGTAGGAAAGCAGAACTCCTCATGGCTAAATCTTATATAATGCTTCTATTAAATGGCTTTAGCACAAAAAGTAGACTTGCTATGATGAAAATGGATTATGGCATGAAGTTGGGAGACATCAATACAAAGGAGGAACAGAATATTATCCAGGAAAAATTAGGTGGCTTTGAGGTTCGTAATTGAAATGGAATGAAGTGTAATAGAACAAGGGCAAGGGGCTATTAACATGAATCCATGATATAGAATGAGTGTACATCAGCTAAAAATGATAAAAAGGCCTGGCTGTATTTATTGATCACAGGTTGACTATAAATCACCGGCATGATGCAGCTGTGAAAAAAGGCAAATGAAATTTTAAGATGCATCAGGAGAAGTGTTTTGATAGAAGCAGACAGCTATTAAAGCCTTTTTACAAAACCCCTCGCGTGGGAGAGAATTCATCCGAAACATGTCATCTGATTCCAATTATGCACATTAAAAAAAAAATGGAGGGAAAAAAAAAAAAAAAAAAGGACTCACACCAGAATAAATGTGGAGGCAAGCTCCAAGGATGACCTAGGAAACAAATTGCCAATGTCATAAAAGAAGAGATGGGAAGAAAACCGGCTTGCTTAGCACAACAAAACAAGTTTGCAAATGTAGCACGGTTATTCCCTAGAAGTACGTGGTTACATAATCCCAAAGAAGGGAAAGAAACAAGGACGCATAGTGACATAAGAACAGAAGTTTGTAAAGTGGGCATGAGTAAACTGAGGCTGAAAATATGAAGACAGTTGCTAATGAATAATGATGTTGGCTCTGAAACAGCCTTTCTAGAGGACAGCAGGAAGGCAGCACAACCAGTTTCCTAATGCAAATTGCCAAAGACATATAGATCCTTTTTGCATACTTCTTTGTGACAACAGAGTTTTTGACTGTCCCTTGCATTTTTCTACACCCCTCCTTCTAAGTAGTGCTTAGCTCCCACTTCCAGTTGGTCTACTAGGCCATGTAACCATCTGAAATGTTATTATTCCCACACTGAACCCACAGGATTATATAGGGACATATGATTTGCGCATGTCCCTAATCTTTTCAGAGAAAGTAACCAATTTATTTTCATACCTGCATTTCACCATCAAATCTTATTAAAGCTGTTTAAAAAATGCAACATAAAAGAAAGGGTGATTTTTAAAGTAAGTATATAATAAATTTTGTACAGCTACCAAGTAAACTTAGCAGCATGCTTTTCTGAAGAAGGAAGAGGGCAGAGGAAGGGAAATTAGGAAGGAAAATAATTTAAGCAAACCATTATTAACTGGAAATAGCCATAAACTATGGGGAGCCATTTTGCTAAGAAAGACCCAAGAAGCACACCATTCCACTCCTGTGGAAATACAGAGATCATTTATCTACCTGCAGTTGCATGATAGGCAAGTTGCACACAAGTCTTCTAATACATTAAAAAAAATGCAGTAGAGCAAATTCCTCACCTTGACTTTGTTCATGTCGATCTGATTAAACACTCCTATCTCAGATGAAATATAGTCTGCATTTGACAGAGCTGGTACAAAAGATGAGAACCTGAAGCATGTAAATAAGGTCAGCACTATGTATTTCCAGTTCCTGTTATCAGTTTAGGAGGCAGCTGTTAGCACTAAGCAAATTTCTGTTTAAAGGTATCGGAAGAGAAAAGCTAGAAAAAAAGCTCCCATGCATTTCATATTGAAGTCAGTAATAACTAGATAACATTACTCAAACTGAACATTAGCAAAAATACAACTCCTCCCCCTACACACATACACACAAACAACAACAAAAACAACCACCCGCAAGCCAGTGCATGATGGCAGTAAAGGAGCAACTGAGCTGCTGGAACATGGAAATTGTGGGTTTGCACTAACCAGGAAAAATATGGTAGGTTTGCTCTAGACCACTCTCATCATTTTTCTCAGCACACTCTATCAAAACTATTAAATTTATAATCACTAGATACAACATAGCTGATACAGTAAAATCTTATAGTGGGCAACAAATTAATTGAGCAGTAATTTCAGCAGTTTGCTACAAAGTATGCATTAGATGTTTTCTCAATCCTCATTAATTCCAATTCAATGAACCGATGGTAAAAATGACATAAAAATAATAAAGCATATAAAACACAGCATCAAACTCTAATACTTAATGCTGCTAAATTGCAAAGTGACATCACAATAATGTGTTGAAAATTTAATACAGAAATGCCTGCATTGTTTACCAGCTCTAAGAGGCACCAGAGCTTTACAGTTAAACACAAATTAAAATTAAAAAGCAACATAAATTACAGTCCTGCTGGAAACTACTGATCCATGAGCATGAAAAACGTTGCAAGAACGTGTCACCACAAGAGAAACAAAGGCTGCAGATCCCTTTTTCAACCTTCAGAAGAACAATATGTAATCTGTCCTTTTCCTTAGGAGAGTCTCACGTAACCAATCGTTTATGGCATGACATAAGAAAGTCTAAAGAGTCACTGCCTACCACCTGACAACTAGACCTAAGCTGCCAAAATATTCAAGGATTTGAGGTAGGCAAGGTTGATCATGTAAAATAAACTGGCTCCCAGTGGTCTACGAACTATATGCAATCTTGCATCACCAACATAGCCCTTGAAGTTCAAATACAACATGGCAATGTTTCCTCATTTTTAAATTAGAACGTAAATTCAGTTTTCAGGATTTTGTGACGGTTTATTCTCAATAAATTTCCATTTTTAACGGTGACAGCTGTAAAAGTACTTTCTGGTCAGAGATTGGTAACACACTAGAGAAAATCTGCACAAATTGTTTGATTCAGTTTTTCTCTGATTTGTGATAAATTCACACCGAAAATCTTGCAGACAGAAAGTACAACTTCACTGACAAATTAAATGGAAGAATCAAATCAAGCAACAGAACTGCACTAAGCTTCTGTCAGCTGTTAGTTGCATGCTAGAAACTGTATGTAAATGTATGTCAACTTGTTTCTGTAACTTTGAGCTTTTGAAGTAAAACAAGAGAAATAGACAGTGCATCTACATTATAATTTGACTTTTGATCAGAACTGTCCTTTTGCAGCCAATCTCATTATCTTCCTCCCTTTCCATGATGTGGCTTGCACTGTGAAGCCTCAGGGAACATGAATGGGATCCCTTTTGAATGAACCAGCACTCCCTGAATACACCTAATGCATCCCATTCTGTAACTGGGACTGGTCCATGGGATCAGGCCAGAGCTAACCCAAAGTACAACTCCCAGACTATATACAAAGACCGTGTCCTGAAAGCCTACCGATTTGCTCTACAAATCCACTCCTGTTGGACAGTGCTACTTGCTAATGTACACACAGACAAAAAATGGTTAAAGCAGAGCACGACCGGGGAGAAATAAGACCTTAGGTTAAAAAATGTCACACAGTGAAGTGATGCAGAATCGGAAACATTTGTGACAGAGAATTTGTGAAGACCTCACTGGATCTGTGTTTATTGATAATTAGTCTTGTAGAAGTAGAGAGAATACAATTATAATACACAAAACCACTCAGAACTTTGCCATTTGTAAAAACTAAATAAATAAATAAATAAAAATATTTGGTTCAGATTCTGAAGGAGAGGAGGTCCAAAGCAGAGTCCAGTTTAGTTCACTAGAGAAGTCAGGTGTACAGCACAATGAAACACATTTACATTCTTGATTTATGTTCTTGAAAGTATGTCTGAAAGCACAAAACTCTGCAAAACTTGAATTGTGTTTTTATTGCACAGTTAACTGTTCCAAAAACACTCTCCTGAAGCAGAAAAAAACCTGAATATTTTCTCTTGATAAAAAAGTGAAAACTTTATCTTATAACTTGACATCCCAGCTTTTATTTTTGAAAACAGTAGCCTAAATGCCTTTCTACTCTTCAGTACTTCAGTATGAAATAAGCAGAACTGAATATGAACCATGTGCTACACCTGCAGTTGAGAAATGACACTGAACTGGAACGTATAACCACACTTCCTGAACAAAGAAAATGAGATCGTTTAGCTGTTTTGTCCAGGGCTGGAAAAAAAAAACCAACCCCAAAACAAACACCCAACCTTTAGAAAGTGAAATTAATTTCAAATGTGTATAGATCTGTATAGAAGAAGGATAATCTGATGGATTTTTCATCTTCTATTTCCTCCAATAAATCATCACTTTACAAACAAATAACCTTCCAGATGAGCTTCAGGCTTAATTTTGAGCTTAAAAGGTGAATTTATTATGCAGGACTCCACTTCAGCAATGAAAGACAAGTGCTTGCAGCTCAGACAGAGAGGAAACAATGCCTTGCCAAAAAGAGACACTTAGGACAAATAATGAGATACGTCTAAGAAAATCTGTAACTGTCTTATCTACATTTATACTTGGAAATCAAAGCTCAAATTTCTGACTGTTTCCCCAAATTCTTGCCATGTTCAACTCTAAGTCATTCAGAGAGAATAGATGGCTACAACTGATTTCTTTTACCTATGTTTGTAGTACGTCCCTTAGTCATCACACATCCCTGGAAGGGCAAGGCAAAAAGCAGCAAAAGCCAACCTCTTTTGAAGAAGCCATGATGAGTAGAGATTGTATTTCATATGCAACTTCAATAACCGTTTAAGCTGTGAAAACTTTACTGGAGAACAAATAGTCAGAAAATCAGTAAGAAAAAGCACTCTCTTAGGTCACTAAACGTTTCATGCAGCTATTGTTCTTACTGCCATGTAATCCTAATTATCACAATGTTGACAGAAAAAGAAAAAAAGATTGCTACAGTCTGAGAACATACTTCTTTGAGTCTGATATACAAAGATGACAGTTGGAGTGACTAATATACAACCTTTTTTTACAGTTCCTTTTTAGAGTACACCTGAGGTTTGTTTGTGTCGCTCAAGCTGTAACTAATTTGTAGCTGACTGCTGCACAGTTGCAAAAGACATCTTCAAGTTCCTTTTTTTCCCCATCATTCTCAGTTCACATTTTCTGCCATCTACTTGAGTTGCATTGTCCTATACTATGCAGTAGAACTAAATCTCAATGTGAAAATATGCCAAATTACTCAGCTAAGACTGTCCTTGCACTCTTTTTTTTCTCCTATAATCATGAAATTGGAAGGAAAACACAAACACATAGGGCTATTCATCTATTCAAATCAAAGCTCTTAGTATGTAAACACATCCTTAAGCACAGCACAGCACAAACAATTCAAAGACAGGGATCCTCCAAAGAGGAAATAAAAAAGGGTTCTGGTGAATTTAAAAATCCAGAGTTGTTTACTCCATTCAAAATAGTTCAGTCATTCTGCATTCTGCTCAGTGTTCTGAAGCTGATTATTAAGCATACATTGTAAATGGACTTGAAGACATTTTTATAGTAGCTTGCTAAAAAAACAGATGTAAATCTGACAAAAAACAGGTGAGGGAAGAATGGGCCTAGAGAGGGGTAGAATAACCTGCTAAGGAAAGTTACAGAAAACATCCAATCTATCAAACTATCAGCAGGGAGACTGTCAGCATCCTGGAAAATAAAAGAAAAAAATTCAATGCTTAAGACTTCTGAATAGCTTTTCAATGCTCCTATAGTATTTTTAAGCTTAAATATAATGGTAACAGATAAATCACCTCATGTTTCATGCTGTTGCCCATATGTGGGCTAGGAAAGCATGACCCAGGGACAAGACTTGCAGACTTTGTCATCCCTCACTTTTGCAGGGTTTTCAGGTGCTCTTCAGGACCTTTTGTTCAATTCACACTGAGATTAATTAGTGATACCACAGGGATAGACCTGTGTGTGCAGGTAATTCTGGTATTTCTGAGGACAACCAAGGCCAAATTAAGGCAGGCAGATTATGCTGCCTAGGTCTCTGATTTCCTAGAGCTGTGTGCTTAATTCACAGTTTTCTTGGTTTAGTCCTCTAAATAACAGATTCAGACACATATAGCACAATCTCAGCTTTCTGTGTCTAGACAGACTGCAAAGATGTTTTGATATATTACATCCTCCAGATATTTCCTGCCCCAATGACCAAAGCAATGAATCTCTGGTACTCTGTAGCACTCACCAGACTTCCAGCACAAGCTCATGGGTAGTCAATCAATGATGCACACGTGCAGCAGTTATCTGACCCAAGTAGCTACTTGACAGTTACTGGAAACTAGTTATTTGGTCAGCTTTTTGACTCCAATGCGCTGGGAGACAACTGGAGCTACTGTTCCAAATGGGCAATACTGGAAAGATGGCTGAACTGTTCTTTTCTGCCCACGCACTCTGTCTGGATGGTAAAGAGGACATGACTGGTAACCTTAAGAAGAGCGCAACAGCTTTTGTTACCACACACAATCAAGTATGTATAAAACTCAGCTCTGGGCTGTACATTGAGATTCCTCTTCCTGCTTCTCTTGGCAGTTCAGAGAAGTAGAGAGATACCGGGTAACTTGAGCTCCAGTGGGTTCATCCTGTAAGGGCAGGCTGGGACCACAATGGACTAACCCTCTGCGAAGATGTACTTGGGACTCCGCATTTCCTCAGCTGAGAGTAGCAAATGGCCTTATATATGGCATATAGCTACACAGAGTTAAACCCATCACCACCTTCAAACAAAAACACCAGTATCATTCTGGATGCCTAGGAAATGCAAGTATCATGCTCCTATGGCACAATCTTGGGCTGACTGAGAACAAGACTGATGGAAGGACCTCCCAGAGAGTATTAATGGAATCATAGAATAGAATTATAGAATAGTTTGGGTTGCAAGGGGCCTTTAAAGATCATCTAGTTCCAACACCTCTTCAATAAGTAGGGGTGTCTCCAACTAGATCAGGTTGCTCAAAGCCCAGTCCAACCTGAACTTATCCAGGGATGGGGCATCTACCACCTCTCTGGGCAGCCTGGTCCAGTGTTTCACCACCCTCATCAGAAAAAATGTCTTCCTTGTATCTAGTCTGAATCTACCTGCTTTTAGTTTAAAACCATTACTCCTTGTCCTATTGCAACAGGCCCTACTAAAAAGTCTGTCCTCATCTTTCTTATAAGGCCCCTTTAACTACTGAAAGCCACCATAAGGTCTCCCCAGAGCCTTCTCTTCTCCAGGCTGAACAACTCCAACTCTCAACCTTTCCTCACAGGAGAGGTGTTCCAGCCCTCTGGTCATTTTTGTGGCCCTCCTCTGGACAGGCTCCAACAGCTCCATGTCTAATATTTTAAGGTAATGCAAAAATTTGAATCACCAGAAAGTAACAAAAATAGGAGCTATATAAGAGCACCATAAGGGACAAATTCACCCGAGAAGGAAGGTCGTGGACTGAGCACACATCACCTTCTCATCACCTCTGCAGTCCCACAGACAGTACTGAATATCATTACAAGACTATTACCTCTAAAATAAAGAAAAGGATGAATCTCTAACGCAATATTTTTTTTATGAGAAATGCCAAGTCCTGGCCTTAGTCTTGATATAAAATTATAATAATACCATTGACTAAAGTAGAATCTTCTGGATTAAAACCAGCGTAAGAGTATAATCTGTGCCAATTGTCTTGATCAGTGGATTGCATACCATGAGTAATTACCTAATAAACTGCAGTTATCAAATTCTGGAGTTTTCAGAAGCATTCTATGAAGAATCTGATCATGAAGTACTGTTTCAAAACTGCAGCAATGTTATCTATGGATCAGTCTACGATTTACTCTTGCAAAAAATGCAGTTTTACTGATACCCTTTATATAAAGCTAATAATAAGTTTGCTGGCAACCAGTCTGTGTTGTTGAACTATGAACATCAGAACAAAACAAATGCTGAAATTGCTACATGCCCAGAATAGAGGTACAGGAGGTAAACTAGACCATCTCACTTTCAGTCTCAAAATTCAAAGCACTATTAAGCCATGAGGTAACAGAAAATACATTTTTATAACCTATTTCCATTTTCCCAGTGAAAGTTATTATTTTAGAAGCTCACTGTTCCACCAACAGTGAAAACATGCTTGCCTGGTAGATAAAGTTGAAGAGATGCAACTTAACAAATATTTTCTGTAGACAGAAATCTAAACAGGTAACAACTAAATACTGTTCCACGCCAGCAGACGATGTTTTCTTTCCATTTTTACTTGCTTTCATCATCAGGTTCTATAACCTGTATGATACACATAAATGATTTTTTAGTAAAAATTATTTAGCAACACAACAGACTCTCCCCCAATATTAGACAGTAAAAATAATATTAATAGTAAAGTTTTGAAATACTCTGATTTGAAAATAATACTATTCTTCTCATAGTCTGGGTAAACAGCAGAATTTTAAGACAGATGATAGAAAATAGAAAAGCTGTGTATTTTTGACAGTTACAAAAAAAGGCAAGGAAGGAAAGCGAGAAATTATATTTGGCCACAACTCAATTTAAGATGATGTCAGGCATCAATGAACAAAGTGAGATGTACACTTTGAAAGAAGTTGTACAAAAAGGAGAGAAAGAAACTGAAGATAAAACACGTGAAGAAATTTATATATACTATGTGCTTAGTATAGTGAACTTGAGATAGTTTTCCCCTCAAAGAAAGCATGTGCAAAAAGGGAAGAGAATTAGAATTTGTAAGACAGAATGCATAGCAACCTTGAATGTTCATTACTGGCAGCATTATTATTTGTCTAGAGATGGTAGACTGATTACGTACTTAGCGTTACTCTGTTTTAGGATGCTTTACATGCACCTCCAATGCATATCTGAGAAACAAGATGACCTGTGAGGCACACAAGCGTCACTACACATCCCATGTAAATCACCTAGAGAGGAACTCATATGCATATGCTCATTTCAGTATTTATTTGCATCCGCTTTGAATCCCAATCAATTATATTGGTTTGGCTCTTCATTATAAAAAGGAACATATTTTGGGGGGAAAAAAAAATTCAAGTCCAAGACAACTAATTTCTAAGTCTAATATGCCAGACAAAATTCAAAACACATATCACTGATGGATAATCACAGCAATCTGATGAGTGTCCACTAAGATAATTTTTACCACTGTTCCAATCACACTAAATGTAACATGCCTAGGTGCCAAATGCATTTGATCACATACAACGCCAATGTCATCTGTTCTGTGTTTTTGGCAGAAGCATTGCTGAAGAGCTACCTGTCACTTAAGCACATTCCTGCAGAGTGCAATAATGAGTAGCATTACGAATTCTGAAAAGACACCATGATCACACATAAAGATTTCATTCAGAGAACTACTGCAACCCAAGTGGCGCAGGAGAATAGCCAGAGCACGTCGTTTCAGTGGAGGAATTAAGCAACAAGCTTTTCCATTTCTAAGCTGACATTCAAGCTAGTCATGCACATATTCATATATTATTTCATTTACCACAGACGAGTGAAAAGTTAGAGGAAAAGCTCACAGATGATGGAAATTTTTCCATCACCTTCAAAAAGGCCACAATTTACTCCATCTAAACCAGTACTTGCTTTTACAGCTGCATTTTGAATACATGTTTATATTTAGTAAGCCAAAAGGACATTAAAACAATGTGATTTTAAAGCTGTACTTTGTACATAAAGCTGTACATAAGTTTGACTTATGAGTCAAACTCATAAGAAGTCTAACCTTATCATTTTTAGGGTACTGTACTCAACCCTGAATTCACCTCACTTGTGTACATACATTATGCAGTTTCTAAATGACTGCCTTTCCCCTCCCTCTCAGAAACCCAGTGCCATTAAGTACATGTGATAAATGAAAAGTTATTAATGATCAGCTGGTCAATACTTGCTGCAAAGTGTTAATACCTATGGTGAACCTGTTAAATCTGTTCATTTGTCTTGAACATTCTATGGCACTTATCAGAACAGAGGACTGTTTCACAAAACTTAATCAATCTTTAAAATGGCCAGCAAAATGAAAGATGATATCACTCCATTTTACAGATAGTTGACTGAGGCATAGACAGACTAAGGAGAAAAATCCTATTAATTTTCACACCCAACTTGATAACTCTAGCAAATGATTTTTCAGAAGGTGATTGCTATATGGTACTTCATCCATTTAAACTAGCATTCCCATTGGCTTCATTTATAAGCATTCAACATTTCTGCAAGGTATTTCTACAGAAATTTCAAGCTGTTACTCTGAAAAATGAGAAGTGCATTTATTAACCATTTGTAAGAAGCATGGTTTGCGTAACTACATAGCGTTACAAAGGAGTATAAAGGCAAGAAGAAAATCCTTAGGGCAGTAATCAGATACAGTACTAATCCACCATCCTATCCACTACATAAGGATTTTCAAAAAAGACAGAGTCCTATGACAACAGCTCCCTTTTACTCTATCACAGAATGACAGTAGCTCCACTTTGTGGAAGAGTTCCTTTGAATTGTTCAGAACAGAAAAAAAAAAAACCAAACCCAAAACAACCAAAACCAAGAACCATGCATTAAAAAGTTTGCAGAATTTTCCACCCAGTTCAAGTTTGCAGGAATTCGTGCCCACAGGACAGCCTTGTCTCAAAAGCAACTTTGCAAGTAGCCATTGAAAACCAGGGGTACTACTATGATGCAGCCAGCCAGGTGAGCTGTTTCATGGCTCAGGAATCTGCCATAGAGTGACCAGGTGGGAATATCCACATTATGAATGCAGCACATTCATCAACTAGATGGCTTGCCAAAGGGAAGCTTGGGAAAGCCAGAAAGAAGTACAGTGAGCCTAAAGACCTTCCAGGCTTCCAAAATTTCACTGAATTACACATGGTAATAGGGAATGATTTTATCTTGACAAATAAAAAGCTGGTGAAAAAGAATATTTCCAGCTATACAAACTTCCATTCTCCAAGGAGGTGTATCTACTGAAAATATAGCAGGGGGATCTTTACCTTTAACTGTAGTCCGAGCTAGTTTAGCACTAGCTTTAGACCCAAACTGCCTGCTCTTTACCAGTTCTTCACTTAAACATTCTAGCTCTCTAAATCATCTTCTCTAGCCAGCCTATTTTCCTTCTATATCTGCTCCAGAGTTGTGGTCCCAAAGGACTTCTTTTCCCCCCCTAAACTCAGCTTTCTGTCCATTTTGTATTTAATCAACTAGCTTGCAGCTCTATGCACACTGCTCCATGCAGTGTCTAAGCAGTACTGAAAGCACTGAAAAGTTCTAGTACACTCAAGGGGAATCAAATATTCACAGAAGGAGTTACTATCACTCACCTTTATTAATCTATTCTCTTTCTTTTTCACATACCTTATTTTAGGATATTTTAGACCAAAATAAGCATCTTCCTCATTTGATTATCCCTGTGGGCCACCGTACTTAGTTTGCTGTTCTCCAGGAATGTAATTCATAACTCTTGTGCTTCAAAGGCATATGGGCAGAACTAATGCTAACTATTTAGAAAAACTGCTTTATAAAAGATCATATTAGGGAACTTAGATGAGTTGATCATGACTTTATGTTTCTGGCAAATGTTTCAGTGCTTACTTTCCTCAAACCAGTTACACAAACAGATATTACTTCTGCGTTCTCTAAATTTTTAAGGTCCCCTTGAATAACAACTCCTAGCTAATGAAGTTAAAGAAATAAGAAGTACAACAGACATTTAGAATAGATTCCTTTAAAATCTGAGGGGAAAAAGTCTCTTTGGAAAGGCATCTGACATTTCTGATTTATATTAGTACTTCCTATCTGTAATAGCACCATTTGTAAGGATTCTGCATTAAAGGATTACTAGACCACATAACTGGAGGATGAGTGAATTGGGGTTTTTTTGTTTTAATAAAATTTACTATTCAAAGAATCTGATATTTACCTACTTAAACACCATTAGATAAAAGAAAAAAAGCTGTCAAAAGAAAAGCCAACAGTAAATGCAAAAAGTGAGAAAGACAGCATGTTCTGATAGAAAACAATGGAAAATTTCTGAGCATCCAGGAGAGAACTGTCTTTCCTTTAATGTTAAAGAACGAGACCAAAAGCGGTCTACAATTCTCGAGTCCAACCAAACCAGCATAAGCAACAAGAAAGACTTGAGCCACAGTCTTTAACGCAGCTAGAAATTACACGACTGCAGCCCCTGACCATGACTATACGAGCAAGTTTCACTCAGAAGAAAATGCAGAAAGCCCAGTATTATAAGGGGATTAATTCAGAGGGGTTAAAGAGAGAGTTAAGTCTTGGTTTTCATGTAGACAAGATAAATAGGATACATCATGCTACAGTCTGTGGACACACTGTGTGGAGGATGCACTGTGAGATACTTACTCAAGACTATTTATAAGCATCCAGAAGCTGTAAGGTACATTAGGGACATTATGGGAATGCCATTATCACTATACAAGCAATATGTACATTAAACTTAGTGGGTGCCTATCAGTGCATTTGCTTTCAGGCTGAGAAAGTCGCTGTGCCATGCTGTCTTCTCCCCTCCTCTCACTCCACCCCTGCCAGTATTACTTAAGCACTCAGTAACAGCCATAATGTTGCATTCTATACTCTTTATCAGCACATCACCACTCTCATGTAATAGCATCACTGAAAAAGGCAAGTGACCATCCAACCTTTTTTCAAGAAGTCAAGATGAAAAAAATCATTAATTTAGTCCAATTCCTGCTCTAGCTTCTGTCCAGGGTAAAATTAATAACAAAACAATCTGAATAATAACAAAAATATTATGGGCTTTCACTTGGCGAAGTGCATACCTTTACAGAAAGGAAGGTGTGCTTTAGTTCAGCCTTGTGTTATGACAGTAATCAGTGCTCCCATCAACCTTCCTGTACACTTCTCGCTAAAATGAAAGGCAAGCATGAGCAGAGACTGCAGGCCATGTATGGCCCTCCACACAGATTGACAATTTTCTACTCAACACATTGATTGTATACTTTATTTCCCAAAGAAACCTGCAATACAAAGAAATTTGCTAAGAAACAAAGGAGAGAGAAATGTCTCTAGTATGGATTTTTTCAGCAATCTCAGGAGAGAATGAAAAAAAAAAACAAACCACAGAAACAAAGAAAACATTCTGCAGCTAGTTAAACTGGGGGAATTTTTTTCTTTAAATTATCCTAATGATTTCCACATACAATTTATTGAGCAGGCAGCTCAAGTAGATAGATGGATATATAAGAAAAGATGCATAGTGATCAATTGAAATGACAACCACATTTAACATTATCAAGAATTACCTGAAAAACCATTTACCACAGTCATCTTTTGCATCTGGCTGTCTAATGGTGCTTTTAATGAAAGAGACAAGCATAACTTAACTAATTACTTAGAGATATTGAAATCCGTCATGTCAGTGACTTCTTAGCACACATTTTCTTGGACCTTCAGCTTTTTTTCTTTAAAGTGGAAAAATTAGAATTAGGCAGCTTTCGAAGTTATGAAATATGAGGTCATATTGTGACAAATTATACCACTCAAAAATGAAAGTAATTCTAATTAAAAATCCATCTCATTTGGAAGAGCAACTTTCCATCATGTAAAAATTGGAGATTCCAGCAAGCACTGTTTTGGTTAGTTGAGCTAGAATATGTTAGTCAACACATTGATTAGTTTAAACCATAAAATGAATGCTGCTGTTGTTGTACTGTCGTTGCTCTCATTGGAACAAGAGGAATGGAGTTCACATTTTTGTTTCTCCTTCCAAATATCCTCCTGACGTAACTCAAAAAACCTTTTGCGGTTCCTTGTCTGCTTTTCAGTAGAGGAAAAAGCAAGTACTCTATGTGCTGATTCAATCAAATTCTTTTGCCCAGTTTTATCTGGGCCTTGCTCTTAGATGCCAGACCACATATACTCACTGAATCACAGAATCAGAGAATACTTCAGGCTGGAGGAGGCCTCTGGAGATACTCTACTCCAATGCCTTTGCTCAAAGCAGGATCATCTGGGACGGGTTACTCAGGGCTGCATCTAGTCAGTATGTATATGTTTTGTATGTATAGCTACTCTAGTTAATCTGCTTATAATTTTCAGATGCACAAAAATACCTGAGTTACCTGAAAAGGTCAGGAAAATGTGCACAGATGTAATACATTAAGAATACTAGTGGTGAGAATCAAGGAGATACATCTTATCCAGTTTTTCTTAAAAAGCCTAAAAGCCTGGTTTATCACCAACATTAATGCAAAGATATATGGACTAAAATATTATCTCTTGACAATGATAGCTTATTTCATTTCTGTGTTGCACATTGGTATGTACTGGTTCCAAAGGTGTTACCAAAGACTTCTCTCCCTCTATTTTGAAGAGCAATTGTTCAGGGATAAGTTCACCAATTCTAGGTAACCGATTTCTGAATCATAGTCTGCCTTCAGAACAAAGTTATGCTGGGAAACACATACCTTTGAAATTGCCAACATCAACTACATAGTATCTACTAAAGTTGTCCTACGTATTCTTTCATATACTTTAATATCTTAGGAATCGACATTCCTCTTTCAATCAGGTTTATTCATTGCATGCTGTCATGCTCTGGAGATGGTGCAGAGATGCCCATCCTTCACCTGACTCCGCGTTGTTGCTGAAGTCCAGCTGGTGAGGTCGCTCACTCACTCCTCCCCCCGCAGTGGGATGGGAAGGAGAATCAGAAAGGAGAAAGAAATAAAAGAAATTAGAACCTCATGGGTTGAGATAAGGAAAGTTTATTGGGACAACACAAGGAGAGAAGTTACAATAATAACAATAGTACTAATAAAAGAATATAAAAAAACAAGTGATGCACAATGCAATTGCTCACCACCTGACGCTTCACCACTTCCCCCGCTGTGATACCAACCCCCTGCCCCAGCCTGCTCCCTAGCTATATACTCAGCATGATGTCCCACGGTATGGAATAGCTCCTGGGCTAGTTCAGGTCAGCTGTCCCGGCTGTGCCCCCTCCCAGAGTCCTGTGAAAATTAACCCAGCCAAACCCAGGACACTCTGTGACAGTAGACCTTCAACCCTGACCCACAAAACAGGTTTCTATATGTTCACAAGAGTGTGCTGCAGCTAGTTCCATTCAAAGGATCCAAGCACGGACTATAAATGTAAAGACATCAGTTTTCCCAGATAGTGACCTAGCTTTATAAAAGCATGAAAACCCCCCCCACTTTTCTACAATTCTTGGGTCATGTTACTGCCTACATATTTTTTCTAGCCCAAAGGACTGGACATTTGTCCTTCACAATCTTTTGGGAAAATAAAAATTTAGCCTTTCAATTTTCAAGAATTCTAAGAAATTTTGTTCCATTACCAAAGATGTGTTCTTTTGAAATTCTGAAGCAGACAACAATGATAGCAATTACACATTTTATTTTACAATGCTAACTTTACACGTCAGTGTCTTCTTTCAGTAAAATAATGGGACTGATTGTTTGAAAAATCTTAAAATACTTTATGATTGATTCTGATTCTGAATACTAATGGAGCTGAGAACAGCAAACAAAAGTTATAGGTGAAAACTAGCAGTTTTCCTTCTCAGGTGTAGCAAGCTTTTATTATACCAGCAGATAAAAAGATTTAAGAAATTTACATTAAAATGGGTAGCTTAGCTTTCCAATTGCCCAGATCTGACCAAAACTGCCATCAGTTGGCATAAGGAATATCTATGCTAAATATGATACAATATTACATAACATTATATATGATGCTTAGCAAAAGAACAAACAGATGAGACTCCATACTCTTCAAAACAGTTTGTAGTATTAGTTCAAGCCATTTAGTTTTAACTACCTGTATTCTAAAATGTTATCTCTTAAGAACTGCTACTAGCAAAAAAAATATCCAGAATAATAAAATACCTTTCTAAAAGTAACACGAAATGAATCCAGCCTTTGTTGGCATTTGATGTTTAAAGGCAGCACTGCAAAAGCACTAGAACTCAGTACGTAAAATAACGCAATGGCAAGCATATTTTTCTCCCTGCCTAATACTATCAAAGAAAACTGATTTCCAACTTCCTTAGAATCTTTTTTCCTCATAAAATGAGGGAATCTTACACATTGCTGTCCTGAAATACACTGAGCCTATGGAGTCTCCAAGTAAAGCTGGGAGTTCAGCACCATGCAGGAAGCTCTGAATTGGTTCCATACAGTGCAATATTGCTCATGTTCCTGACCTCATCTCTCAGTATTAACCACTATCACCTTTCACTTTCATTGTGAGAGGAAAAAATCTAGCCAACAATTCATCAGTACTAAGTACAGCACTAGTGTATTAAATATTATGCATGTGTCCAAAGCCAGCTGCCCATTTTCTGAAGTAAAGGTTGGGGCTCAGAGGTATTAATATGAAACAGGAGAATATTGGGAAAAAAAATATTCTTTGCCTGGAAAGTATAACGTGGGTTAGTATCATATGCGTTTTCTGACCTCTTAAGTAGGTTAAAGTGAAAAAGAAGATCTGACCAGCACGATAATATGCATCAGATCTTTCCCACATCTCTAAAAGACCATCATTCACATTTTAAAAACCTCTTGACATGAAGCAATGCTACTAAAACCAAACCAAACCCTCAGTCTTAATCAGTACTTTTCTTCTAGCAGACAAATTGAATAAGGATGCAAAGCAAAAAAAAAAGGGGGGGACCATAGGAAGAGAAGAAAAGTTAACAAACAAATTCACATCCACAGATAAAGCCACGTTCTAAAATTGAAGGGAATAAATGGCTATTAATACCCCAATGAGAAGTAGCTGGAGAAGTATGTATTTATGCAGAACTGCCAGGAGTGATTCAGTGGTGGGCCAGTGTTTTTTGTCAAACTTTCACTGCATAAATTCTAGTACAAAAATATAATTTTTAAAACTGATATAAATTAAATTAAACTTTATAACTGAGACCAGCTGCTGGATTGAAGCAACACAGACCAAATACTAAAAGTTATCTAACGAAATATCCAGAATACTTCCAGCTATGAAGAAAACACATAGTGAAATTAAGTGAAGAGTTTCATATGACACAGATCAGATTCTAAAGTGCTTGCCAAAACAGGTCCCAAACATACAAGGAAGAGTAGCATCAATCTTAAGTCTAAGCCTAACACCATGGACAGCCTCATTCATCTGGATTCACTGAAGTCACTTGGAAGGAGGTAGTCACTAAGTACAAGGTCTTATATACTCAAAACAAAAAAAAAAAAAAAAAAATAAGTAAAATTTTAAAAAAATAAAAAATTTTTTTTTTGTTGGTTTTTTTTTTTTTTTTTTTTACAGATGGGGATGAGAGGTACAGGAGATTAAAGGGTCTGCATAAGGTCACAGAGTGAAGCACTGAAAGCATAACACCAACTTGCAGTCCAGTGAACAGTGCGGTAAGGATGTTCTGTGATTACCAACATACTAAAAATGGGGATATGAAAATGCCAGACAACTACAGACAACCAAAAGCTGCCAAACTGAAGCTACTGTAAAAGTTGCATAAAAATGCAGAATTATGGATACCAGCGATGCTTTCAGTAAAATGAAACTAACATGACCTGAGCAAAGGATCAGATTTTAAGCACAGGTAGGCAGTACCTCACTTAAAAGCTAGATGAATGAGAACCAGTATTAGAGAAAACACATGGCACCCTATATAATAGGACGTAGACCTACCAAGATTTATTATTTAGAAAGGGAACTAATCCAAAAGCATCCATTAAGCACTGCTATGAAGATGAAAAACAATGCATGTAAGATCAATACCAGCTAAGGCCAAAATTTGAAATCCAAATTAACTAACACCAGCTACCAAAATAAATGAGATACTTCAAGTCAATGATAGCTACCAGCCCTGAACAGTGAAATATACCAGTCAGGTATCTCACAGCTGGAATTACAATTATATATTTTTCCCTGCTGTCATTCTGAATACACATTCTCAGTACTGCACTTAGCTTTGAGCAAAATAATCAAATTTTTCAGTCCTTCCTCCTACTCTTCTTTCTATCCTCAAAGTCACCCCTACCAGATTGTAAACTCTCTACAGTGAGAGTGTGGATGAGTTAGCATGCACGATCGACTCTGTGCAGTTGCAGAACTGGAGTAAGCAACATGAAGTTCCTTTGCCAGTGGCATTGTACCTGTGGCTTTAGCTTTGATTTGGTATTCATTTTTCACAACACCTGCACCCTTGATGTATGGCAGGTTAACTACCCATGCTTCTTTTTAAATGGAATATTCAGTCACACAGTACACCAGTGTCTTCACGGTTAAAAAACAGAAAGACAGAAGGCTTCAATCAAAGCTTCTAATCAAATCTCAAAACAACAGAGAAGCATATACATGCAGCAGAGGCTATTCATGTTATTCATCTTTGTGTTCCCATATATATTTCCCTTTGCAAATTAATTATGTGAGCACTTTTTTCCCTCTTTGGTAAACTGAAGTCAGCAGCTTAAGAAGTATACTTCTGTGTTCCTTGAGCCAATCTTATAAACCAGCGCTGCCTTTGATAGGGTCCTGCTACAAAATTTCCTCTCCATCCTCATAAGCATTCTGCAAAGCTCAACATGTCCCAGAATAAAGAGTGACATAGGACAGATTAGTACACAATGTACAGCTCAGCACAGTGCTAAACAGTATACAGTAAACCCTTGGAAATCCTAAAACCTTAGCCAGGGAGTGACAACAGCAGTGTAATGTGGCTAGAAGTATCAATCAAGTGTTGTGTAACAAAGCCGACAGTCTGAATCTCAGTTAAAATGGATTTCCTACCCCAAATAACTACATGGTAAGCACATCTCCTCATCTCAGCTGCTAAATGTATTTAAGTAAAATAAACCAGAAGAGTTCCTTGTCCCATTTCTCAATATGTATACTGACTCATTAGATGATCAGAGAAAGAAAAAAAAAAATAAAGATATGTTGTAGAGAAGAAGCAGTAGATAGCACTGACCACCTCTCACGTCCAGGAGCAATAGCAGCGTCTTCTACAACAGGAGGGACCCACAGCTTTGGCAAAAAGGAGCAAATGCTAGCTGTGTGGAAGTTCTCACATGTAAATTACCACAAATATGAATAGATATCAGTGAATGGCCATCACAAATAGTGCCGATTATCAGTTAGAATCATGCCAGTCTGATTTAAGTGGGCTGAAATTTTAGTCTTCTGAACACAAAGTTCTGTAAAAGGAGAATAAGGAATCTTGTGGTTTAAGCCAGCCAGCAACAAAGCACCATAAGGCCGCTCACTCACTCCTCCTCACCATGGGATGGGGAAGAGAAAATGTAATGAAAAGCTCGTGGGTCGACACAAGGACAAGGAGGGATCACTCACCCATTATAGTCATGGGGAAAAACCAGACTCAATGTGGGGAGAAAAAAACCAACAAAATCAATTTCTTACTAATCAAATCGGAGCCCTCCCTCCTTCTCAGGCCCAACTCCACTCCCGGTTCTCTCCCCCTCCTCCCCCCCAGCAGCGCAGGAGAACAGGGAATGGGGTTGGGGTCAGTTCATCCCACCTTGTCTGTGCCGCTCCTTCCTCCTCAGGGGCAGGACTCCTC
>JANZLQ010000009.1:6771406-6801038 GCA_026212715.1 Elanus axillaris | reverse complement strand
GGGGAATGCCTGGAGATTGGTAGACTTCAGAGGAAAAACTGGCTGCAAGAAGTAAAATGTTACATCAAGGAAAGTCTACTCTGATGGGGACGCTCAAAGAGGAGTTCCTTTTAATAGGATGCAGCCAAAGGCACAGTAATTGCACCATCTGCTTCTCTGCCTGCCTCCGTGTTAGAAGATCACAGTTCGCTGAGGGAGAAAGAGAGTTTTCTGGTTTATACGTAATTTAAGTACATTCCTCTTTCAATTCTTTGCCCATCCATTTACCAAATTTCAATACACTCTCTTGTCAGTTTGCAGTGTTATTATTTCTTCTGTTTGCGCGTCATTTTACCCTGGCTGGAGTTTAAATCATCTAACGTAACTGGATAACCACAAGGTATTCCTCACCAAGAGGTCTGGCTGAAGTACAACGTGGAAACGCTAAGCGGGATGAGGTTCTTTTTATACGCTTCATACAGTTTGGAGTCTAAAGGAAATTGGGATTCAATGCTGAATGAGTTACAGGAGGCATAACAGACACTTTAGGCAAAATAATTTAGAAACACATCTACTTAAAAGAGGAAGTTGCAATAAAACATTTCCACACCATTAACTGTAGGTTGTGCACATATTATATAAAGCATCCATGATGAAGAAATGCTTGCTATAATAACACTGCACGTTCCAGATTGCAGCTAGGAAGCACTGACAGACTGTAGGACTCTTGAAACTGAACATGCTTCAAAGTTATGTTTCAAACTCCTAAAGCTGAATTTAAGAGGTTTTCAAGGCAGCAGAAATTACTTTGCAGTAAAACTAACTGTGCGTGCCCATTCTGTACACGGGGGAGGGACGAACACGGCACCGGAGAGCTGGAATGACTCATAGCCCAGAAGCGGGGCTAGAGGAGGTGCAGTCTGATAACGAGCCTTTCCTGAGAGAGGGAAAGCTATCGCTTGAGAGGTAGACGGGATTTTCCTCAAAAACAGGAATAACTTTGCATGCCTTGTGTGCTCTTTTGAAATTTGCATGAGTTCAGAATTATAGAAACGCATAAGCAACTGTCATATGTTTTGAACTTATTACAGAGTTTTTGGAAGTGCTGTGTTGATGCCAGTGAACGAGGAGAGGAGCCTCTAATAGCTTTGAAATGGCCGTGTCGAGGATTTGCACAACGCCTGCATATCAGTGCTTGTCGACTCACATTCCAGGCAATTCAAAGAATAAACCCTCCTGCAAGAAGTCGCACCTCGAGCTAACCATGACCTAGTGCAATACACTTCTAAACTTTCCTGAGACACTCTTCAGCCTTTCAGCTGGGGAAAGTGAAATGAAAAAAACCCCCAACAGTGATCCAAACGTTTTGTGACCGTACCACCCTTGCGGAGTGACTGATCCGCTTTGCCAACAGTACCCAGCAGCACATTTAAGAGGGGGTACAAGCAGCACTGACGGTGCTTGTAGGGTAAGGGTAAGCGAGGAAGCGTAAACGAAACACCTACAGTTAATTTCCTGCGGTTGATACTGCTTCCCATCCTGTATTTCTGCCTTGGTAGTATTTTCTTCATGCATCCCCCAGTAACTGCAATAATAAAGGGTGTGTGGAGGGGAGATAGCGAGTTGGCATAAAGGTGCAAAACACGAGCAGTTCAGGATGTAGTCTTCCTTTTAGGACATTTGGAGAGTTATGTTTCCAGATGACAATGACAGCATTCTTTATCTTAACTATTTAGGTTATTACAGCACACACTCTCATCTAGGCTGCATCCACACCAGCCCATAAAGGTGCCAGCTGTGACCAAACACAAAACTGAGAGTGTTCTCACAACCTCTCTTCACCCCGACACCAAATCGCTGCTGCTGACTGATCTATGTATTAAAAAAAAATCCATACAGTAGAAAATTGAAATTAACCCTTACTCGAAAACCAAGAAATCCGCAAAGATCAATAATAATTTTATCTGCTGCACAATTGATTATATTACATATAGGGAGAATTCATAGTAGAATTAATTGTCCAGAATTAAAATTGAACTGAAGAATCCCTTAACCCCAAAATGCAATGACTGGTAACTCTCATTACTGCTTACACTTGCTTGACTAAAAAGCATTGCACCGTAGCGTATGGACTCTCTTATTGCTTACAAAGTCACCGCTTATGAAGTAGAATAAAGGTGAGTTGCTAGGAGCATTTTACAGCCGTGCAGTGTAAAGACGCTGTTTTTCAGTTCTGTTTCTTAAAAAGGACCTAACAAAACCAGACGCATAACATTTTTACTGAAGAGAAGTTAACAAACCCTTGTTTAATGTGGAGGCTGGAATCAGTACGGGAATACTGATTTAATGTTTATTCCAGAAAAGAAGACACTGAAAGGATAAAAATAAACAATCAGGAACCCAAACTTTTGATGAGCAAGAACTCCCGTGGGCAGTTTCCAAGCTGTTAAACATCCATTTCAGGAACAAAGAAAACCCTTGTCTTTTTAACAACATTCAAGTCTTCCCAGACCTCACGGTCAGATAGAGAATTACACAGCACATTTTCCTACATGCTTTTTGTCTCTAAAGTTTGACGAATCACAGAAATCCAGTAGATTTCTATTGTCCTCCAGTGAATCATTATTACCTTTCATTTACTAAGTCCACATCACTACAGAAGCACCTGGCACTTACGCCCGTGCCAGGCGAATGGCACCTCACCAGTTCCCATTTTGTAGCGTTTAAGAAGCATTTTTTGCCCTTACGTAGCCATACAAAACTGACACAGAGGTCCACTGAATCTCATGCACTTCAGCACCCTTGTCAGAAGTGCGTAATTTTTTCCCTACTGTGCTTTTCAGATTCAGAGAATTTCTGCCACGTTTTCCTTTATTTATTCTATGCCACATAATGGGAAGGTTGCATGGAAGATCTCTTCCCAGAGTTTAATGTATAGTTCAACAAGGAATTGTCCTGATTTTATCATTTCACGGAAGAACGTAGAAGGCACTACCTGTGCAACCATTCGGTGCTGAGAAACTTCTGGCTGTACAAGGTACACCCAGGATTTCCTCTTGCTCTCCATTTTGTTCACAGAGATAGCGACTACATCCAAAGCCTTGTGTCTTTCAGCTGCCAGTCACAAAACTTACATGAGTATTCGTCCCATTTTAATGCTGATTTGAGACTCCTGTTAATTACTCTGACTCGCTGCTGACACTGTGTTGATGTGCTCTTTCTTCTTATCCTGGTCCTCATTTTTAAGGAACAAATTGCTAGGAGTTTACTGTATTCATTATTTTTGTTATGATTTTAATGGTGGGACCAGTAAATTGCTCAAAACATCAAGACAATAAAAATGTTAACAGTAGTGCATATTCAGTCCTTAAAATTTCCTTCTCTTGTAGCCTATCTGATACAGTTAATTAATGGTTGTACAGTTAAGAAGATGATTAACTCCTTCCTAGACACATTTTCCCAACATCATTATCGAAAATATTCAGTATAAGGATATTACAGTGTAGCCTTCTGAATCTCAAATTCATAGCCAGTAATAAGCAATATATATGGCCCATATATTATTTTTATCATCCTTTGAAATATTTTTCTGTTACTGCTCCAGACGTCATTCTCTAGATATTAATGTGTTAACTGCTCAGAGACACGGGCATTTTTACTATTACTTTTCAAATGTTTATTAAAGGCAGTTAATTAATAAAGTAAAGACTTTACCCAAGAAAGTATAGTCAGTCACCTCTCTTCAACGTAGAACATGTGGCCCTGTGTTTTTCTTGAAGAAATGTCCTAATTCAACATTTTTCTACTGGAAGGGTTGCTTTGGGAGAAATGAATAGCAGGGGAGAGAGATTTACTTTCCAGAGATACTCATTCATCCTATTCAGCCTATCTTTTCTTTTACAGAGAAGCTAATTATCTTTTTTGCTTTTTGTTTGGTTTTGGGGGTTTTGTTTGAGAAAACCTCAAAGATTAAGTCCTGACTTCATTATAAGCTGTAAGGGTGGGGAAAATACAGGTCATTTTAAGACCTGGGATGCTCTCCATGATGCAAATCAACTGTAAGAATGGCTTTTTTTTTCCCCCCAAATATATTTGCTTGTTTGGAAATTCTAACAAGGGCCTTACAGTACAGTTGGGAGGTAGCAGCAGCTTATTACATAGGACTGTTTGATGAGTGAGACTGACAAATAATCTAGTACAAGCTGCTGAAAAAAAAAAGAATCAAGAGGAAGATAAATGGACGGTTTTGATACACCACAGTGCAGGGAGTTCCTGGTTTTGTCTGCCATGAGTCTGGTTTTTGCTTTTAAAAGTGTTATAAGCCTATATAGATCAGTTCTGCTCCCTGGTCTTTGCAGTGTGGTCTTGTTTACTCTGTTTTCTCTACGGATAGACATTCACAGGATGTAACCTCTGCACATATTTCAATCACCATATTTCTTTGTCCATCGCATGTAAATGGTCAGTACATTTTAGTATAAGCCAAAATGGCTAAAGGTCTTAGGTCCTGAGTCTGAAGGCCGACCTGTGCATAGCTAAAAATCAGATTCAGAGGAAAACTTAAAATATTTCAAGTCATAGATAAAAAGAAACAACAATGTCAGGATAAGGATCTGAACAACAGGTTTGTTTACAGACCAGATGCAAAAAATCTTGGAATTTAAAACTGCATTAGATATACATAAATCTCTCATTTCAGAATTCTGTAGAAGGACCTCTCCTTCAGTTTCTCTTGATTAGCTCTGCACTTTCTCCGAAGAGGGCAGGCGACTAAATTATTAGTAAAGATCCCCCCGAGTTGCACCTGCAGGACCGTGCACGTTTCTGGGGGACGCGACCAGGTCACTACTAGATCACTGAGCGACCACAGGAACGGGCAGCCCGTCGCTCTGTCTGTAATCGAACTCCACATAGCACGAGAGAGGGGATCGCAACATTTCACGACACGTCAGGGAAGGGAAAGAAATATCCTTTGTGCTGAGCGTTATGCAAACACAGAACAGAAGGATGGCTCTGCTCCAGCAGCCTACAGTCCATACTTGCCGGGAGGTTATTTGTAAGGCTAACCAAAGTCCAGCTGTCCAGGGAACGAAACCTCTTGCTTTTCCTTGCTTGAGCTGGCAGCTCTGCAGTAGACTCCGGGGTCTTTGGAGGCAAGTCGTTTGCAGTGCAGGGAGACTGGTGCTGTGCTCTGGAGAGATATTACGCCTTTCCTCAGATGCCTAGCATTCAACAGCAGTTAGTTAACATGCACTAATGGTACTTCACAAAGCGATTATTAAATTACTTTGTTCTACTGTAATGACCAATGATTAAACTTTCATAACACTGACATTACACGCTTTATTTATCAGGCTCCTACACTTATTAAATTATTGGGAGGGTGGGGAGGGATCTTAATAGAAGCGAATTTGTGCAATTATCTTTCAAGGTCAAAAACTGTCTCCCACCGTGGAAGTAGGTAAAATACCTGAAAATTAGCTAAGAAGTTTCTAATGTTTAATCTTTGCATTGTCTACATTGTCTAAAAACAAATGTTGCGTAGTCTACTAAAACACCTGCATGCCACCCAAAGAAAAACAGACGCACAGCGGGCTCATCAGGGGCTGGGATACAGTATAGGAGTAGTGAGCTTGAAAATAAAATTACTAATTTAAGCTGACACTGTAGAGAGACTGGAAATGATCACATCGCCGTAACAGTATCCATGCACTACAGCAGCATGCTACACTCACACACAGAGCACATTAGGTACAAACTGATATATATAATACACCAGTCTGGAGGAAACCATTGGAAAGAAATTATCCTATAGGAAGCACTGCCTGGTATCGACACTTCTGCTGAGAGATGTAATACTTAACAAATAACCCTAAAAATGAAATACATTTGGTTCAGCACACTGTTTTGAAGCTTTAGATAACAAATGTACTCACAACTGCCATTCCTGCCCATGTGTAAGGGCAGATGCTAACTCAAAATGCCTTGAAGTAAAAGGGAATATAGCACGTCAATCTTTAGAGATCGTTTTCTCCTTTTCCTTCATCCATGTGCATTGTTTTGGCCATTGCAACGCTGACGACACCTTTGCAGAATATGCATTACATAGCTGCTTATGGTATTATTTCATGGACAATCTTCCATTTGGAAATAAGTTTGTGCATTAGTAAAAAACCCAAGCGATAACCATTGTTTTGCCGAGGTCCACAACTCCAAATGTATCAAAGCAGCTCTGTTTCTTACAATATAGATAGCTCCCGATGCCAAGAAACTCAGGAGACCGTTAAGTCCAGAATTTTTAAACTTTGTTTATGTTTTGCTGCAGCTCCATGCACTGTGTAAGATGTCTTAAATTTAAAAGCAGATTATTTCAGTATGTTACGATAACAAAAATTATATGAAGGATTTGGCTTTTGGGAGTTTATGCCGTTCATCTACATTTTGTAAATCTACTACTACGTTTTGAACCAGAAAGCTCATGACTCTGGTCATAAAATCTCTGCTACTGTACCTCTGTTACTGAAAACAGCTCAATTTTTTCTGAAGAGGACATCCTTTCAAATGCTCTTTAGATTTTGGAAAAGCAGCTGAATGTCTGTTTGAGGATTTTATTGCGCCTTCTCCTTGCCAGCAGCTGGTGTCATCATGTGCTTCAACTCTATTCCAGTAGACATCCTAGTATCACCACTTCAAGGGAAAGGACAAGAAATAGCCAGGCAACTCAAAATGCCATTAGAGTGCTGATTTCTGGAAGGTTTGTGAACTTTATTAATACTTATTCACAAGCACAGCATGCTGTGGGAGATTTAGGCTGTTAGCCACTTACCAGGGAAACAACATGGCATGAAATGAGGAAGAGGTCTTTGAAAAAAAGGGAACGCAAAATGCGTAAAATTATTCTATAGAGTCAAGTTCTGAAGTAAATAGGAATTTTCCTGATTTTCAGGTTCTGGATTTGGCAAACAGGAGGTGAGCTGTCAGGAGCCCTGTATCAGTAGAAGGACTGGAAAATAAGCACAGTATAAAATAGGCCAGATCGCTTATAACTCCGAACAGTACAATTAATCCACATAACAGGTCAGTGCAGTGCAACCTCTCTAGAATGCTCTCATAAACCGTGGAGTTACTGACTCTGCATGTTCATTAGTGTGTATATGCACAACTTTAAAATAATGACACAGTTAAATAGATTTTGTCCTTAATTGCAATTCACTCTGTAGCTGGAAGACTGAGCATGGCATATTCATGGCATTTTTGAAATGGCAGGATGCTTTTGGCTCCATTAAACAATTTGACATATTTTCCAGAAGCCCAAGCACTTCTTATATAACATAGTAACATAAATATCTGACAAAAAAAAAAAAAAAAAAAAAAAAGAAAAAAAGCATTGCAGAGGGCAAAATCAAGCAAAATAACTTCAGGATGGTGGTGGAAAGGAAAATTGGCCTCAACTGTAAGAAGCCTCACAGCACTCGAAAGGATTTTTAAACCAAGAAGAAAAAAGTCCTCTATGTCATTCAACTCTGTTATAGGCTTTTGACTTTTCTCAGATGAGGAGGAACACCTGAAAGCCTCCTTGTTGCATCTCTTTTTTAATAAAATGAAATGCTTTTCTCCATCATGTTCGTGTGGGGCCATGACACTCTAATCCCTTCTTTGTTTCCCTGCGGCCCTTCCAGAATATTTCTTGACATTTCCATCTTTAACATCAGCGTAAATTAAAAAGATTCAGGGTGCGGTAATTACAGTTTCAAGTACTCGCCAGGAGAAGCATCAAAGAGTTTGCTGAAAAAAGAAATGTACTTTTTTCTAAAATCCCTGAAGCTCTACTGAATTTTTCATGGTGAGACAGTAGGATTGGTTTTGCACCCATCCGCTTTTTTCCGGTACATTCTTGTTCTGTCTAGATACGCAGGTGACCAAGCAAATGTACACGAATGAGTTTTAAGTTCCAGACTTTAATATACTTGATATTTTTAAATGCAGCTTTAACAGGGGAATTCTGGGACGATCTCCACAGTGTGGCACATTCTTCTCAGCCAAACCAAAGAGCTAATAATACTGTCTACTCCTGCTGCTCTAGTGTTAAAAATCCAGCTGTTACCAAGGTCTTCAAACACCAGCTGCCTTAAACGACTGACCGTGCACAAGGGAGAGCAGTGGATGTAGCTTACCTTGACTTCAGCAAAGCTTTCAAGACAGTCTCCCGTGGTATCCGAGCAGCCAAACTGAGGTGACGTACTCTTTGGACGGACTAAGGAGTGGGTGGTACCACTGACCGGACCGCTGGGCTCAAAGAACGATAGACACTGGTTCAAAGTCTGGTTATAGGTAGCATTTTTCAGGGGTCAAGAGTGCTCGGCTCTACTTTATGTCTTCATCAGTGACTTGGACAGTAGGAGACTTGGCACTTGGGCAAGCTTGTGGGTGACGCCGAATTGAGGGGAGTGGTTCATATGCCGGAGGGTTTGGGCTGCCATTCAGAGGGACCCCGATAAACTGGAAAAATGGGTTAGCAAGAACCTGATGAAGTCCGACAACTGTAAGCGCAAACTTCTGCAGCTGTGGCGGACTACGTTCATGATTTGGTACAGGCTGTAGACTGGTTGGGTGGGTAGCAGCTATGCAGAAGGGGATCTGCAGAGCCCTAGGCTGGATATGGGCATTCAGCACTGTGCCCTTGCAACTGGTAGAGACTAACCGCACGCTGGACTGCATTAGCAAAACCATAGTCAGTAGTTTGATGGAGGGTTATTATTTCCCTTTACTGGCATTTGTGAGGCTGCCCCTGGAACCCTTTATCCAATTTCAGGTCTCCTAAAACATCAACAAACTGCAGAGTCCAGCGGAGCACAACGAAACGGTTAGGGGAGGGAGCACATGGTAGCTGAACCGTGACAAAGAGAATTAACTGGTTTTGTTTAGCCTGGAGAAGGCTGAGGGAGAGATCTAATTGCAGCCTTCAACTACCTAAAGAGTTGCTACAGAGAAGACAGAAGCAGATGTTTCTCAGAGGTGTACAATAAAAGCATCAGAAGTAACAGAAGTTGCAGCAGGGCTGCCTGGAAATAAGAAAAAAATAGTAATAATGAGAGAGGTGCAGCACCGGAACAAGTTGTTCAGAAAGGCTGTGGAAACTCCATCCTTGGAGATTTTCAAACCTCAGTTGGACAAGCGACGCTGAGAAAATACTCTAACTTTGCAGTTGTTCCTGCGTTGAGTGGGAGTTTGGAATATGTGACCTCCAGGGGTCCCTTCCAACCCAACTCTTTCCAATTCTAAAATCCTCCTGTTATCGTGTGGGAATAATGTCCGTCATGTCATAGATCCTGTTCCTGCTGGAAGCAGGCCCCATGGACGACTGTATGCCAGGCCAGACTAACTGTTCCTTACACCGTAAATGTTACAGTTGTTTACTGTCCCTTTGGCCCCTGTGAGAGTCCCTGTCTGATGCTAAAGTATACGGTCGGTGAGCTCAGTGCACCTGAATACATGGTTTGCACGCTACAAGTGAGGGAACGGATCGGGAAATCAAAAAATGGGTAGGGTCTTCATGCTTAGCTACATGCTTAATCTACTGGCGAAGAGGGATCAGTTACAATGGGTTGGCTGCTGGGCAACTCCACCCTCCTTTCGGCGGGAGAGCGGGAAGAAGGAACCTTTGGAAGAGGAAGACCCTTCCCCTTGCAGTCCTTGCCATTGCTGCCTCTGCCTGTTCCACCTGTGACATCAGCGGGACTCCGACAGATCTTTCACCCCAGGAGACAGAGTGGGGAAATGCTGTGAGATAGTCTTTTCTTTCAAGGTAGAAGCGGAAAGATGACAGATTTTCAAAGGTTTAGCAGTCCATCACCACTGGTCTCCATCGTCAGCAGGCCAGATAAGAAATGGAAATGAAATGAACTCTAATGAAGCCTCCCCTTTCTTCCGTCTCAGACCCGGCAGCTCGAAGGATGTTCGGACATCTCTAAGCACAGACCTACGAGATCCCAGATTTCTGGGCTCACTTTCTTCTTTACAAGGGCCATTACACCAATCTGAGTGGTTCATTTGTTTTCCTTGTCACCTAAAGGCTTATATAAAGGAGGTTATCATTACAAAAGGGGGCCACTCATGTCCTAAATTATGTTCTGATCATTTAAGCTGATGTCAACTTAATGCTTGCAAAAGTGGTTAAGACTTAAGATTTTTTTTTTTCTTTTCTTCCATAAATTTTGTTACCCAGGTAGTCTAGACAAGAAAGTTAATTGTCCAGGAAGGTGGTTAGATTGGCCTAAATACACCAGTTCTTCAAGTGTGAAAATGAGCTGGTCCCCAAGGAATACATTTAAACCTCACGATTTCCGTGTCTGTGGTAGTTGGAAAGCATACACAACGGTCCTTTAGAAATAAAATAGAGCATGATAAACAACCCTGTTTGTACAGAAGGTGACTGACATAAGTGAAGAGCAAGCAATATTGACATTTATAAATACTACTACTACTACTACTGCTAATACTTCAACATATATGTAAAAGATCTGATAAGGTCATTTTACAGAGATCAGGTTCTCTTCCGACCTCTGCCCGTATATACTTTTTGGCTTTCTTCTTATTATGGAGATAGCTGTTTCCATATCTGAAAGCAAAACTATGTTTGGAAAATTCAAGACAGACCTTTTAGTTCAAACATTTGCTTCAGGCTTAACAGATGAAAAACCTCCCTAGTACTCTCTAGGTGGAAATCTGTTTTTACAAGGAAATGTTTATTTGGATATGTACAACTGAACTGAACTAAAACAGCAATAACATTCAATAGGCCTACACATTCCTGATGGGTTTTTTAGCAGGAAACAGCTGAATAATTGTCAGGGATGAAAACCTGACACAGAAAATAGCTGTGATCAGACAGTGAAGTACCAAATAGTTAAAATTTTGAAGACTGCTTTAACAGTAGTTTAAGTTGCAAAGGTATATATCTGTTCTTAAGGTAAGTTATAAAATCTTTGTGACAATACTACACGTTTCAAAAATCTAAGAAAATTCATTTTGAATAGATGTTTAAAAATAAGAACAAGACTAAACATTCATCCTTTTTTTAGGTAGTTCTGTGTATGTGACAGTCTCAGTCAAGATTGAATTTGGGAATTCAGTGGCCCGAAGACTGCGTTCTGTACCATCTCAGATACTTTTAGCTCCAGCGTGCTCTCTAGAAAAACACGTGGGGCTACTATGTGCCCCATGCCCTATTTGTCAGCCCCATCCATATGGACCAGAAACCCTGCTGCTCCTGGTGCTGCGGTGCAATGAACTGCTATTTAATCGCTCCAACCAGTTCCCAGGTATGTAGCATAAAAGAAACTTTGGGGAAAAAGTTTCTATTTTTTAGCCTGAAGAAAAGGATAAAACCAGTCTCCCTCCATGAAAACTTATGACCGTGCTCCTACAAAAGCTATACATGTGAAGTATGTTTAAACTTCAAACCAGTTATGTACATATATATATAAATCTTTGTTATACTACCATATTTGTGAAATTGAAACTTAAGGAAAATTATTTATACTTGCTTTCTTTGCATATTCCAGATGGGGTACTGGAACTAAACTATTGGTTCCGTATGTGATTCTAGCCAGTTTTGTTTTTTTTTTTTGCTTTGGCCATTGCAATACTGGTCCGGTACCAGGTATTTCAGGATTGCAGAAGGAGGAGGTTTCCACTGCTTTTCATGCATCCTTCTCTAAGCTTACAGAATACCTGTAACATTTTCAATCACTGGCTGTGGGAGTCTTCCATCAGTATTCATGTCGCATAGCTCAGATGGAGTGCTTTGGAGAGAAGCAGAATAAAGAGAATGAAGACTGAGACTCACTACCGCCACTAGGTTTTGCCAGTGGTTGCACAACTTGGGCTCACTACAACCACTAGAAATGGTTGTGTTCAAATCCAGACTTGCATTAAGGATTTATTCTTGTGTGTCAGATTTATACCCACTATTAAGCTACTTTATTAAGCATATTTGTCGTGTTATTCCAGACTTCGCTGGGAATGGCAATTGTCCAATATGAGTTGTAACAGGACTTCTTACGTAAAGTTTGGCTGTTTGAATGAGATGTCGTCTGAAGCCAGAGGAGTTCGGCACTGAGTTTTGCTAAACTAATTCAGCCCTGTTACGGGCATTCCCCTTTCATTTATTTTTCATTCTGTTTAACAATTGCAATTCTGAAATCTTGCTAGAAATGAAAAGTGCTCCAGTGTTTAAAAATGTTTAAAGTCTTTAAAAATGAGAAGAGACCTATTCCATTTCATTTCTGAGGGAGAAAACAAACTTCTTCATCACCCTCCTCTTTCGGGGCTTGAATACTTCCCGAGTCACTTAAAAAACGTTGGTGAAAACAGTCCGTGTCACGAACAGAAACTTTACGAATGAATCATACGTTTTGCTTATTTTCGTACGCCGCAGGGGCTTAACAGAGGCTTCTGGCTGCCGGACTGGTCCCTCCCGCAGCGCCCTTAAGCGCCGGCTGCCTAACCATCCCTCACCGCCACCCGGTCTCATCCTCTCCGTTCCTCCTGCTCTTCCCCCAGGGCCTTGGGCATCCTCACCGCCGCCTCGCCGCCCCGGGGAGGGAAGCACGAGGACCCTCGGCCGCCTGCAGGCTGGCGGGAAGGCGGAGAGCTGCGTGCCTGAAGCCCCGCAGAACCAAGAGCTGCACCCGAAGCCCGGCGAGTTCCGCCGGCCGTGCCAGCGCTTCGCAGCCACCCCAGGAGCCGGTAACGTGACATTCCTATCAGCTCTGCCCCTCTGCACACGAGGCCTGCTAGAGCTGCGTCCCTCCCCTGAGCTTCGTATCTGACAGATTTATTTGGTTTGCCTTAGGCGCAATTGTAACTATTGCATATTTGGATTTAATGGAACTTGCCCGCGATTCTATTTCATTCCTAAAGAATTCCTTCACTATAACGCTGGGTTATGAAGCTAACAGACCGCCTCCTCACAGCTAGCGCCTGTTGTCGAAAAAGGCCTGGCTGAAGCCCAGGGGCTGACGCGCGTGCCGTGCCGTCCATTCTGCGGTTCCGTTCAGCAGCGAGAGACGACACGGCGAGCGGTGGCGAGAGGTAACGTATGCCAGGGTATGGTCAGAAAGAAGCGAAGCCCTGTGCTTTCAACATGTGGCGTGCGTTATCACGCATTAACACAGGCCCTGATATATCTGACGGTGATTAAACAGCGTGGGAATAAAAAAGCATCTCTGTATTAGTGGACAATTCACTAACGAAAAGACGAAGAAATGTAACTTTTTCAGGAAGTGTTTTCCCTTGAGCTGCGGGAGAAACTGCGAAACATTTAGGCTTCGCATTTTTATATCGTGCGTGTATTATTTTCTCTTCTATACACTTCACATTTTTATGCTGCTGCATTTATGGCTTTGGAATGAAAAAAGCACTATGCATTAATACCCAGACGCTGAAAATTCTACTTTCAAGCTACAATAGAGAATAAATATTATACTCTACCTAAGGATTTTTTCAGTTATTTTTAAGTAGTTTGTATAATAGCACCTCTGTTATTTTTTAAGTGAGCTTGGGTGAGAAAAAAACCCGGTCTTTAGCTATCCAAATATTTCTGCTTAAGCTTTCTGTTGCTCAAAACCAAGCAAATTTTGAAGACGAACAAATATAATTGTCCCTAACTTTCATCTACTTATATAAGCATGCTTCTGCTCTGAAGACAAAGGTCTGGTAAAGATGATGAAAAGCCAAGACATTATTCTAATGTTCATGTATTAATTTATGACATCCCAGTTAAGCATTTGTGTAATCCTTTCCTATATCCAAACTAATGCATGTTACAAAGTTTACACATATGGAATCAAGATTACCCACAGAAAGCAAGCATCTTTTTCCCCCCTTACCTTTATACCCTAAGTCTAAGCATATTCTTACAAAAGCACTGTCACATTTCTAATATTCTCAGAGGGTAAGGTATGTGACAGACCACGCAATGCGGGTGTGTGCAGGGAAACAGCTCCCATTAAAACCTCTGGGCCAAGTTCAGCAGAGTTAGCATGAGTTGGTCAAAACCAGGAGTTAGTGACAAAGTCC
This sequence comes from Elanus axillaris, assembly GCA_026212715.1. Classification (NCBI taxonomy): domain Eukaryota; kingdom Metazoa; phylum Chordata; class Aves; order Accipitriformes; family Accipitridae; genus Elanus; species Elanus axillaris. The sequence goes on along the minus strand of JANZLQ010000009.1, from coordinate 6,786,977 downwards.
CAAAGACGGATCACAAATCCATTCTTCGACAAATACTGCAAGCACTGAAAACATGAAATATAACAGGAAAGAAGAAAACATGGTTGTAACCTCAAGTCAGAAGCCAACAGTGTTGGAAAAGAAAGATGAAGAGATGTTTGAACTAAATTTCTGTCCTGCCATAAATCACGCTGTCTAGCCACACCATTCCCATGACATTCTAGGTTCATTTTAGACCTGGCTGAAAAAAAGGCTTTCCTCACAGACTTCTGTAAAAATTGCAATCGTGCACATCAGAGACATGTACTCCACCAAATCCTAAACTAAAGCAAGTTATATTATTTTACTGTTTCAAAGTATTTTCATCTAAACTTGTTTTACCAAGAGGTTATTGGGAAATTTAGCCTATGATGAACACCCACCACGGTGTATACACATCCATTAGTCTGACAGCTGGCTCAGAGAACAGAGCAAATGTATATTGACCTATTTGCTACTGCCAATATATTAATGAAGCCAAACAGCTGTGGTTGTTCATAACACTAGAATATGCAAATTAACGTTCTTCCTGCCTTCAAATGTGCTTGATATTTTACATAATGCCCAAAGCATGCATTTTAAAAACTCCATACCTGGTGCTCAGTGCTAAACTTCAGTAATACACACTGCAGCTTTAGTTTCCCTGAGTACGGGAAGCAGGACTGCTTTTTATGCTTTCCAGGTACATGCAAATAAAGCTTTTCTTTTATAAGAACCAACTAAACCCACTGCACTTCTTCCTCAATTTGTACATTTGGACATACGGTCTCTTCTGTACACAGAAATTCGTTATGAGGAACAAACACAAGCGACTCGGGTTCCAGGTGAGATGCTGCTTCACTGTGCTCAAGCTGCTGCATTTCTGAATTATGGCCCGGCACAGCAGTTCCTCTAACTCACAACTCCTTGTCCTGCCTTTTATGTCTTGAAATTACAGAGGCACTGGAGACCCTCCCATTTGATTTGGATTCACACTTTTTATGCTGTTCTGAATCTGGTCCTAAACACAGTGTAACAGCTCAGAAGCATCACAACAATCACCCTTTATCACCATAACTCAATGGGAGTACAGAGAAATCTAGCTGATGTTACAGCCATGAATCCTGAGAGGCTGTCTGATATCAGATGATGTCCTCTTCATGTTTTGACACAATCAGGCTTGAAAACAAGGCCTTTACCTAAAATTTTTCACTGCAAACATAAACCTGTTATATGGAATCTGAGTGTTCAAAGTTCCAGTGGCTACAGTTTGGTCATCCAATGGGTGTCCTATTCCAAAGGATAGATTAGTTTACAGAAATAGTGCATTTAACCTTTCTAACCACTGCTCAAGACCTTAATGGTAACGTATTGCCTAAGTGTATTTACAAGTGTATGTAGAACCACAAATCTAGCTGGAAACATCTATTCAGTTATTTTACATATAGTATTGTACTGGAAATTCTCCTACTTGCAGAATATCCAACCAATGAGGGAATTTCTTGGCAACTAGTTTTCTTCTACAATTTTTCAAAAGTAATCAAAGATCTGCAAAGCAATCATGTATGCCCAACAATATCCATGTCTCAATTAATTTTTCTTTGTTCAAGCAGTTATTTGTAACCGTTGCACCGTGGCAGACAGACTACAGTGTTACTTATAGCACCTAACATGCTGCGGGAATTAGTACATTTGAAAGCACTCCCCTCCTCCACCCTCCCCCAACAATGCAAAATGAGGTAGCAACGTTACTCCATCGACATGCCACCTTTTCCTTCAGTAAACCATGTAGTATGTCCCACAACCCCTGCTTAGATTTAAGTTAACAAAATCTCATCATCTGCCCAAGTTGCACTTAACTGTTTTCTTGGAGTCTTTCACAGGTCTGAATCAGCACTGCATTTTCGCTGTCTAACATTATTGCATGCATGCTGTGGATACACAGTGGTGTATATAATATCAGAGAATCAGAGACTCAGAGAATCGTAGAATGGTCGGGGTTGGAGGAGACCGTTAAAGACCGTCCGGTTCCCACCCCCGTGCCCTGGGCCGGGACACCTTCCCCCAGCCCAGGTTGCTCCGAGCCCCATCCAGCCTGGCCTGGAGCACTGCCGGGGATGGGGCAGCCACAGCCTCTCTGGGCAACCTGGGCCAGCGCCTCACCCCCCTCGCAGGGAAGAACGTCTTCCTTGCATCTAATCTAAACCTGCCCTCTTTCCGTTTAAAGCCATTGCCCCTTGTCCTGCCACCACATGCCCTGGTAAAAAGTCCCTCTCCGGCTTTCCTGTAGCCCCCTTAGGCCCTGGCAGGCCGCTGTAAGGTCTCCCGGGAGCCTTCTCTCCCCCCGGCTGGCCAACCCCAGCTCTCTCGGCCTGTCCTCATAGCAGAGGTGCTCCAGCCCCCTGATCATCTCCGTGGCCTCCTCTGGACCCGCTCCAACAGGTCCATGTCCTGAAACAATGAAGGCAAAAGTATGAATGAAACAACGCAGGCCAAAAAAAAAGATCAATTTATTAGAAAATGCCTCATTCAAGAAGTTGGGACTTTCTCCACAAACACACAGAGAAAAATTGTAGTTCCCGTTCTGGTTTGCCTTTCTGCACTCCTTTCTGCTGGGAGACCCTGAAGTCATGTTTATTTTCAGAACAGTTCATACAGTTGCTCGATGTGGGATACAAATGTCTTGGCAAACCCCGTTTCTAGTCCTCATATTCCCTAATAAAGAATTACGACTGGAGTTAATGGGCATGACTGTGTTGAAACCTCCAGTACTGGTCCTGTATTCCTTCAAGTACTTAGGAAGTGTTTGCTTTTTTGAGCATTTCTGTACCTTTACGGAGATGCAGTGAAATGAAAAAAAAAATTCCATTTTAAGTCATGCTGTTCATCCCTTCTGCAGTCTGTTTACTTTAGTTTATTTCATGGTCTTGGAGCAGGAAACTTCCAGTTTTCCAGAGTTATTGTCTGTGTTCCACTTCACACTAAGGGCCCCATTCTGGTCTGACTGAAACAAGCATAAAAATACTACAGTGAATCTGGGTAGGTAGGTTTATCGAGCTTTTCTTTTAGTGTCTTTTCCTGTTTATTAACATATGAAACACCAGCTATGTCTTCAATCTAAGTACATTGCTGTGCACTGAAATTGAGTTTTGTTCTGTGGATTCAGAATAACATCTTTTAACTCTGTATGATATGTATAGAAAATCTGAAGATTACTTGACCCTTGAACGATACTGTGCTTCTGTTTACCCTGACAAATAAAGAATTTTATGTCCTTCCTCTCATTCTGCATAGCAATGATCCAGGAAGTATACTTGAAATACCATGCAGATAAAAATCACTATCAGTCTTGAGATCAGTCACTTATTGTATTGATTACTAGATTCTGTAGGTACCCATGCAACTAGTGGAAGACAATATGGACTACCAGTTAGATATCTAAGATAATAGTTACTTTTTTTTAAAATTAGGTGTATTTTTTCATTTAAGGAAGTAAAATACCAAGTACCATCTGTATACAAACATCAGCCCATCATTAACTTACAAATAAAACAAAAGTCAGAAATAAAAATATAATGATGAGGTGTTTTCACAAGCTGTGAAGAAAAAACTGTCTTCTTGTCACAATGGAATTTGCATTACATTTCAAAGAAAATCTGAGTGTTTCACATAGAAATACAAAATAATCTCTAATTGTATATTCAGAGTCTAGTATGGTATTTCATTCCTAGGTCAGATCTCAGAAATAAGTAGTGCATCAGATGTTTAATGACATGCTCTGACTGTATGTTCTTCCCTAATTGTACCACAAACCTGAATGTATTCTTCCTTCAACTTCCTTTCTTCTAATGTCTTTGATAGAACCTTACTCAGGTGACTGGAAGAGAGGCATGATAGATCTTGACACTGGAAAAGAAGTATTCTTTTTATTTCATAGGTATTTTATTATACCTATTATAATTTATTAATTATATTTATTTTAATATATTAAAGTGACTTCTAACATAGAAAATAGCATGAATCAAAACTATAGGTTTTCTCATTTTTCTTGCAAGGTTGAATTAAGAGCAGGAGCTGGGTCTAGAATTTTGGCTGTTCCCAGTTTGCTAGGTCAGAGAGAAGTCCTGGAAGCAAATTTCCTTGAGCTCCAGACCTTTGCAATATAATGCAACTCTTTGTGGACTTAAAATGTAAAAAATAAAGTGGTAAGATTCAGGTTTTGTATGAAAAAAAAGTCAGAAAGATGCAGAAATCACAGGATAAGGGTGTCTACCTGACTTTAAGGTGCATTTGTAATCATAAACATGAACATTGTTTTAAACTGTCCAGACTGCATTTTATGTGCCTTTTGAAAATGTACATATTTTCTTGTCAGCAAGAAGATCAATACAGTGCTGTCCAAATTATTCATCCATTATTTAGCCTTTCTAGTGACAGCATTACTATCAGCCTTGATTATAGATCTTCATTTAATTAAAATTTCATTCACTGTAGGAAGGATGGAGAAGTGAATCATGTCTCAGTAATGGAAATCTGGAAGGGGACAGCATTGTCATATATATTGAAATAACAACTGCAAGGTGCTAGGCCATTTCCAGGATTACATTTGAGGCAGAAGCTTTGCCTCAGATGACTTGGACTGGAATTGTCTAAAATGTCCAGGTCCTAACAAAATTAATGATCATTAGACTGTACACCTAATAGTTAAAAAACAATGTAGGTGTTACACACAAGGCTTATCTAGTTGCTTTCCCATGTGCTAAACTCTTTATGTAACAGTATGTTTATCAACTACATTCTGAAGAGTTTGTCTAAGCTACGGCAACAATTTTAAAGCAGAAAAAAATTGGTGTTAGAGAAGGCTGGTTTGTGAGAAGCATGTGGTTCAAAAAACCCACCATTCTTCCATTCCCTGTGGACAGTGAATTGTTTCTGGAAATTCTCTCTTTGCATAACTATGTGTTACAGTATAGCATGACTGAAATGCCTGGAGAGCCAGTCCGCCTCACCGACAACTTATGCAAAGTGCTGTCACAAGTGCATAAACCCCTTCCTCTTCCAGTTCCTCCCATGACTAGGAGGAGCAAAGGTAGTAGCCGGAAGACGGGTAAGCGGACATATAAGTGAGCAAATGCTAGTCTTTGTCCATTGACAGATACAGCAAAATTCAGAATCCAGACTGACTAATGCGTAGCGTACACCACTCCCCAGGGTGGTAGAGGAAAGCCTGATTCACGTAGTTAGGTTAGGAGCGGCTGCTCCAGCCCCTGTCTCCCTCCTGCCCCAGCCAGGGGAGCCTGGCCGGGGGGCCCAGGGGCCTGGGGTCTCTGCCCATGCTGAGGGACCTGGCTGCTACTTCCCTGCTTGCAGCTTCAACCGGTAGCAAAGCTGAGAACTTGTCCCAGTGACCAGTAACGACTGTGTGCTAGTATAGTGTAGGTCAAGAACCGGTACGTCAGGTGCGGTGAAGCTGAGAATCACGTACTGAAATGGCCCTGTGGTTAGTTCTCAAATGCTGTCAAATGTTGGTAGTAATTTGTTGGAATATATTGCTGAATCCAGTCATACGTTTGTGGCTTAGGTACTTGGTTCATATTCTTTTTGATGTGAAGAGTGAATTGTGGCTTTAGGTTTAGATCTTATTTTCCAGTTAGTGCTTCGAGGATGGTGGACAATCTTTCATGATATTCAGATATATCCATATAATGTCCTTGGCTTTGCTGGGTTTACATGAATGTTACGAAAAGTGTACCTCGGTGTTGGTAACCTTGATTTTAATATTTGAAACAAAGGAATTGTGGAAGTGCTTTGAACCAGAAGATGATACACAGGTTTCTGGCACAGCTCTGCTAATGCACTGAAGATCTAAACAACCATGTGTTGTAGTTAGCTTAGGGTTCTTGCTGAGAAGGAGTTCTAGGGTAGTTTCAGTAATAGCTTGAAAAACAATTATACTGAAAGAGAGAACTGTTTAAATTTAATCGGAGAAAGCACCTGGTAGGAACATGTAAATATTGTCCTTGCATCCACCAAACAAACTAGAATTGACTTGCACTTTCTCTCTATACTGTTGTCTGTAAAGCCTCAAATGAATCAGTTTCATCAGTCACTGCAAAGAACAAGTTAAAAAAAAGTAGGAGGCAGGTTTCTGAAAGCCCTGTCCTCTTTTCATCAGATAAGTCTCTAGCCAATGCGCATGCTGGGAAGAGAATACAAATCCTGTCCCTTCAACATGACTTTTCTGGCAGTCCAAAATAAGAGTTCCCACAGTCTAGGATTAGCACAGTATTGGTGGGAGACAGTTGGTCTGATGAGGTTATTATGCACTAGTTAGGCACTTGGGGGATCCCTAGGAGTTTTTCCTTCTCCGTCTCCTGTGTATTAGTGTGAGGGAGTTACTTATCTTTCTCATAGCAGTTTATGGCTCCCTGCGATAGTGTCACAGTTTTGCTCCAAAGGTGACATGACGCCAAGACAAACCTTTGCCCAATTTCTTGAAATATCTGTCAGAGCTGTTAGCATGGTCACTGCTTAATTAGTATAACATCCCTGATTAATTCGGTGGTGCCACCAGTGAACTCTGAAGTGAGTGCTTACTGAAGTGAGTCAGGGAAATCTAGGAGCTACCAGCAGTAGTTTTAGCTGATGGGTAAGCCTGTTTTAGAAAATTGAAAAAAAACATTCCTGGTCATATGAATGTTCTGGCAAAGCCCTTCAGGTAAAATGGGTCTTAATTGTACTTTGGGGAAAACTTATGTGTACGTGGAGTTTTTTTAGTAACAGGTGCCACAAGAAGTAGGATCTGTCCTCAAGCCCCAGTTGCTTGTTTCTGCCCTTTGTTCATTGCCCTCTCTTTTAGCCAATCCAATTATTTGTGTGGCACATGATAAACTGTAACCAGGAACGTAATTTAAAATTACATTCATTCCTTTTTCCCACTGCTGCTCAAACAATACTGGTTTGATAATCTATTATTCTTCTGTCTCCACAAACAGCTGTTTCCATGCTATTGAAGAAGGCAGTAAGGCATTGGAGATTGGGAAGTTGGGCAGGAAAGTGAGAGAAGGAATGGGAGCTGTATAAACTGTCTTAGCTACGAAAACAAATGTGTGTGATTTTTTTTTACCCTTGTCAGACAAGAACTGTGTGTCTAGTCATCTCCCTGCTGAAATCTGCAAAACTATTATGCATTTTTCAGATTTTTTACCTTCCTTACCATTAAACTGTTACTAGCTCCCCTCTCTTCCTTCCTGCTGTCAGGATTAAACAGATTCTGTCTAAATTATTTTCTTGATGCTTTTTCAGGGAGTTCATTGTTAAATGTTTATAAGTAGTGAATGAAGCTCTCCAATGTCTTATCGAGGACATTTTTCTCAAGTAAATTGAGACATTCGCTTCTGAAGGGCATTCAGTTAAACAATTACATGCAAACATCCTCTGTCTCCCTGCCTTTTAGCCTGAGTCAAGACTCATTCATTCTCATCTCTTCCAAACCACCTTCAGAAAGACAGGCAAATGAATGTATTCAGAGCAAAAATGAAAATACTACAGAATGTCCTCAGATTCCTCAGAAATGGGCCAGGACATTAGATTTTAGGGCTAGTTTTAAGTCTGCAGAAAGTCTTCGGCACAAGTATTCATCACCTGTGAAGCCTAGTTCTAGAGAAAGTTGAACTGGAAATTCACTTCATGGAATATATGGAATACATTTTTCTCAGAAAAATCTGAGAAATGGGAATGTGATTCCTAAAATATAGCAGGGAGATGAAGTCTTTTCCTATTCCCTTAATCTCTGTATGAAGAGAGAAGTAATGAGAAACGGCAATAGAGGTCTGGGGGAGGAGAAGGGTAGCAGAAGACTTCCATCCTGTAGGCAAAAATTAATGAAAGAATCATCATCTGTACGGATTCTTGCAGGTAGTTGCCAATGACTGAAATCAATAACATTGCAATGTAATCTAATAACTGTACAATATTTCCTTCCCACCTTGCCTTTTTCTTCCCCTGTCTAGAAAACACATCTTTTCCTGTGAAAAAATACTGGCTTGAGTAACAGTATATGAAGTTAATAATGTTCTTTATACTGCTGCTTTACAGGGTTTTCTATACCGATGAATGACTCGGATCACTCGCTATTTCAGCATTCATTTCAAGGATGCATGCAGTTTATGCACGTGGATGATCAGCTGGTGGATTTGCACGCAGTGGAGCAAGGCCAGCTGGGAAGCTTTGCCAATGTCACCATTGACATGTGTGCCATTATAGACAGGTAAGTTGCAGACATCACTGATACTCTGATATGCTGATGCATGTTCTGCATATTCTGAAAATATACAGTGATACAGAAAAAGTGGCTCTGACGCTACCAGTGATCACATCAAGACAGTCCCACCTTTTTAACAGTGGGAACCATGCTTAGATGATGGGATGATGGCTTTAAGTTGTAGATTGTGCAGGGTGCAGTGGAAGGCATATAACCAGTCTCCCCACTCTCAGGCAGAGGAGATGAAAGGCTCTTGTAAGTCAAGTTAAGTCCATGCATCAATAATATGGCTGCCTCGAATAGAGAGAACTCTCCCAAAAAGTCACACATTTTGTCTGTTTCTTAGATGACTATTACAGAGATATTTTTGCAACTACAAGTTGTGCTTCCTGGCTTCAGTGCCTTCTGGCTTCACTGAATTCCTCAGAGAGCTAAAATAGGTCGACATGCTTGCACACATGTGCAAGTAATAAATGCTCAAACTTTATTAAAATAATGCTTAGTGGTTTGGGTTTTTTTTCCAAACTGAGAAGAGTAATCCAGAATTATGTCAAGCTTTTGCTTTGAGGCCTACATTTTCAACCACTTACCTGTGTTAATTTCTGTTGCTCCTGATTAATAGTTTCTTCTTCATTGGCAAAATATTATGTACTATGAAAGACAAGGAAAGAAAGAGGAAATAGCCCAACTCCTGAATGCAGGCAACTTGGCTTATCATGAAAATTACCTACATATTAAACCCATTGCAAGTCTGCTGGAAAGCTGAAAATGGCTTTTTAGAATTCTGCTTTGAAAGAAGCAAAGATTACAAGGTCATAGAACCCTAGAATATTTCAGGTAATAAGCAACCACTGGAGTTCATGTGGTCCAAGCCCTGCTCAACGCAGGGCCAACTTCAAAGCTATGTCAGGTTGCTTAGGGCCACGTCCAGTTGCGCTCTGAGTATCTCCAAGGATGGAGATTCCGCAGGCTGAGTGACTCTGAATATCATCAGCAAAGATCTGTGTAGTTGTGGTAAAGAAATGCATGTACGTTTCATTTCCTACTGTAAGTTAAGGGAATCTCAGTTAAGGGAATCTCAGAGATAAACGCTACTGTGAAAAAAATGAAATATGGCGTACTGCTTTGGTCTTGCAAAATGCCTTCTCTTCCTGAAATGTAGACATCAGTTTGCACTGAACGAGTTGTGGTGGGTTGACCATGGACAGCAGCCAAACACCCACCCTACCTTTTGCTCACTCCCCTCTCTGGGGAGATGGGGAGAAAAATGGAAGGAAAGTGAAAAGACACAAGGATGAAGACAGCAGTTTAATAAGAATGGCAGTTTAGTAAGAAAAACAAAAGCACATGCAAGCAAAGCAAAAAGAGGAATTCACTCACTACTTTGCCTCAGCAGGCAGAAGTCCCGCTGCTTCCTGGGAAGCAGGGTCTCAGCATGCGTGATGGCTGTTCAGGAAGGGAAACTCCAGAACTCTAAACATCCCCCCCTTCCTCCTCCATTCCCTGCGTTTTTGTGGCTGAGCATAACTTTGTAAAGTATGGGATATTCGTGCGGTCAGTTTGGGTCAGCTGTCCCAGCTGTATCCCCTCCTAGCACCATACGGGCTGCTATGAAGATTAACTTAGTACCTTCATCCCAGTGGGACCCCGTACGCCATCCTAGTCATGTCGGCGTTCAGGTGCGTGCTTTGCGGGGTGCCAGTGGGTTGTTCTGGTGTGTCAGGCCGCTTCAGGTTGCTGCTTCTCAGGGACCCGTTGAAGGTTGAAGAGGGAGCGAAGAGTTGCTGTTACAGGGAAGAAGTTTGTTCTGTCTCCTCACTTACAACTGAAATTAGAAAGGCCTCCTGTGGTTAGTATTTGGTAGTTTGAATTGCTTAGTTTTATTTTGATTTATTTGGTTTTGGAAATGTAAACTGACTTGGAAGAAAGGATGTGAAGATACATCTAATTAAGTCTCTATTTTTTCCCCAGTGGATAAATCTGAGCTTATGTGGCATTTTGTATTGATCCCACTTATGCCGGTGTCTATTAGAAATAATTCCATCATCATAGTGCAGTTAATCAGAATTAGGCTTTTGCAATGTGTTACAATGTAATTACAATTAACTTACAATGTAAGTTAATTAGAATCAGAGCTTTACAATGCATTTTTGAAAAATAGGACTTAAAGCTTCCTATACGTCAAGCAGCTTACTTTTGAAGTGAACTTCATGGAGAAGTTACATTTATAAGGTATTTCTTTTTATAACATATAATACTATATATTCAAATATTTAATATATTATAATGTCATATGCCATACATGATATTATATGAAATACCTTTTACTATATTAAAATATTATTATGCTGTGCATATTTAATATATACTATCTGATACTTACTTTATGCAGTTTATATGTATAACATTTGTTTTCATATTTTAATATAAATAACTTTTCTGTATGTTTATGTATGTATGTTTTCTTTATACAAGAAAACATATTCTCAGTCTAGTTCTCTCTTCTGCCAACTTGGACGCCAAGATCATTCTTATTATATAAATTAGAACTATAAGTCTTATATTTATGCTTTCCAAGCACGGGAATGTTGTGTTGCAAGAAAAGTAATGATTGTATAATCATAGGAAATTAGAATAGTATCTAAAGAATTTTCTTAGGGTTCGTTTTGGTTCTTTTTAAGGATTGAGATGTAATCTAGTTTGCTGTTTTCCCATGATCAAGTTTATTTCTTTGTAGTTTGTACTTTAAAACAAACCCTTTGACTAAGAAGTGATAATGCAAAGCCTTAGATCTGACTGGATTTTCACGGCTGTCTTATTAACATCTGCAAATAAGGGTTTACAAGCACTTCGGTTACAATATGCCACTATATATAACATTTTTTATGTGTCTTTCTTTTAAAGGATCCACGTACCATATGCGCTATATATTAGCTTAATTTCATTTCCTTTGAAATGGGAAGATACTTGTGGCTGTGATACTGGGATCCTCCTGCTTTTTTTAACTTGTTTGGCTCTGAATCATAAAGGCTTCGGTCATCATCAACATGGAAATTGCTTTCATAGCCACACTTCAGTGAAGACCCCCACTGTGCAAAAAGATAAGCTGTCACATTGAATTATTCTTACTGCAGACTTCAGCCATTTGGTTGGGGGAAAAAAGCATGAAGTTGTAAACAGTGGCATTTTTCATCGTTAGCCAGAGTAGAGGGTAAGGAAGGGACGGTTTTCTCTATAAGAGCATGACAAAAGGTACTGAGGGTGGCGCGTTCCCATGTTGCACCCACCTGGAGGTAACTGCTGCCAGAGTCCCAGGTTCCGCAGAGCTAAATACCTGCCCCATATGGGAGGAGTTTCTGCATTTTAGTTCCAGTGTTTTTTTAAGGCGGTAGAAGAATAGTCATGTTAGAGTATTACACTTGCACTTAGGAGATACAAGTGTTGAACCAGTGTCTTTTTATTTTTAGTCTCCCTCTCCTCACGTGAGCATTTTGTTATTGCAAAGACTACAAGCTGAGATCTTACTAAAATGGAACACCAAAGCTAAGGAACATTCTCTTTTTACCAGTGGCCAAATAGTATAAATGCATATAATTTCATGCAGGTATACCTAGAGTAATTACAAGCAGTTAAAATGCTACTGAGAAAAAATAATCATTCCTGTTTGTGTATCTTAATTATCTCTAATTGTATTAGCAGTGGAAGTTGCATTGTTGTCACAGTTGATCAACATGCTGTACTGCTTGTGACAGCACAGGTCCCTATACACCTCCTTGACTTATCATTAACAAACTAACGTTGTTACAGTCCAGATGGTACGGTTGTACTTCAGGATTTTAGCACAGGACATTGAACAGGATTTGTAACTCACAGCTAATTCATCCCAGCAGTCTCAGAGAATTCTAAAGCTTGCCTGACTTTGTTGTGGCTAGAATTATGGATTTTAATCACAAAATCACAATGAGGAGATACTAACGTGGTTTCAAAATATAGTGTCCAATCTGTCGTTGTAGATGATGCAAAACATATGCCAATTTTAACAAAAGTCTCTGTGTACCATAAGAAGTGAAATGACAGAATTGGGGGGGGAAATGCAGTACCAAGAATTTTCATGTAGCTGCTTCTAGTGTTTTATGAATGTGTAAACTGTGTGACTCCCTCTGCAACAGGAGATGAATTAGATGCCAATTTTTGATAATAATTTCACATTAAAGAATTAATGTAAGTAATCAGATATGGGCAGCAGAATCTTTCTGGGTGATTATTGCTCACCTGCTGTGGCAATACACTCTGTACAACAGAGTGCCAGTGTTCGGCTTTAATCGCATACAGCCACATTCTCTATACTGTGTGATTGCTCATCAAAATTTGAAATAATTCATTTAAATAGCAAAACACAGCAAGCATATTGGTGCGTGAAAATGGCCACAATGTAACTGGCAGCAGGACAGAATTTCTTTGGAATTAAAAATCATCAGTGCAAAAATTCTTCACTTCTGTCTCTTTACATGGGCTTTGAACGTCTGGACTTCCTCTCTGTTCCCCCGCTCCCTCTGCCCGTTCTGTGGCGAGGCAGACAGCAAGGAGCAAGACAGACATCACCCTGCAGTACTCTGCGTAAGAAGCAGGTGATATACCACTGTCCAGACTGGAAGCAAAACCTGCTTTACTGTTGCGTTTTTCCCAAAACAAATTCACCAAAAGGAAGTAAAAAAGGACTGGGGAAGAGCTGAAACCATACCAGGACTTCAGCCTGCAGATGTTCCTGGACATACGGCTGGAAGCCACTTCCTGCATGTGCCTTCTCCCTCTCCTGTCCCTCTCCTCACTGCTCTTTGGAACCATACAAATTTTTGATGTGGAAGGGGAGGTAGAAACTGCCTTTCAACAAGAGATTCAACTGTGTTTACTTCGTAATCCATCTCAGTCCAGAAAGGTGACTTTGCAGACGTAGATTATAGCTCAGATGACTGTGACAGTGCTTTTAATACTGTGGCACTTGTCCCCTGTGTAGCAGAGTGTGACAACTGCCATACTACTTAACACAGAGCAGTAGACAGCTGGAAGGTTACAAACTCTACAGAGCTGGCACCAAAATAGGAATGGTTTAATTACCTTTCTCTTCATAGTATATCTTAGTTTTCTGCAATAATTTTTTTTTTTACTATGAAAAAATCTCCATTCTCTCACATTTAAAAAAAAGGGGGAACACTGAAAAAATAGGGGGAAAGGAGGCTTGATAAACACCAACAAAATTGAATGAACTGAGTTTTCCCATGTGTTCACAAACTTCCTCCCTTGCACGCAGCTGGAAGAATTTGGATAACTTGCAAAACTTAAGAAAGAGTGATTCCAGTAAGAATTAAGATACATGTTGTTTTAGAGATAAGATACAGATGTAACAATAGTTGCTTGACTGAAGATGTCTGTGCAGCACTTTGGTATCCTCAAAAAATTGGCTGGATCTTCCAGCTGTCGTTGGTTAGAAGGGAGCTCTCCAAGACAGCAATACAAATGCAGATTTTTTAAATAAACTTTCGGGCCTGCAAGCTAGTCAAGTGAATTGTTATGAGCTAGTTTTATCGCTTCAAATCAACCTTACTTAGGGATTTCATGTGTTTTGGTGACGATAATAGCATGGACTTTATTATAAACACTCCTCAGAAAAGTATTTTTCACTTGATTCTTCTTTATCTAAGGTCCCCTACCCCTTTCTGATCTTGCAAGGGGGGCATAATCTTATGTCATTTGGAGCTGTGCCATGTCCTTGCGTTCTACATTAAAGGAAAATCAAGTTCTTTTCAATATAACAGTGGTAGTTAAAATACAAAAATGCCTGTTCTAAGTCATTCTAAAACCATTTAATGTAAGATGCACATGGAAATAATATTTGACATTCATTATGATTCAATGAGTCATACTTCTTTGCAAACAAATAATTAATCAAGTCTGAAATGGACAAAGAAGAGGAAGGGCACAGTTTCTGTTGTAAGGGGGTCATTTTATGCAATGCTTATTGCATTAATTGTGTTAGTAAAGCTAGTCAATACCTTTAAGAGGAAAAAAACAATAGTTTTTTTCAGGATTCGTTACTATTGCACTCCGTCTGAAGATAAGTGAGTGGAAATATTACTTGCTTAAATGCTAAATTTTGTTAATTTACAGAATTTGAAACAGAAGTATATGCAGGTAATGAACATACGAAGTGGATGTGTTTTTTCATGGAAGGGGTGAGAGAAAGATCTTTACTTTCTTTTCTGTAGTTTTCAGCAAGGAATGTAATCACCTTAGAGTCTGGATGGTGGAGCTTAAAAAATCCAAAAAGATAAAATTATGCTGATTAGATCATGGAAGCTTCCACCAAAACAAAAGCAGCACCAAGGGATGGAGTGGAACTGCATGGACAGAAGGTGGAAAACATGTGAGTTGCCCTGTGTGGAACAGTATGACTAATGACCCAGACTGTAAAATAACTAAATAGTGTCATCAGTAGCTGTTTAAGCAAGTTAGAATAGTTTGGAAATAGTTTGAAATGCAGGAGGTTTGAACACTCTTTTATGCTTATGCCTTTGCTGTGACTTTCATTTTTTTTCTTTAGTCACTTTAACTTATATTACACAGGTTACAATAGTCAATAGGATTCTTACAACACTCTTCATTGCAACTGTGTGGGTTATATATCATGTTGTAGCTGGATGCCTAGACATTTTGAAATCTCCAAAATCCTCAGTTGTTCTTTGTCTTGTATTCAATCCTAGATAAACTCCTCAGAGGGAGGAAAAAAACTTATTTCATTTTCACTTTAAAAAAATACTAATCCAACTTTCTATTATAAAAGATGTATACTACTGAAATAGTTTTCTAGAGCCTTGTTCATTACAAAAACTTGTTCTTGCTAATAAAAAAAGCTAAGACTGTAAACGTTTAGGTATAGTTTTGAGGAGGAGTATGTAAAGCAGCTTTCTGGACAACCTGATGGCTACTAGAGGAGGTCTCTGGGCTGCGGGGCTGGTTTCTGCCAGGGCCTGCGAGAAGACGAGCAGCACCAGGTTTGTCCCTGGGAGCCCACCCCCCGGCAGCGCAGCTGTCACAATGCCCCGGGGCAGTATAAAAGGGGCAGCCCCCGGGCCCCGCTGCCAGTCTGCCTGGCAGGCGGCCCGAAGGCATCCGAGAGGAAGCCCTAGAGGAGCCGGAGGGATTACTTGGCCGGGGCTGAAGGAGGAAGACCGGAGGCTGGACCAGGCTCATGGAGATGAGAAGAACCACCAAGCCCTGGAAGTGCCCGAGGCCATCGGGATTTTCTGGATGGAT
>JANZLQ010000009.1:6761139-6771306 GCA_026212715.1 Elanus axillaris | reverse complement strand
ATCTCCTCAGGTCCCATGGACCTGTGCACCTTCAGGTTCCTTAGATGGTCTTGAACCTGATCTTCTCCTACAGTGGGCAGTTCTTCATTCCCCCAGTCCCTGCCTTCACCTTCTGCAAATTGGGCGGTGCAGCGGGAGCCCTTGCCAGCGAAGAGGCAAAAAAGTCATTGAGCACCTCAGCCTTCTCCATGTCCTGGGTAACCAGGTCTCCCATTTCCTTCCAGAGAGGGCTCACATTTTCCATAGTCTTCCTTTTATCACCAACATACCTATAGAAGCTCTTCTTGTTGCCCTTGACGTCCCTGACCAGATTTAATTCTTTCAGGGCTTTGGCTTTCCTAACCTGATCAATGGCTGCTCAGACAATTTCTTTGTATTCCTCCCAGGGTATCTGTCCTTGCTTCCACCCCCTGTAGGCTTCCTTTCTCTGTCTGAGTTTGTCCAGGAGCTCCTTGTTCATCCATGCTGGACTCCTGGTGTTTCTGCCCGACTTCCTCTTTGTTGGGATGCATCGCTCCTGAGCTTGAAGGAGGTAATCCTTGAATATTATCCAGCTTTCTGGCACCCCTCTTCCCTCCAGGGCTGTATCCCATGGTAGTCTACCAAGCAGATCCTTAAAGAGGCCAAAGTCTGTTCTCTTGAAGTCCAGGGTAGTGAGTTTGCTGGGCGCCCTCCTCACTGCCCTAGGGATCTTGAAGTCCACCATTTCATGGTCTCTACAGCTAAGGCTGCCCTTGAGCTTCACATTCCCCACCAGCCCCTCCTTGTTGGTGAGAACAAGGTCCAGCCTAGCACCTCTCCTAGTTGGTTCCTCTGTCACTTGGAGAAGGAAGTTATGACCAGTGCATTCCAGGAACCTCTTGGATTGCTTATGCCCTGCTATGTTGTCCCTCCAACGGATATTGCGGTGGTTGAAGTCCCCCATGAAGACGAGGGCTTGTGGGAGCGAGGCTGCTCCTGTCTATAGCGGGCCTCATATGCTTGTTTTTCCTGGCCGGGTGGCCTGCAGCAGACCCCCACTATAATGTCACCTGTCCCTGCCCTCCCTTTAATCCTGACCCACAGGCTCGTGGTCAGCTCCTCATCCATCCCCAGGCGGAGCTCCGTGCACTCCAGCTGGTCACTGACATAGAGGGTGACACCCTCTCCTCGTCTCCCCCGCCCGTCCTTCCTAAAGGGTCTGTATCCTTCCATGCCAACACTCCAGTCATAGGAGCCACCCCACCATGTCTTTGTGAGGCCAATAAGATAACAGCCCTGCAGGCGCGCGCACATCTCCGACTCCTCTTCTTTATTCCCCATGCTATCTGCATTTGCATAGAGGCATTTAAGTTGAGCCCCTGACGCACACATCAATTTTTTAAACCTTTCTGACTGCAGCAACTATACAACACGCACATAACAAAAAGAAAAAGCAGCAGTCTCTAGGAATTATGGAAGTCTCCAATGAGTTTTTATAACATTCAGATCCCAAGGTTCTTCCAGTTTTATCTGTACTAAAGAGGTTCTTAGAGTAACAAATTCAAATGAATGTGCTTTAGCCTAGTATCCTTAGAGCCATATAGTATTACCTTTCACACTGTTAAGAAATCTCACTGCTCTGATTGCTTTTGATCCTTTCTCCGTGTTAGTTCCAATGGCACCACTTTTTCTTTCCTTCTTTCTTTTCTTTCCCAAAAGGGAGCTCACGAACTCTCTGATCTGTAATTGCACAATGTTCAGGGCAACTGCATTTCCCTTACACAGGTAAAGTTTTGACAATGACCTCTGTGACTGTAATAGGATGGGATCATCTTCCCAGCTAATAATTTGTGGTGATTGTGATGGGTGAAGATATGGAGAATATTATTTTCCTTACAAAAGGATATAGGTGCAGAACAACTCCACACAGAGAGTTTCTAAAAAGAACCATGAAAAGCAAAATAACGTGCACTACTGAAATTGTTTGAAAATAAGAAAGCATATAGATCAACAGAAAGGCATATAGAAAATGGATGAAGAAATACTGTAGGGGAGGAACAATCTACACCTTTGCTCCTTCTCTTGCAAGTCAGCCTTTTAAATATCGTAGTGATTTTAGAAAAGAAGACGAGCCCAAAGGTCCAACAGATTAACTCCACCGTGACTTAAATGATGCAGAAACAGACAACAAAGAAAATAAAATGGATTTATGCTAGGCTACTTCGATGGATGACCTCTGAACAGCTCATGTTACAGCCTTCTCAGTATCTGGCAAGCAGTTTCATCTGAGAAGTACTGTAATAAGCTTTTTCTCCCACACGCCAGTTATTATTAAACAGAAACAATTCCGTGGGAGAAAGCATGGGCAAATAAGTCAGAATGCACTTACATTTACTCTTAGATGTAGGTGTTTTGGCAGTGCATGCATGTAACAGCCTACAAAGTCTATCTACTGCTGTGTAACTAAAAAAAAAAACCCCAAAGAGTCTGAGAAGATGAGAAAAGAGGTTTTATCAACATTGCCATTTCAGACATTTATATATATCAGTCCAGACAGACGAGCACGGCAGAGCCTGCTGACCACTCACCATTAATACTGTTAGCGATACACCGTGTTTTGACAGATAATTGAGTCTACTTAGGCCTATAGGGCTGCATAATTACTACAGCAGATCAAATTATGTTAGACTTGGTTGACTCAACCTGCCATAAGTGACGTTGCTAAAAAATATAAAAAGGCAGCAAAAAAAACCACAAGGAGCTTTGAAGTGCTTATTAATATCTTAGTCACGTGGACTGTAATTGAGGAAAACTACTTGCTGTCCTTGTGGCAGAGATGAATTATTAATTCCATATATATGCAGCTCAGCCACGACAAGGAGGAAGATCACTTGATAATGACAGAGCAAACTTGCTCCAAAATACATGAAGAACACATGTGTCATTTTAACTCCATGTACCCTGGATAAGTTAACTGTGCCAACATATACTTACGGTATTTTTTTCCTCCTCATCATGTCAGAATTGTTATCCAGAGGGATTATTTAGTCAGTCACTGGGAACAGGTGGCTGTTTCTTAAACAGAACGCCAGTGACTCTTTCCCCTAAGCAAGACACCTGTAGACACCAGCCACAAATAAGATTGTTTGCTTTTATAGAAGTTAATGGAACAGATCTCAGTCTTTTTCTAGATATTTGCATTTTGCAGAGAATATGTTTCCTGCTAAAAAAATCTTAAAGGGATTTTTACAAGTGGCATTTCTGGGCTCACTTAGGTAAACTACGAGTTTATAGGTTTTCATACTTACATATGTAAAGCATTCAAAGTCAAATAGTGGCTAATATTGAATGGTTCTGAATAATGTGGGAGAACCTCCTTACTGAACAGCAACTGAAAGGAGAAATTTTTCCAACAGCTTCTTTCCTTTCATTTAAGTCCACATTTCCACTCATTCGATAGATTTAAAAAAAATCTGCTGGGCTTTTAGTTTCAGTGATATCTTGGGACAGTAAGCTCCATAAATCTCATATGCTGGATGATTAGTTCCTTTCCTCAGTTTTAAAATGTATTGCCTTTCAATTTCCATGATTATTTCCTTGTGGTAAGTAGTAAATAGGAACCACCATTTATCTTGTCAGCATAGTCCATTATTTTGTATCTCATATGCCTTCTACTTGTCTTCCCTCTCAAAATACGGTAACCGTTTAGTTCAATCTCTCTTCCCACAAAGCTCTCTCTGTGTCATTCACCATTCTGGCACCTTCCATGAAATCCACTCTGCTTCTGCTAGGTCTTTCTTGATTCAGTCTCTTTTCATCTTTAATTTACATTATAATATAAGAAATGATTTATGTAAAAGCATTATAGGACCTTAATTAACACTTAGGTGAAAGGCCTGTATTCATCTTGAATGTGGCATTTTGCAAGAACAATCATACCGTTCCTTCCTAATTACATTATCTTGTACATTCAACTTATTCAAGATACTTAATATTAACAGATGCAATAAATTTGTGGTACTGTATTAAATCACTGACCATCAGCGAGTGAGTATCCCATGCAGCATCAATCCCTCACTGGCAAACTGGCAAAACAAACAGCTTCACTTCTAGATAACCATCTTCTTCCCAGCCATGTTTAGTCTGTGCCCCCCCAAAGTAGTAACTGCAATTGCATTATTTTGTCAAAGCACGGTAACAGTTTTAGTCCAGAGCATAAACGAACACGTACTAAGACATCGGATGGAAACCAGCCCCCTCTGCTATGATATTCAGAGTCTAAGCTCATGTTCAGCTTTTGCGCTGGACCCTCCCACGGAAACGGACATGTCCCCCTCCTCAGATCTAGCCGAGTCAAGGGAGAAATTTAATACACCCTTTCCAGCTCCCAGAGTTTTCATGGGTTTTCTCCTAGTCTTCCAAAAATCACAGACCCACAGTCATTTACAAGGGCAGGTGTCTGTTTATGCAGGCCAGATGCTAGATTTATTTTTCCCCTCAAAGGAAGGCATCCAAGTGCCAGCTAAATACACGCCTTATTTGGCAGCTTCATCCAATAATCCACACCAGGTCAGCCGGAGCTTAACCTCAGGTATGCGCGGATAGCGTTTTGGAAACAACTACGTGCGACACCATAGGGCATTGTGCTGTAGAGAATACAGATTACAACAGCTGAAAGCTAATTTGGCACCTTATATTGAGATGCTGCTCATACCTGCAGGAACTCTCACTTGATGAGTATACTCTTCGTTCACCATTATACTTCTCTTTCAGCTGACCTAGGGTTAGCCAGTTGGGGTTAAATCTGAGGGTTTTTCCATTGTAAAGTGCCATTTCAGGTACTAATGTGGGAAGGGAAGAATGCATCACTAATCAAGGTGAAGCATTTCGATTCATTTTCAACATCAACTTTTTTTATTGCTAAAGAAGTTTCTTTTCACAATTCATAGCTTAAAGAATACGAAAATGAAACCTGAAATCTTGTTATTTAAACTACCGTAACTCCCGTTTCCACTGTTT
Source organism: Elanus axillaris (assembly GCA_026212715.1). Taxonomy (NCBI): domain Eukaryota; kingdom Metazoa; phylum Chordata; class Aves; order Accipitriformes; family Accipitridae; genus Elanus; species Elanus axillaris. Next base: position 6,766,326 of record JANZLQ010000009.1, on the reverse strand, counting down.
TCATTCCAGGGGAATTTTTAAGCCTGTATATACACACACACACGTGCGTGCATGCGGACACATATAAATATTTCATTCTAATTCAATGTGTTAATAGTAATTTTTTTAATGTGGAATTTTCAATTCAACACATTTTGAGTACTCATGCAAATCTATTGAACCTAAATTTTGTATTATACTGGGATTTAGTTCCTTTACACTATGCAAAATAGCTCAGTATTTATTATATGGGAACTTCTTGCACTAACTACTAATACGCTTTTCTACTCTGCTTAAGAATCCATATGTTCACAAAAGAAAGCTTTCAAAGGCTGTACACTATTCACAGTGCCTTTTTTGACTACTTATAAATACTTATAAAACTTATGTATCTGGTGTCCTTTCTTTATGGGAGAAAAGTTACTATTCAAAGCATTTAAAATATTTTAGATAACCTCTTCAACAAATACTTGCAAGTACAGGAAGAGCTGCTGTTTATTGTTAAGCTTTGCCTTTGACACTGCAAAACACTTATAAAAAGGACATGGGCACATATTCGCAGGGACAACTTGAAAGGTGGACAGCTGCTGCATCTCCGTAAAGAAAAAGGATGTGAAGAGAGACATGTGTCTTGTTAGGTTTTTAAATTGCTGAATAAATCAGTATCGAGTATCTTCTAAATATAGAGGTGTTATTAAATAAAACTCCACCTAAGGAATATTTACAGTGAGTGTTTCAACCATTTTCCCTCTATACACTCATATCCACATTTTTTAATCTAGCCATAACTTTGTTTATGCTGTGCAATAAAATGTAAAGCACGTTTTCTCTTCACTGTGGCTTTTTCAACTGCAAGTGTCATTATCTGTCAGCAGCTTCAAATGACAAATTAAAAACCTGTAATACTGGAGTCATGTCACTGACTGCCATGGATGTAAGCCCCTTTTTTGTTGCAGGCTTCCACAGAAGATTCCTGGCTGGTAGGGAGCAACTTCTACTTTTAAGTGTATGTTAGGTTCTGGGTAACACGGTCGCAGCCAGTCTGACAGGGGAAGGGTAACCTCTCTTCACTCGCAGAGCTACGGGCCATCTACCAAACCGGCACAATTTCCCCCAATTAGACTGGTTCTGAGTGTCTGATTGGCAAACATTTATCCCCCAAGAAACAGGGATTGGTCAACATGACTTCATTACCAGTATTTAGTAACTGTCTCCCAAACACGCAAAGTGCTACTTGGGCTCCTATAGCAACTCTCCTTAGCATAGCTCCTGGCAGAGTATCCGTCTGCATGCCCTTCCCACCTCCATCAGCAGAGCTTACACTGTGAACATGTATTACGCCAGCTTTAGATCTCTGTAATAAGGTTTTTTCTTTATTCCCTTCTGCCTTCCCTTGTATATATTCTTTTTTCACCCTGGACGCTACAAATAATTTGCTGTTTACATAACTGTCTCTACTACAAGCAGTCCTTTGAAATCAATTCTGTAATTACGGAAGTTGCATCTTTTTTAAGATCATAGGCTCCAGTTAAGTGTTTGAAGGCAAGCACAGTATGTTACCGTGCACTCCAGAGCACATCACAAATAGGCTGTGATTTCCACTGAGGCCTGTACAGGCTAATGCTATATAATCATAGGCTCTGTCTAGAAAATCAGGTTTTAGACATAATGTAAGCGCTAATTATCAGAGGTATGCTCATGACCACGCACTTCAAGGCATCTAGAAATACAAGTTAAAAAAGCAGCGAAAAGAGGAGAAGCTGAACGACAGGCAGGCATGAGAGTTGAGTATAGGCTGAGGCAAATAAAAATTCTCAAGCGTGCTTCCACTCACGCAGAAGTCTCTAGAAGGATTTGGGAAAACTATTTCCTGCCCTATAAAGAAGAAGAAAAAAAATCCCCCTTAATTAATATGGGACGTGGCATATGAAAAACTAATTCTTGACAAGTTAAGACGAGAACCTGCAGGAAAAACCACTGCGGGGGTGGGGAGCGAGATGAGTTCCCTGCCCTCTGGCTGCCCGGCACAGCGCTGGCCCTGGGACCGCGGGGAACCGCGGCAGCGCCGCTAGCCCGACCCGCTACCGGCTGGGGCAAGGCTGTTGGAAAGCCGGCAGAGCAGGCTTGCCGGGGCCATTTCAGAGTTTCTTCTCCTTGGAAGATTACTTAGGAAGAGTGACTGCCACCCCCCGGGTCAGAAAGCACTTTGAGGGGAAGTCGGACCTCGTAAGAGGCAAGGAAGTTCTGCAGGGATCTCGCATCTCTTGCCCGTGCAACCGCGGTGTTTATACAGCCGCTGTCATTGCTACCTCTGGGTGGCTGGGAACACCCGCCGAGACCTGCTCAAACGAAGCGGGTGATCACTTCCCATGCACGGCATGCTTCCCGCTTTGCGGGAGAGACTGTCGCTTTCAAAGGTGATTTCAAATGCATGGGAGAAGACCTCTTAAAGATGGATTTAAAAACTATACACGTGAATCCTACAAGAACAGCGACTGGAAGGATACTGCTATTTGGCTGATTTAGTATTTGTTACACTAGGCATTTGCTGCATTAGTTTTACACATTATGTAGACAGTTTATCATCATCATTCAGAGACATTTAGCCCATTTTCTGTGATATTTTTGAAAGATGTTCAGTTCCCAAGAGTAGGATGATTAAATGATGCAAAATGATGCAAAACATCGCACTCCAGGTTATTTCACGGATCTAAACTGAAACTGTATCTACAAGTTTGACTCCCTGGTACCTGAGCACCATGCTGCTGAACAACATCTACTTCTACTGTCTGGCTCTATTGTATTACCTCCTCCTCTTCTGCTAATTAGACATAAAGCTATTAAAACAACCTATTTCTTTACAGAGTTAATCACGTTTAAAGGAAGAAGTCAATTTAAGATTAATATGCAGTTTTTCTTTCCATGTTAGCATCTTCTCAGCTGATAAAAGCGTCTATCTCGCTGCAATTTATAACCGCGTGTCAAAAGAAGACGCATTCTTGAAAGCTTCCTTTTCATTTCTAAGTGGCAAATAGATGGGGAGATTGAGATCCTAATGCTCAGTTATTCTCTACCTGTACTGGAAAGCAAAGGACAGCAGATTCCTCCCCTCTTTTGTTTCAACATCCCAAGCCACAATCCCTCCTATTCTGAGGCCCACCTTCACAGTGCCCAGTGCCGACCTGATTAAAGAGGGCTATATTTTTTGTTGATTTTGGTCTGTTCATCGTATCTCTGACTTGATCAAGTATTTTCAGCGACATCCTCCTTCTGCCTGAACATTTTGATGATCACAGGCCCCCTTTCCTGGCAGGGAGCATACGAACTCTTCTCCTTTGCTGCTCTATTTGCGCTATACACCGGGGGATTTACTGTGGCAGGCTGGGCATATCCGTGGTAATCAGCCAGCTTTTCCTTAACTGAAGGAATAGATAACAGCCCTCCAACCAGCTGCCACAGTACATGTAGCACCTGTCCTAAAGTCCCATAGGTTCGGAAAACAGTAGCAAGTACACAGGCGTATATTCTATAAACATCTTAATCGTGCATTCAGTGGATGTATGCCTGCGTGTGTTAATGTCCATCTATCAATGAGCCGTTCCAGGGCTCGCTTCCAAATCTCATCCCTACTTAGGCATCACTAAGAACCTGGGCTATTTCCCTGCAACGCTGCACACAGGTACCAGGAGTGCTGGTACGCTGCTACACTACTTGATGCACAGAAGACTCAGTGTGGAAGCTGACGGCACAGCTAAAATCTGCTTTTCTCACAGCGGTAAGATGCTTTGAGTTACAATAGGTTTTGGAGGGTTTTTTTAAATTGCTTGCTTGCTTAATTTTATTTATTTATTTATTTTAAACCAGAGCTCTGAACATCTTTTTTTTTTGGTCTGCTTCCAGTAGCTAGAGATCAGAGTGCATATATCGAGGTCACGTGCAGGACACAGAAAGTGCCTTGCGCATGTATACTACTAGCACCTATTAGGGGATATGTAGATTCTCATAGGGCAGAAATAATTTGCTGGTGATGAAAAGCTAGAAGGAATCCAGGCAAAATACGTATGGTTTTTAATGGCCTCCTCTTTACTACACAGAGTAAATCATAGAGTGTAATTACATGACGCTGTGCACATCAAGTCTAAGGGATTTCAGTGGCATAGAAATTATTAATAATGTTTTCATATTGTTGGAGAATTTGTCAGTACTTTACACATGCTAACAAAACCAAGACTCTTTAACTCCATGTGAAATAAATACTACTATATGCAGCTTAAAGATGAGAAACTGGGACATGTAAGTCACACTCTCCTATTATTCTGGGTCATAAAATAACTTGATCCTTTTTTCTCCTCAGTCTTGCACTTTGAACGAGGCAGATATAAACCATCTGGTTGAAAGTAAAAGCTGAGTAATTAGAGGAAGGCATTTGGTTTTATTTTCTTATTTGTTATGGGTTGACGGGACGATGACTTTGCCAAAACAAGTCAAGGAAAACAAAAAGCAGTAACATTACTTACTCTTCCCACTAACACTAGGGAAAGTTTGTGAGGTATGAATAGCTACTGGTCAACCGACTGCGATTCACTGTTGAATCAAATCTGCAATAGTCCTGCTGGCCGGAACATCTTGCAGCTAACGTAGGTAAAACTGAACAACTCCCAGCAGCAGGTGTTTAATAAAAGATCAGATGATCTCTGTTCTGCCAGGTTCTGGGATGTCGAGCTCTTCGACCTCTGGCCCCAAAGGTAGCACTGCAACAGTTTTAATTACTGATAATTTACTGGAGCTCAAGTGAAACATAGCCAGGTGGACTCTTGGTTCAATAAAAATAAAAGACACCCTCATTTACAAAACCAATGTAATGGAGAATTTATCCATAGGAGAAATCCCCCTGCCTAAACTCTACAATTCCAGATCTCCATCTGAGGGAATTCTAAATGCACCTCCCTGCAGGGATGACCGACCTGGACATTTCAGGTACCAAAGATTTTAGGTCACCTTTCTTTGTTGGGGATTACCACATCCGTTTTCAGTCATTAATCCTGAAAATATTACCCTTATTAGCATTTCATTTTTTGCCGGTGCTGTTCTGAAAGCGCAGAGTAGCATTGGGTGGGGTATTTCTAAAAATTTGGGTCAGTCAGAATTATTAGTGATTTTAGGCCAAACTGCACAAACAGTTTTGTCGTCATAGATGGGGAACACCCC
>JANZLQ010000009.1:6744355-6761106 GCA_026212715.1 Elanus axillaris | reverse complement strand
CCAAAAAATAAACCAACTCCACAACATTTCAGTTTTGGACCGATTCAACGATCATAGAAAGCTATACTGCATACCTTTGCAAAGATGACGTTACGCTACTAACGTGAAGCAGACAAGGAACTTAGGTCTTCTCAAATCTCTATGAGTTTGGATGAGATGGAAGAAAAAGAAGGGAGAGGAATAAAAGACTGATTATTTTTTTTTTTAGTCTTGCTATTTAGATTGCCCAAAATTGGGATAAATCATTCTCATCCCTCCCTGAAGAAATACTTAATGATTTTTTTTTTAAATGCAAAAACTTCAGCAGGACGGTTTCTAAGAAATTCTTACGTGCATACTCTCCAGAAGACTCATTTGTCTCCTAAGAAAAGTCTCCTACGATATATTGGGGTAGAGTCTTGAGCTTATTCCTAAAGCAGACAAAGATGGATTTTAAATCTGTTTTCTACATCCCACTTGAATATTTGAATCACCAGGCAAAGGACATGAAGGGAACACAATCTCCTTCTCTCTTTTTTGTAAAGGACATCCATTATCAAAAGTATGGTTCAGCGGAACTAAAAATAACAGTAATCAGTTAGTCATATAGCGCTAGTTGGGAGTCTTTGCACTTTCGTGGGGATGATAGACCTCAGTTTGATTTATCTGTAAGTTCATGCAAGTCTCAGATTCCAGGTAGACTTTTTCTATTGAACTATTCCAGATTAACATGTATCTGGGGAACACTCAGGCCCTGTATCCCTGCTTCTTCTCTTAAAGACAGAAGCATGATGCGGATGGCAAACAGGGTGGGGGGCGACAAAGCAACACATATTCTTGCTGGTAAGTTAGTGTTGGGAAGTGCTATCAGGCAAAAAAACAAATAAAAAGTTACTGTAAACAAAAAGCTATTTACAGTTGGTTTATTATTTATACTAACTTCTATGGCATTTGACACCTAGAGGTTTCAAAATGCAAAGCAAAGTAACTATCAGCATGGACTAATTTCAGCCCATTGTGGTCCCCTCTTGGGCTCACTCAGTGCTATATAGGATAAAACGGAATAGGGTAGATGATGTTGGTGATGCCCAATGTTCTCCCACATGCAATGAAATCATGTCTTTGTGGAAGTTATTACAGTAATGTACATAGATGATTTATATAGGGATGGATTTAATTAGACTTCAGCATCTTTTAATAAAGTCTAGCAACTAGGAGAATGGGGTAAAAGCCAGTACAGTATAACCACACGCTAATCCCCTGTGAAGCGCACAGTTTTAAGAGCACTCTCCAATTACTGCACAAACTTAATTAAGTTCCTACCAAAGCTGATCTCTCTAGCTTAATACTCCATTTTCAAAATACGTTATGCTGTATTATTTAAAGAATTACAGAAAATATGAATAAATTCTCTGTACAAAAGCATTTAGCCAAGAGCTGCATTTTGCCGTTCTTATCTCTGCAGAGAATGTCCATCCGAAGGCAAGTGATATACAAAGTTTCCCTCATAAGCACACAAGCACTGACCTTAAAGCTTCTTAACAGAAGGTTTGAGAATTAAATCACTGTTAAGTTTGGGTGACATTCACTAAGGAATAGTAAACTACTTCCTAATAAGATGTGATTATTGCAAAGAAAAATCCTATTACAATGACATACTGTTAGTCCTCACCAAATGTTCATTTTAAAGCCATCTAAATGCTATGTTTAATATCAAGATTCTTTTCCGTAATCACCAAATTGCAATCTGTTCAGATCTCGACTTCTGCCCGACTAGTTGCTTTTTCATACTGTGCTATTGGCTGTGGACGACAGGCGTCCAATACAGCAGAGCACAGAAGTCACTAGGGTACCTTCTCATTTTCATCAATATCATCGGGAAATATACTTTCAATTTAGTAAGTCTTTCATTTCAAAGTTCACGCACCTATCAAGCCCTACTCTATGGTCAAGTTCTGCTTTGTGGATCTTGGCATACACCCACTGAAAACACTGGCCTATACGAACGAACGAAAATAACGTTTTTGTTTCACTCCTATTTGATGCACAAACCTTTCTGGGTAGTACCAATGCAGAGCTAAGAGCTACTTACAAGTCAGTAAACACGGTCTCAGCAGAGGTGCTTTAGCTATGTCAGCCTGGTTTGAACCATCTGTTTTCTTCTTTCTTCATGCATGCTTACAAAATCTACCTGCCAGCTATGGTTCATGAATATCTTTTCATGACAACACAGATTGTCTTTTAGGTACTCCAAACCTAGCTTACACAAAATGATCCAGCACTCCTGATTTTATTCAGAAAAATCAAAAGATAAGCAGAATCCATCTTGGTTTAAGACCCTTGTTTCCTTGAGTGTGGTTGATGCTCACCTTCCCCATAAATACAGAGCCTGGTACTTTATGAATTCATATATTTACAGACATTCCTAGATATCATCGGGCCACCATCACACTTGACACCTGCGCTTAGAAAGCTAGCAAGTGGTGGATCGGCTCATTATCACTGACATGAGAAATGCATCTCATTTGGAATCATGTCTTCATGAAAAGCAGCCTAAACAACAAACACAAGTTATCAGCAGTCTTTCTAATTCTTGATTAAGCATTTCTGGAAGCTAACAAAGTGAATGCAGATGCAGAAATTTCAACTTAATGAGTCAGATGTGTCAAGGGCTTCTTTCAAATTTCCTGCTTCTGGCAATTGTTTGATCCATTCATGCTTTTCATGGCAAGGAGAAAAAGAAATGTAAAAGAGAATCTCACAACCCACCTGCTAAACAGATTTACTTGGAAGAGCAAACGATTTGTTAAACTTTAACTATACATATATAAAAAGTTAAGTTGCCAAAGCCACTGAATCTTTTGCCCTAAGAGTTTATTATTTGTTGTTTAATCTTCATGGGCTTTTGAGGGAATTTTTAACAACAGTGGTGCCAAAAAGAAGTTTAATATTAATGTCACAATTAACACCCACTTCCTATGTTTCTTTACAGCTTTAAATTTAATTTGCCTTCAAATATGAATTGCTATAGCAACTGTAATTTGGCAAACCTCAATTATGTTTCATTTGATGATAACAGAATGAAAAACACTGGCTATCAGAATTGTGAGGTATTTTCTTCTTATTTATCATCAGCATGGGGACTCAAGGACTAATAATCATAATTGCATTTTGCTGGACTTTCTACAGAAAAAAAAATAGCTACTGCATGACATGAATGACATGAGATACAGGTGAGATGTCGCTTTCAAGCTAAGACAATATTAACCGTTCACTCCTTTTGCCTGATGTGAACTACCACTTGAGTTTTGAGAGTTATCATACAACACCAGACTCAGCATTATTAGTCAAAATTTTATAAGGAGGCAAGTGTTTCTTGGGTCTTTCATCAGTCAAACTCAGCACAAAAAGAAGGCAGCATCACAATTTTCTCCTCAAATCAGTCTGAAATGGCTACTTTTCCCTAGCAGAAACTACACTGACATTGTGATTCAAAACCACCTGAAACAGAACTTCATGGAATTTTGGCGATCTGCCTCCTTTTTATCAAAAACAAACGAACAAAACAAAGCACCTCAAAGTCCACAATCTTAATTTTTTAAAGGGGAAAGGCTATAGTCCTACATTGGCACCTTCTTCTACCAAATTACCCTCCGTCCCTTGAAACTGGAGGCCTTTCGCACACTGTAAGGGCACTTCTTGAGTATGTTACTGTCTTAAACTCCCCTGACTCTGGAGGTGTCTGACGCCTGTAACACCTGGTCCTTAGCTGGACTCTCTTCTACATGATCACTTTGTCATGACATTATAAACCCACGTCATCTCAGGGGAGATCGGGTGTTACACTTAATGGCAATCCTCAAATTTGCCTACAGAACACATAAATACAGGCACATTTATCTTCCTCTAAATAATTATTGACAGAAAATACTCATCGAGTCATCAGACAGACAAGGTGTGCAGAAAAACCAGCTAGTTTAAGTGCTGAGGAAACCTTATTCCTTGTCCACTCATTGATGAAAGTTCTTATTAAAAAGAGCTCACGCTTCACCCTGTCACTTTCCATTGGGAGAAAAAAAAAATAATCCATAAATATCGAGAGACATTTTTATTCACCTGATAAGATCTCTCACAGGGTGACCAACTGATGATGTATTTTCTTAGAACGGGAGTTGCTCGACTCCCCATGTAATAGAGCAAGCTTACTAGAGAAGTTCGGAGGAGCTAAGCAGTAAGTTGAGGAAGTCCCTCTGGGGAAAGGCAAGAATGGCATATAGTCCAAGAGTCATCTCTATTTAACAGTCTCTCAGTGCACAGTCTCTCATACAGTTTAATATCCAAAGAGGTAGTAACTAGTGATGAGTAGACTTAATCCGGTTTCAGTTGACAACACACAGTTACGCTCTATGCTTCTTTTTTTGAGTTGCATTCGTATTGCCAAATCAGCTTGTTTCAGGGAAAAGTTAGCATTATCCAGGTTATACAACAGATCTTTAAAACGTTCATGTAATTTTCATTACTACTTCCCCTTTAGTTTATGTTCCAGAACTGGAAATACTATAGATTTGTATTTAAGGGCCATCCCCTTCAGCAAAGCTGAAGAATAATGGGAATCTGCACATTAATGGGAAGACAGTCAGTTAAAATAAAAGGTCATCCAGTTCCACATATCTATTCACATTTTTTAAATCGGCATAAATGGTCCCTGGTATGTCTACTAATGCTTGATTAGATATTTTTTTTTTTTCCAGTTGGCTTCGGTTTTCTTCCATAACACTGGCCTATTTCTGGTACAAAGTTGAAAGGAAGACACCAAACCACTTCATTCATGACAAAGAGCATACACATTTCCAAAGGTTCTCGAGAAATTTTTTTCCGGTATCACAAAGCACTGTTTTGTGGACATGTAATGGAAATGTTTGCTGTTTATCTAAGATTATCCATAACCGTACTCTGAAACAAGCAAGTCTCCCTGGTTATCTTGGCAACAAGTACCTGGGCAGGTAGAGTTTCAAGCACAGGAAAGGCTGGTAAAATTTTGGGGAGATTTTCCAGGAGGAGATACATGGAACAGATGACAGAAAAAACTGGGTAACAAGAGAACATTCCTCACACTAGCCTCGTTCAGAGCTTAGGAAATGGGCATTCACCTCTAGGAAAGAAACCAGTAAATGGCTCATTCATTCCTATTAAAACAGGCACGAGAAATGGGGCTTCTCAGGGTTTATGCAAGCAAAAAAACTGGCCTTCTAAAAGCAAAGGCTGCTTACAGCTCTGTCGTTAGTTGGTAATAGTGTGAATAGACTACGTATTGCATGGTCTATAACTAACTCACAGATAGAAGGGGGTTTTGTTTATTTAAATTTTGGGTTACCTTGTAGGCAACATAATTGCAAAGATAATATTAAGGAAGAAATTACAGCCCCTGAAGAGAGCGTAGACAATTCTCTAAATTTCCACAGCTACTTAGGATTCAGCAAGATAATTCTCATTAGTACAGCTCTGGAAAATATATATACTTTCAATTCTGCATGCAGTATTATTCTAATTCTGTTGCTTACAAGGTAAACGTATGTAAAAGAAGGTATCTGTGAGCTAGTCGTACCTCATAACGTCAGACATTTTCACTGTGCATACAAACAATTCCGCACTAAAATAAACAGATGGCTCAGGAGATTCGTAAAAGGGTGCGTAGCTTTCTAGCAGCAGCTTACCATCAAAGTCATCCTTAAATGCAGGCAGCAAATCATTACTATTTGACAACTGTTTGTTTGTCCAACATTAGATCATTTCATCCTATTTTCTAATGGGCAGATGTTGCCATCGAAAAAATAATTATTAAAATTGGTACTAGATATTATCCTTTTGCCATCTAAGAACAGAGAAGAAGAACTACATAGAAAGGGTATCTAGTTCTTTTGTTCTCATTGCTGTCAAGTACCAAACGGGAGTGAAACAGTTTTTGAAACAAAATGGAGAAATTCTTATGTACTGAACTAGAGAGGCATACTCTGTGGAGATATCATTTGGGTCTTCAAGACTAATGAACAGCTTCTGTCATACGCCGTTTATTGCATGCATGCTCATTTGGTATATGGTTTCTGCTTCTTGGATTTCCCTCAGGTTTTTGTATCATTCCCAAAAACAGTCGACACGGCAGCAAATTCTCCAGGGAATAAAAGAACAAATTTTGCAGTTGGCAAGTTAAAAAATTCATTTGGTTATTTTCTGGACACTGGCACTTTCATTCAGAAGGTAGGTATGTGGGCAAGTAGCATCACTATTCGTACTAGCAGAGCTGTTGACTCTCGGTCGTTCTCTTTACTGGTATAGCTTCAACCGCCGTGACAAAGACCTGATTTGCACACATACATGATGCTGTGCGTGTTAACAATTCCCGTACCAGAAGTGCTGGGACACATGCAAAGCACTATCAACTGTTTATTAAATATTGAATGCTCTGCATTAGCAATAAAAAGCAAAGCACCGAGAGGCACGCTGCTTCTGTGTTCTGTGTGGCTATTCTTACATGGCTCGCGAGTTGTTGGAATGCATTTGCTATCCCTGCATGCCAGCAAAGAGCAAGCAGTAGATTCACGGCAGACCTGAATGAAAAAAAGACTACAGAGAAAAAATAAGCAACCCCAAACCAATGGCCTGTTGCACTAATGGCAAAAGTGTTTAAAAAACAGTCGGAAAAAACCCCGACCCACCTCTTAAGCTCCTCAGTACTTCGATGATTTTATAGCTTGCTCACATTTGGGCCTTGCAATTCCTATCACAGAATATTTGCACAAACATAACCTATTGAATAAATTCATCTTCATAAAACCCACTGGATTACAGAATGGCCACAGGAGATTTTTTTGTTCTACGCTTTTTCAGATTGGCAGAGAGTACGCAAACTTGCTGATATTTGTTATTTTTGTAAACAATTGTCTCTATTAGCCATTTAGGTAACAACTACTACATATCTTCCTGATTAAAACACCTCTGGATTTTTCTGTCCCTTCTCTTATTTAAAATGTCTGCAGTTATTCAAGACATCATAATGCTATCAGCATCATTTCCAAATAACGTCTTAAAACTGTGTAATCACATGCTGTTAACAAGATCAGCTGGACTGCATATGAAAGAGATTCCAGAATATCAGCCTCAGCCTCCTGTTGCATAGTCTCTAATGTACCGTTTAACTATTTATTTCAGCATGATATGTAAAATAAGACTATTCAAATTCCTTTCAAGGACTCGTAAAAATTGTTTCTAAATTTTCATCATTTGCAGGTGTTAAATAAACACTAACTGTTGGTCACGATGTGACTAGTCATGTCAAACTACAAAAGTAGCAAACAGTTCACTGCCCATATTTAGGTTAAGATTATGTCCCACCTTTTTTCAATCCGTAACCTCTTTCCTGTCTGATTTAGCCGATTGTCTGACTTTTTTCATTTCAGATCTCCAAATGCTGCAAGGACGATAAAGTCAAGTGCACTGGATTGTACTTTGCCTATAGAAATGATTAGCGTAAAAACAGAGGATAGGAATTGGGTATGAAGGTTTCACAAACTATGCTTGTGAAAACATTGATTGTGCTTCTCAGTGATGACTTTGAAAGTTCCTTATATCTGAAACAAACTCTTCTTAATTCTTCAATGACTTGAAAACTGAAACCAGTATTTGTGCGAAAATCAGTCGCTTGTCCTTGTGGCTATGATTCCGATAAGACAAAATTCAAGGTTTCTTGAACCGAAGCCTCAGCAAAGAAGTTCACTGATTTTCTAATTCAGCGTAGAAATGGAATATGGTAACATCTGTACCACTTCAGGGGGTTTGTGGCAAGCAGGAAAGTAATTTATCAGATTAGGAAAATTTGTATCATATATACAAATGTCCAGAATGTCACATATTGCCAAGAAAACATTAACCTGAAAACTGGTTTTCTTTAAACCAAAAAGAAGATACAAAGCACATCCTTTTTTTTTTTTTCATGTGCTCATATTTCTAAAGAATTTTAATCTTTTTTCTACCTGTTTGTTACCATGGATATTTTAGCAAAACCACATGTCCCTTTGTATTTCACAAGTTATAGAAGAAAGATGAAGAGTTAAATTTGATCAAAACATTTTGTAAAAGTTCCATAATGCTGGAATCCTGGAGACCGCTGATAGTGTCTGCATCAGAGATTAACCGGAGTCATTTATTAGAATTGTGTAATAGTTTTGAGTTAAAATACACATTTGAGTTGCAATACAGAAATTTAAAAGTAAAAATTTAATTAAATTTGGTCTCAAAGGTTGCTTTAGAACTTTAAAAGTGAAAATGAATATTTAGTTTTCCTCTCCAATTAGGGAAAAAAGTGTTCCCTTAGAGGAAGAAAAAGCCTTGACACTCTTTTTATGGTGGTGTTTCAGGTCAAGGCAGAAGAGCACAGACTCACGACTTTCAGAACTAAAGTAAATTAAAACCTGGACATGTATTTCATACGTTTGCTCTGTGCAAGGCAGTCAAGAAGTGTGTCTATAAGGTGCTGGCATGATCAAGCTTCATTCTAGTACATTATCCAAGTTTCTGTGCTCTTCGCTACTGAGGTAAGCTCATAAAGGAGAAAAGATACCCTCTTAATAATGAACAACAGAGGAGTCGTCACACACTCCTGTGCTTACCCAGGGAGATTTTGCCACATATGACTAAAACTACAAAAATGGCTCCAGACAAGACGGGAGAGACATTTCTTCAAAATAAACCAAAACCGAACCAGAACCGAAACAGAGCCCCGCTCCCCGGGAGAGGGCTGTGAGTGAAAGGCGGGGAGAGCTTTTGGCTGCTGGCCCAGGTCAGCCCACCATACCTTTCTTTTCTATAACAGGTTTTATTTTTTAAGCTAGCACTAATCTAGCCATACATTTACACCTGAGCTTACCTTTAAGCCACGCACATGCCCCACAGTAAACCCCATGTAGATAGTCATCCATATTGCCTTCCTTGTCCCACAACAAGGAAGACTGTGTCCGTATTAAAGTACACTCGCGGAAGAAAATTACTGTAGGAAAAAACCCCACCCAACCTAGAGCAGCAAAAATAGACTCAATTTTCTCCTTCATTCCTAAATGAGATTTCTTTTGTAATTAAAACATTTTCAACTTCTCTATTAGATTCAGAAAAAAGCCCACAAAATGGCTAAAATCAAATCAAATTTTAGGATGGCATCTTTTTTTTTTCATTTAAAATGAATTTAGGGTATTGGCTTTTTTCTTCCTACGGTTTTATCCCAATTATTTTTCGGTATTAGCTGCTGTTCCCAGGGAGATCAGCAAATGAAGACAGGGGATGTGCTGATCATCGGGGCTGCCACGGAAAAACACAACCCCCCGTGAGCTGCCTGCAGACCTTCCCCCCCACCCCGGTATCTGCTGTGACTGCTGTCGGAGGCGAAATCGGCCCACCACCGTCCTTCCCAGCGCCAGAACTCATGCAAATGCTGCACCCCTCCGGGGCGGAAGGGGCATGGATGTGCTTATCCCAACAATTCAATTACACATCTGTTAGTCCTACACTAGCCACACAGGCTTTCTGCTTGTTTTGGTTCTGGATACTTTCAGTAGCCCTCTCTTCACTGTGTGCAGTTTGGTTTTGTCATTATCAGTTATTACTAATGTATTCTATTCAGTTGATCTAACCTAGTTTGTGTCTCCCTTTCGCTTTCGTCTCTACAGCGGCGTCTCCCTAGACTGCGGTTCCTTCTCCATGCCCAGCTCTCCTGCCTCTTTTGTGATACCCTCGCCCGTCATTAGTATGGAAGAAATGCTTTAAACCCTTACTCTGCTCCCTGACCGCTCTGCCCAAGACGCGTCCTGACAGTCAGTAGCTGAGCGCCATGCGGGGGGGTCACCCAGTGATGTGTCAGTCACATCACTCTCGCCTTTCCCACGACTCGACCTGAAAGGCTGAAAAATTGTTATGGGAATGCCGCATGAGCAGCATTGCTTCCAAGAAATTAAGGAAAGCAAAATACAGTTCTAGATATGGAAAACAGGATTTTTTTTTCTTTTTCTTTTTTTTTTTTTAAAGGAGAAAAATAGAGACCAAGACTTTTTTTCCCCCCAAACTTTAAATGTCCATTTTTGGACATCTCCCCAGTTTGGAACACTTTAAAAACTGTTCTAATTTCAGAATCTATTGAATATTCATCTCCAAAGTCAGGCTGGCTATATATGAATTGGGTATCTGAAATTCTTTGTTTGTGTCTCATCGAGAAGAAAAATCCAGGCTAGAAGAATTCAGAGTAAGGATAAAGTTTTAATCCTTGAGTCTGACCTCAACAAAATCCTTTGTATTTCTTATTTTAAAAAAGTAAAAGAAAATTCCAGAGATTGTGCCCTGCCTACAAAGAAGATTTGCATGGTAGCAAACGACATGTCATACATGCTATGAAGTCAGATATTTTCTGTTTTCTCCATAATTGCCTAAATTAATCTTAAAGTTTTGTGCTTGGGTTTTTTTTTTTTTTTTTCTACCACACAGCTCCTTACTAACTGGCTATCTTAGGACACCGCAACACTTTTCAGAGAACACAAAGTACATTGTCAAAGATGCGCTAGAGCAAATGCATACGTTCCCTTTTTAGAATAAAACTGGGCAAGACAGTGTGATCATTGTGTTAATATTTAAATTATACCCATAAATAACCTGACAGTAATAACTTCTTTCTTCCAGTAGTGAACAAGGTTTAGAACCAAGATCCAGACTATTAAATTCGGTGAACAGAAGTGCACTGCCGCAGGCAGTCAAAACACTCATTGGAAAAGATTGATTCCGTACAAGTAACTCTGCAGTGGTAATATCTGGGGCTCTGTAGAGATGAAAAGATTTTCTCCCGCTCCTGCCCTCCCTTCCCACTTGTTTGTAAAAGTTCATTTCGACACTCTGTAAAAGGAAGTTGTTTGCTAAGTCTTACAAAGCCTTTCTGAACTTAAATGTAAATAAGTACTTCAAGGATCTCAGAAATACTACCATACTCCCAACAGATTCTTGAAGAAATAAATTTTTAGTCCTAGAGAGCAAGATGTATTTAGGGCCTTTTAACTGAGATATAATTTCCTTGGGGGAGATATATCATGGAGAAATTATTCAAGCCTCGTATCTTGAATAGTTTAAGTTAAAGCTGGAAAACGTGGGCTACGGGACACATTAACATTTTCCACAGGCCCTGTACTGACCCAGGGGAATCCTCACCGGACTGCCGCTCGAGTGCAGCTAGAGTTCAGCTGTCCGTGTGCTTCCAACAGAGCCGCACTCCACCGACAGATACCACCTGGAGTCGAAGCTTTTCCTCTTTCCACAGTGGAATGGCGTCTTTCTGTTGGCCCAGAGAAATTCGCTCTTGCTGCTGAACCCTCCAGCAACCGCCTCTTTAAAAGTCGTAAGAAAACATGTGACAAGTTTTAGCGCGAGAATGTCTATGCCCAGGAGGGATGTTCTTCTTATTTTCTCCCTGTGAAAAAAGCAGGTTTCTCCTGCACTTCTGTTCAGGCAAGTAAAAGCTAGTAAGACAACAGGTCTAGGACGCGGTCTTCCCTACCCAGTTTTAAACCTCAAGAAAACACATATGCCTTCTTAGACTTCTCCTCTTCTTTCACCTTCCCTCCCTTATTTAATTAAGTAGCAATGGGAATGCCTTTTCTGGGTAACTTCAGTCATTGTATTTTCAGTACTGGAAGATTCACAAAACTCCATTTCAAATAGTGGAGCAATACTGTCCATATGCTGTATAATTACACGAGAATTAAACGGAACAGGCATTTGAGACATGAACAGCCAGAGGTGGACGTCTGTAGAGCGGTTTCTTTCTTTTCTACAGTTTCATTCTATTTCTGTTTTTTCTTGAGATAACCTTCTGATAACTCCTTTGAAATTTACCCTACTAGAAGGCCATTGAAATATCCTCAGTTACTGCAAATACCATTTTCAATTACAAATATTCTTGAGGACTAACCTAAATAAATACCTGAATATGAGCATTATTTTGTCTAAGTTTCTCCCACGGTATCTTTAGTCTCCAACAAAGACCTAAATTACTTAACGCTACTGAAAGAAAGTAGGTCTCTTTCTCAAGAGTCAGCAATACCAAAGCCCTGGTCCTCATCCGGTCCAAGTTTGAGTAACATATCCTGCTATCAGAAAAAAGCCTCCCCTCCCTGCTGTAACCCCAATATAGTATTTCCCTCTGCTTCCTGTCCTGAACTCCTGAGTCTTCTGGATACTTCTGGATGACACAGTTCATCCAAGGCATGGCAATGTACATTTTTGTTTGTTTGTCTGCAATGAAGGCAAAAAGTGCTGCAGAGGTGACCAAGGGACCGGCCAACATATTAGGCAGCCCCTCCATTTATGCTTGTTTACCTAATCCCTCGTTAGCACATGTGCATTAGAAGAAAGATATCTATGCCTGACATGAAGAGTCCCCGCCACGCGCAGCGTAATTTGAAAGGTTTTGTACTGTTCCGGTCTACAAGATGCCCACAGCACAGTAGTGTAGGGCATTTTTATGTACAGGGGACAGCACAGGCCTTGCAGACTAAACCAGAGAAATCTCCTCGAGACAGAATGAACGCCCAAAGAAAACCACAAATCTATCCAAGATGAAGTCTAGACGAAGTTAAAAAGATAAAAATATTGGCTGAAATTCAACTGTTGCGCTGGCCCAGCAGAAGCCAGGCTTTACCTTCTGGCAACCAGCCTCCAGCTGGGCTGAACGTGAATACGACAGCACTGGGGAAACCGCTTCCCGCATCTGCCGTCTCAAACGCCCTGGGTACAGTTAGTCAATGAAAATACCTCGAAGCTACCTCCACTGTATATTTCAAAGCTTGTGATCTATTGGTACAGGTTTTGTAGCTATCTTTACATTTGAAATAGGGAATACCTGTCTGATACTTTCTCCGAAAATGAAATGAATGTTAAATGTTTGATTTGCATGCTGTTCCAAATAAGAGGCTGCTAAAGCTGCTACAGTATCAGCAATTCCATCCATCAGTGCCAGCTATGCACACAGCACTGCTCTGTAGCAGGAGGATCTTTCAGTTTGTCTTCAAGGGTTCCCAATTCAGCAGGTATAACATTAAAAGAACTAAGATTAAGACATCGTGTCGCAATTCCGACAATCTTATAATTAAAGAATATTACAATAGAAGCAAGCTTGCCAAAAGAAAAAAAATATAATTGAAATATTTTTGAACCAAACATTTTAGATAAGCAGCATACTAACAATAAAGGTCTCTTTCCTGAGGGAAAATGCCTCCCTACTATTTCAAAAGCACGTGAAATATTCATAATGTTGCCTTGAAAATCAGTATTTACATGAACGGTTGCAGAATCTAAACGCTGCATTAATGAACCTCGGTAGTGCTACCAACTCTGCAAATACCACAGATGCAAATTTATGAAAAATAAAGCTAAACATAAGTATGCTACCAAAATGCTAATATAGAAGGCTATGGAGGAAAACTTAATAGGAAGGAGCTTATTATTTGCATACGGAAGCTTTAAAATCACATTTTGGCACCGTATTTTGGCTTTTCACACACACCGTTTACTAAATGGTTGCCTGGTTTGGGGTAAGCGTTTGAGCAATAGGCAGTGTTCAGCTTCAGTGTCTTACAGTTTATCTTAATCCATTATTACCGAGAATATGCAGATTAAATGTCCTTACTTGTTTGTCTTTTCTGTGCTTGCAGTTAAAGAATATAATTACCAATTCATTTGTGCTTGTATTTGACATTTAAAGCCAAAGCAGCTCTGGTAGCAACTTCCATAAAACTCGGAAGATTTACCTATACATCTTCCATCCTTCATTTCATATATCGTAGCCTACTACTTTTCCCCCACTGCCCACAGCCATGCTTCTTTCAACCTAGAGACAAACTTCCCTGCTTCTGCCTGATGGGCAGGTTCAGTGCATTAATTAGTTCATATGCAGTTTATCGTTAATTCCTTCTTTTTTTTTGTTGAGCTCCTCGACACTAAAAAACACTCCAGGAGTCCGACCTAGCTGAAAGCTAGGTTTAACGAAGTGAGCACACGTGGAATTTTCCACCCCAGCAAGTAAAGAATTCCACCACCTCCACATTCAACCCAGGCAATTAGGGATCCTTGGTTGGTGCGCTTCTAGCCCTAGTTAGTCATTCACTGGGGTTTTATAGAATAAAATACCGGTTTCATGTTGTTACTGCAGTTACTCCAAATGCAGTAAGAATGACTACTTTTCATTAGTCTCTTTCTTTAAGGAGAGTTCACTTGATTCTGCTACAACCTACCCAGCCAATTTGACAGCTCATCTACATTCATGTCATCCCCAATTAAACTCCAAATACATTGTTATACCAATTATTTAAGTGGATATATGCTGTAATTCACTACACAGCATACAGGATTTGACTGCTGGAGCCTGCAGAAATTCATACAGACTGGTCGGAGGCAACACTGAGCGAGGAAAAAGCCTGTTGGTACCCTGTCCCGAGAAGAACACTCTTTGCCGTCACATAGAATCTGAAACTGCGGAAAATTGTTCCTTCTTTTGTCAGTCTCCTGCTGCAACAGGAATAATTTTTATCCCTCTCTCCTTACACGTAAATGCATCCCGGCAGCTTTCTGAGCTGCAGCCCCTGCCCTTCAAGCCCAGAGTGGCAAGCACATGCGGTTCCCTCTCTCTACTCTCTGCCTGCCCGCCTGCGGAATTTGTTTGGTTTTACCACAGGTGAACAAGTGGACACTCCGTCTGCAAAACGTAAGGTGACTATTTATCCAGAAATCGGGGGGGAAAAAAGACGAAGTCACAAATCTTGCCCTGACTTGGCTTCACAGCTCGATGTCTGTCCTGCCTCAAAACGTACGGGTTTGTCGGGCGGTCTGGGCTCTCGGCTGAAGCTGATCGCCATCGCTGGTTCCCCTTGCCCCCACCGCGAGAATGCCCCTTCCCCGTGGGTCGCGGTCCCTGCTCGCAGACCTGACAGCTGGCCTTCCCTGCGGGAGCAGTGCCCAGGCTGAGCCCCGGAGCAGGCGGTCCAAAAAGAGACCGGGAGTACGAGGGTTCCAGGAGAATTAGGAAGCAGCCTGAGCAGGAGGTTTCTGCTGGGAGGAAGCCCACTGTACTTTCCCCCTTTGAAAACAGGAGCCCTTATGAAACACTCACAGTGATCTCCTAAAAGCCCCACTGGAATTCTTGGAAACATGGGATAAAGGTCAGGTACAGTGGGAGCTCCGCGCGGAGCAGCAGTGTCCGGGCAGGAAGCGGCAGGACATTGTGGAGCAGCAGTTTTGGAAGTGGAACAGCTGACTCCCCGCTCTCAGACCGACACAACCATCAGGTCTAGGCAACCATCTTTGACTTTAAACAGCGTGGAATCAAAAAGCCCATCGCGTGAGTTTGCTCTTTGAAAAATTCACGACAGTCCTAGTCAGAACCTCTTCACCACCTTCCTCTTCTTCAGTTATTCCTGCTGCTTCAAAGGAAGGGGAACGGCCCATTCGATGAATGCGGTTCCCAAAGTGATCTTACAGTATCGTGTTATATTTAAATAGTTTATAGAATAAAAACATTAATACACAAATGTCTCGCTGCATTAAAAGATTATCTTTTCCTCTGATGCACAGGGAATTAATCCCACTAGCTAGCATGAAAGAAATGTTATTGATGAGAGTCCTGCAACCACCCTGCTGACTCCTGTGATGAGCAGCCGTACTGGAGTAAACAGAAGAAGATATTCATGGAGAACGGGAAAACAGAAATCTCTGGCTGATCACTGTCCCTGCCTTTCCCAAGGAGACTGAAATATATTTTTCTGTAAGTATGTAATATTGCAGCTTGCACTTGCTGCTACTTAAGGAGTACAGAAAGAAGTAATTCCAGTCATGCTAGCATACTGATGCAATGCAAACCTAGTCTAATAAGGTATTAGAATAATATCAACGTAAATAATAGCTTCTGTGTAGCCCATAACAATGATAGGTAATTTCATTTTAATTAAATGTCAGTGTGAAAACTCTCTCTGAATTTATCATTTTAACTCTTCTGACCATAAGGGAAAAAAAGGAAGAAAGTGGTTGAACAGTTGTTTTAATATTCTATTGTCATGCAAGATACCAAACCTGCTGGCTTTCTGATTAGCACTGACTTCTTTTGGCATTAAAAAAAACAAGGTCAACTCTTCTTCTCACACAAGACAGCGTTATCAGCATTGTGCAATATGGAGCATATAAAACACATCAGAGCCACTGCTTGCCAAAATACTCGAGTCCCTCTTAGCTCTCCTATCAGAAGGAGATGGAGATACACGCTTGGATATCATCAGTGCCCAGGAAGGAATTCAGTCCGTATCTCCTCACTAAGCTCTTCAGCAGCCTTGCTTATACTTCCATGAGAAGGAGGAGGAACCCAACTGCACTCCAGATGAGAAAGTCAATGAGACAGAAAAAGAATGT
Organism: Elanus axillaris; assembly: GCA_026212715.1. NCBI lineage: Eukaryota > Metazoa > Chordata > Aves > Accipitriformes > Accipitridae > Elanus > Elanus axillaris. The sequence continues at coordinate 6,744,651 of JANZLQ010000009.1, read as the reverse complement.
CCCACTACAAACCCGTGAGGAGAACAAAACCTGGATTAACCGTGCAAGCCACCTCACAGAGCCCATCTGTACTTTTAGTCTCGGTCTGCACTACAGCATTTCCAGGGAGATGGTTCTTTTCACTCCCAAGTACTGCAGGTGTTGGACACTGTTACCAGCGCACACGTAACCAAACCCAGCAGGAGCTAAAGCTCGGGTTTATTCTTCAGCAAGAGTCAGAAGTCCAGTAGCATTTCACAAAGCCACGGGCAGGATGGCGTAAGAGGAATTAGCGCTGCCCAGGCCACTGAAGAGCC
>JANZLQ010000009.1:6727068-6744255 GCA_026212715.1 Elanus axillaris | reverse complement strand
CCGCGTACCTGGCACGGCTCCATTGGTTCGACCTGCGGCCTCCAGGGCTGAGGGGTTTTCTCCTTCCCCTTCTCCCCACCTGGAGGAGTTTTGTCTCCTGCTGGGGGGGAGAGGACACCCCCCGTACAGCCACAGACAGCACCAGGGGAGTCTGCCAGCCGTTCCTCTGGCCGCGTCTCTTTCAGGTATTTATACACAGGGATTGCTCGAGACAACAAATCCAGGAAAAATGAGAGCAAGAGGCTGCAGAAGAATAGAGTAAAAATGTAGACAAGACAAAGCAATAAGAAATCCTCATTTTCCATTAAACCCCTCTAAAGTATCCTGGCTTCTGCACAAGGTTTATCTCACAACTGTCTTCCGTAACAGTAAGTACTTTGTTGTGGTAGAAGTGCAACGCAACGTCAAAGTACAAGAGACAGCGACCAGGCTATAAACCAGGTAAAAAGAGGGACCTCTTGGCAATCTGACCTCAGCATCGAGGGGTAACTTTTAAAGCTTTTCTCACTGCCCTAACCCTTTTCAAAGACAGTGTGAATTGTACAGCAAGTCTTCTTTTTCTTTTAGAGCTATTTTTCCAGGATTATTTAAACGTACTGGTTTACTTGAAAAAAAAACACAAAAAATGCAAAAACTCCCCCCCAACAACCTTCCCCACTTAGTAAATGCATACATTTTCAAGAACAGAAATGGATTTAAAGATATAAGTTGTTGTTCAACAAAATGTTGATTTGATAATGTAGTTCCAAAGGAGTATTTAATTTCTGAAGTTATGAATTTTTCAATAAAACATAGTGTCTGAAATAATAGCGTTGATCTGAGGACAGACCCTGTAGTGCTCGTAGGGTTCTTTAATATGTTTAGGCATTGCTAATGACTAAGTTCTACCATTATTAGTTGCTAAACACCCAGAAGGTAACAGTCTTAATTTTGTAGAGTCAACTGCTGACTTCTGTGACAAATATTTAAAAGGCTTTTTTTTTCTGTGAAGAAAGAGATCAACAACTTTTAAACTTACCATTTTTAAAAGCAAATAGCTTTCAAAGGAAAGAATAAGAAAAAGTTTAATTAAAAGATTCTTTGGAAGAATCTTGCAAATATACATATGGAATATGACTTAAGCAAAAATTCAAACTAGGACCTATATGGATGACATAAGGGATTAAAGTTATGAATAAGATATTAGGAGGAAAAAATTAGCAATGTGTGTTCTGAGTTAGAAAAAGTGTTTCGTGTATGTGAGAACACCTGCACAAGGTCAGACCAAAGACCATCTGCCCTTATCATCTCCCGTGCCACCAGCAGAAAGTATCATTTTAGAGAAGGATTGTAAGATAAAGGTAAAAAATAAAGTGATCTTTTTCCCAACTGCCAGTGCATTCTGATGTCTGACTCTTGTGTCATTGTCTCTGAAAGATTCTCGAGATGCTAAAATTAAAAACAAATGAAGACAATGAAAACTACCTATAGGAGTGTTCTCTTTTCGGTGCAGAAAATAGACTGTTTGAGATGCAGGCTACCATCCTCAATTTTTCAGTAACCTGTTTCATCTAAATAGGCCTTTGCTCTTCATTCAGAGAAGCTGCTACTTGAAATATAAACTATTTCTTATATATATATATACATATATATATATATATATGTACACGTAGCGAGATGAATACTGAACATCTTTAAAACAAAATCAAAACCAAAGAAAGTTTTATAATATCCAAAATAAAGACGTTCAGAGCAGAAAACATTTCTGCAGGGAAAAAACCAAACAGCACAAAACCATCCCAAAAGCCCACAGTTACAGACGGGCCGGTAGTGTTGCCTGCAGTATTTCCCTTTAAGACCTTATTTCCTGACTCTCACAGATGAATCAGCATTAAAATGTTAATGCTGGTAGACTAACTGCACTGAGGGAAGAGCTAATGAGGGGTGGTTGTATTTGGCTCTCCAGGCTGATAACACAGGCTGCTGGAACTTGTAACCAGGCAGTTTCTTTGGGCATAATGTTTCAACCGATTATCTTAAACATTCATTATCATTAGAATTCGATTTTGGTTTTAAAAAGGTTCAGCTGAAAAATAAGTCGCATCTTTCTGAAGCAAATGTTTGTTGTTTTGACAGCTCTTTTAAAATGTACTACCTCATAACTACAGATTGCTGGACCGTGCATTTTAATGCTATTTTGAACTTACTATTTTAGATATTATTCTATATCACACACTTTACTTCAGCATTTGTTCCTTGCCTGCATTGAAGTTTACTTCTATTGAATTAAAAGGGTGTCCTTCTTCTCCTATGGTATTTACGGGGGGGAACCAATCTTATTTGGCTTCGTTTAAGAAACCAAATAGTATATATATGTATATATGTATATACACACACGTAAATGTAAAGATACATAGATACGTGACACCTTGGCTTTAAAGTTCAACTCATTTCTTACTTATACAAAATGTATTTTTCTATTAGAACACATACAATCAAAGGGCAGTACAGAATCTTCTTTATTTTTTAAGCAGAAATAAATGGTTTATTAGAACTACTTAATAAAAGGAGGGAGCTCTATTTGGCTAGTTACTCTTCACCCCAACTTCAGGCACGCTCCAGCACATACTAGCAGCCTTATCTGCCAGCACCACCTGAAAGAGGTGTGAATTTGTCAGCTCCACATCTTCACATGTCGGCAGCAATCATTTGCGCTCAGAGACACTGGGGCAGTGTGACAGATGCTGGGCTCAGACCTGCTCATTTCTGAGCAACCTCATTGCTTACTGTGAGATGCAACTTCCAAATTTCACAGCACTGCACAAGTACGTTTTACGAAGCACTGGAAGGTCATGCCCCAAATTTAATTGAAATACCCAAGCTTCACAAATGCTGGGTCAGACAGCTTTTTGCTGCTGTATTTCTTCAGATAACACCTGCAAGCTCCAAGCAAGGATCCTACTGTCTTTAAGGATGAACAAAACAACAGCAGCACCTGGACAACATCTTTTAGAGAGGTTTCGGTCTAGTTGTCAAATAGGAGACAATTAGTACTCAGAATAGTATGACTGAGCAACTTAATTTGCCTGCAGCTGTCTACATGACCTGGCACGAGGCTGTTGGAAATACACAGGCTCTGAGGAAGATGGGGAAAGCAGCAGGGCTGATCAAGCTTCTCCAGCGTGGAGGTCCACCCACACTCTTTACAGCCCGCTTTTAAGTTGAGCTATTTGCTCATGGGAAAAGCTGTGTTAATGCAAGAGTATCTCCAGTACCCAAGCTAGCTGGGCAGCCTTTCCTTCCATGGCACTGCTGCGTGCCATGCTGATGTGCACCCTCCCTCAAAAATTCCTCCTGTCAGGTGCTAGAAGTGTTTGGAAAATAAGGGTAGTCAAAAGGCGAAACATTCGGCTACTCAAATGCAGGATCGGTACAAATAACCCAAGCACAAAAAGAGAGCCTTTGTCTTTGTTTTAAAAAGCCGTAGGTTAATTCCTTAAGAAGTAACAAATGAAAACTATGACTGCCCAGACATTATTTCCTAGTAACTTTTCTTGACATTTTTGAGTCTAGGAGGACTACTTGCAAAACATTCATTAAGATTCAAGAAAACATCCTAATAGTCTATGTTCTTAGAATACACTGGGATGCCAATATGAATAGTTTAAGCGATTTTAAAAATCTGAGAACATGATGAAATCTTTATTTTGAGTAACTAGTGAAGACTGTAGAAGTAGAGAAGGAATTAATCTGTTTTACTGGAGGTCTTAAAGTTATTAATGAAGAAAATGTTGAATGAGTAAAACATCCCAACATCGGCACAGCCTAGAGAGTAACTATTCAGTTATATCAACTTTTAAAACCAGTTCAGAGAAGGACTACCCTTCAACATATTCCAAGTTACTTCTCAAGCTTTCTAAGTAAACGTAACAGTCACAGAAATCAGCAGTTAACAGTAAATTACGTTAAAGGCTATGAAATTACAGCACCTTGCATGCTTAGCTGCTGCATCCTGCTTACACATGCTAGGTCTGGGGTGAGGAAAATGTTCCCCGCAGGCCAGCTGGAGACAAGAATACTGGAGTTTTGGCTTGCGTCTGTCCTGTGAGGTACAGCTTACTTCCAAGGACTACTGGGGCATGTTCCTCTGTGCAGCTTAATGCTGGCAAAAGGTTCTCTTCCTCTGACAACATCCCTGATTTCTTTTGCGTCGAGATTTTTAGTATTTCCAACTAAAGACGGCAATTGTCTTCAGGGCATTGAGGTATGTGAGATTTTCATAAATGAAACAAGGCTCTTTTGGCCATCGTGACTGTTGCAGAATTACCTGCAGCTGGAGAGGGACGATGACCCCAGCGGTGCTTTCCCAACCTCCGCATGCACGCCTTCTTAGTAAAACTGAACCCATCCCATCTGCTCCGTACCTCTGGACTGACCAAGGAAACTGAGGGACAGTAACTCAGCTCGTGGTTTCTTAATGGGCTGCACTGATGATTAAGCTAGAAGTATAAAAGGAGCTGTGCTCTCGCTCTTCTGTGCAACGAGAGCTTTACGAATGGGTGACGAATTTTAGCTCTGCTAAATTGGATTTAGTACTGTGTTATTTCATTTGGCAACAAAACCAAGTCATGGGTAAAGGAAGCCTTGAAATGCACTGTAACAAGTTGTTCTGCCAGTTTCTTACTTACATAATTAGACTTCTTGATACAAGCAACCAAGTGGAACCGGCCTTGCCCGAAGTCTAACATACCCACCTGCTTTTCTGATGAGTTCGTACCCAGGGAGCTTGGAACCCATTTCCACCTACCTAGTCTGTATTCAGACGATTGGTATCAGGTTCTCTGGGCACTTACTTAATTCCACAAATGGACGGAAAGAAAAGTCAGTTCTCCTTTGCGCTGTATTTGGTATAATGACACGCTTAGGTGAATACTAGGTACAAATCCTCACCAGAACAGAGCAATGAGACCCTTTCCTTCAAAGCACGTAGAGGAAATGCTCGCAACAAGGCACAAGTAATAGATGATCTGACAGAAAGTCGGCAAAATTCTGTAAGACCTAATGGACTGCTCTCACATTCCAGGAGTGAACGAGTACCCTTTACAATGCGGGCTAAACCAGCATTAGTCAGTGGTAGCAAACCTCATTGAAATGCTCTTGTTACTAATGCGAAACTCTTTGTTTCTGCTGGTTGAGACACTCAGAAAATGCAGGCATATAAGGGTAACCAGAAATAAAACCTCTTCTGCATCAAAACATACCCAGCATCCCAACATACCTGAGGAAATTTTCCAGGAACAGGAATAAGACCAGGATTTTTACTCACTTTAGGTAAGTGCAGTACTATGCCATGTCTATAAAGTCAAATGTACTTGACAAATTAAAAAAAATAGATTCATCATAGAGGCTACGTTACTTATTATCTGAACCTCCAAGTTCATTAAAAACCTGTTTCCACTATCTCAAAAGGACACGAGAGGTATCAGTAACTTGCAGAAACTTCCACAGGTAGTTTCTGCAAATTGTGGTTTGCTCAGCTTACCTTTCTTCTTTATAGACCTGCCTATCAAACATTAAAGAGAACCAAGATGACCATTTCTAATCCAGCTAAGAACGGTACAACACAATCCCTTTGAAAAACCTGCTGACTTCAAGCATAAATCTGCTGTCAGTGAACATTTCAATTTACAGAATATGCCTCCGCAGAGAATCAGTCTGCTAGATTGTTTCATTCTGCAAAAAGTTTCTCATTTCCACTGCTTTGGCATTTCACAACTAAGCAATTACTGTGGGTGTAAAATGTGCTGGCTTGCTGTCTAGGTCCATGTTTTAATGGGCAAGGATAAAATAAATATTCTGAAATATGTTTATTTCCCAGTTGTGGCACCACACTACTTTAAGGAATAATATCTTAGATGTGCTCCAGTTGTCTAGTTAGTAATGGCATCCCTTTCTATTATCCATGTTTCCCTTGTAATTGTGTTTGTCAGACTTGCTGATGAAAGGGAAAATCCCCTAACTCTACATACACACACTAGGTATAGTTTTGACTGCTTCTTTTTGGGGGGCTAGTGGTTCAATTTGCTCACTAAATAAAAAGAAGCAAAGTTAAAGAAGGCATCAAAATACAATCCAGTGTTAACTAAGGAGATGCACATGTATTCTGAAATCATAAAGTTCTTAAGTACTAATACTGCTCAGCTCTGCAAGCAGTAGGATTTAATTACATTTCACTCTTTAACAGTTGCATTCAAGCAGGTGTCATTTAAAAAAGATTAGTTAACATAATTAGATCTTAAACTTGCTACTGATTCAAAGGTAAGGCTTGTTGTTTGGGTTTTTCTTTTTTATGTGAGACAGACTTCTAGGGCAGATGACTGGCAATAAAATTAGAAACATTAACAACTCCCCCTCCTCTTTCTGAATTTCATGAAAAATAAAAAACAGGAGGATGCACACCACCTAGTATAAGTTTCTTTACTTCCCTGGCAAAACCAAAATTCATATGTCAAAGCCGTGCCTTGTGGATACAATAGCGTGGGGGGGGGTTAAAGGAACTGCAGTCCAAGGTAGCCTTCTGCAGACAGCAGCACCTCGCAGTGACTTGGGCTGCTCTCGCCCCGTCCGGGTGAGCACAAGGAACAGGGCAGCCGAGCTGCTGTTGCAAAGGAGGGGTTAAAACTGAGGAGGAGAGCGTCACAACCAACTCCTCTCCCCAGCAGAGCTGTCGCTTTTCTGTTACAGTGAAATGGGGAATAACGAGACAGGTGAAGCTCGAGAGCAGGGAAGACCACACCAATCCAAGCACTGAAATCCTGCAGTCGGGATCGATGGCTACAACAGGCCAGCGCTGCCTAGAAGGGCTCCGGCACACCAGTCTACAAACGGCTACAGGGAAGCAAGACCGCCCTTGTGGAGAGCCTTGAGTTCCTCCCTCCTCCCCCCCGCCTTAACCAAACTCCGTAGGGACGACTGAGACTGGGCGTAGAGAGTACGTGGCAACCGGAGCGTTGCGGATGGTTTCCTGCCGATAGCCAAGAGGCGGCAGCCTGCGATGTGAACGCTAACGCCAGCTGGAGAGCGGCTCTACCTGTCCTCTCTGGTCCTCATCCCACCATGGAAGGGAAGGATTAATAAGGCCGGGATACCTGCATGGGCACGACGGAGCTCAGTCGTTCTTCCAAGCTATTCTCTGAGACGAATCCAAAGCAATTATGCGGATTCCAGGGGAAAATTACACACGCTTTACTTGATTTTATGAGCTCCATCTTGGGGAGAGCCAGAAGCTATCTGGGACCCACGGGTATTCTTTATCTTCCTGCCAAAGGGGAAGGCACAGACAACACTTCACAGAGTCGGGTCTGGTGCCTGTTCGGTTATTTGTGATAAACAATACTTGAAGTTGCGGTAAGGATCTACTTTAATTAGTCCCATTAATGAGATGTAAATTCACTTCCTGAGACAGAGAGAGTGGCATTACCTTGACTAACGGTCACTTCCTAGATGTCCGTTATGAAAAACAATGACTGGACTGAGTGTGAACACTAACTAGGAAATGTGCTGTTAAGGATATAAAATGTAATTCAAATGAAGAACACATTTTAAAGAACGCATCTTTCTTTGACCTGATTGACTATCGAAGAGAAGGAATCTGTGAAAGGTTCAAACCGTCGTTTTGAAAAATCCAAGTTCAGCATGTGGACTTTATTTTAAAAGCCAGTTTTGTAGTGATTTTTAAGTCTTACTTTTTGCAACTGTGCAACAACAGTGAAATGCAGCTAAAGAGAAGTAGCAGAGGAAGAACTGAAGCCTACCAGGAGCAAAATTACCATCACCTGAGCCTTTTCGCAAGATTGTGGCTACGGAGCAAATGTTCTTACTCTAGAGATTTCCTTGTACCGCACTCGCTACATGATTTCCAATAAATAAAAATGAAATTTCTATCTAACATTCTTCACGAAGCTATTTCATCACTAGCTCAGCTCCGTGCTAGCTGAAATGTATCTTCACGTATGCCCCCAATTTTAAATCAAAATTCATAAAAAATACTTAACAGCTACAAAAAGGAAAGTAAAACTCAGCTGACCATGAAAAAAGTAAGTTTTGTATGTTCAGATTAAAATTAATTCTTGGGCCTTTTGAAAAACATTGTCTAATTTGGTGCGTAATGGAAGCATGAAATTTTGATTTGACTAATTTAAAATAAAAGTTTAGCTTGTCTCTTAATAGAAATCTTTCAGAAATGTAAATCCTTTTTATAGCACTAATGTGAGAGACCAGTCTTTCTGGAAATGGAGAACAAGAGAAATTGAAAAACTACTGCACATCAAGAATCAGCTTCAATTGAACGTTGCTGTTAATAGGACCGTTGCCAATAAGCATCTCTGCACGCACTGAGGCAAATTTCACGAAAAGCACTCACAAATAGCACATGCCGAACAATTGCTAATGCACTCCAGCAGCAGACCATAAAATAGCACAAGGTAGTTTTAGATGCTCTTTCAGGAGGTGGATAAAGGAGGGAATACGCATTAGTCAGTCTAGGTGATACTGGAACGTGCTTGCACCAAAACTTGGCGTTGTCTTGTATCTGCTGACAAAAGTCAACTGTTTGTCAGCAGCTGTCATTTCTATGGTGGCTTTAGTAAAGAGTGCTTGAGAAATTCATTTCGCTACTCTTATCCATGTGTTTTCAAGTAAATTGATTCAGAATAATCTGAAATTAAGTTCCCAGCCAAGACAGCAAACCAACAAATCGAGAATCGTTGCCTGAGTCTAAACACACAAGCATCTCTTTCTTCCAGTGCAAATCAAATGAAATAATGCACAATTTTTATAGGGTGTAATGAAAATAAGCATCGGGCTCAAAAAGTGCTTTTGCTGTCATCTTTAACACCATCTAAAAGTACCTATTTTTTAGCCTTAGCAAATTTTATGAGATTTTTCTCTGAAATAAGTTCTACTTCAGTTCCCTACAGCCCTGCAGTAGAATGCTGAAATGCTGTTACAACCTATGAGTCCCTGATTTATTATTATTATTATTATTATTATTTAATTTATTTTATTTTATTTTATTTTATTTTATTTTATTTTATTTTATTTTATTTTATTTTATTATTATCTTTCCCTATACAGTAGTTTTATATTCTTGAGACCCTGAAATTGTAGCTTTGGGAGTAAGCAGATTGATGCAATGCTTTCAATGCTCAAGAGATCTCTCCTTTTCAAAGACGTCAGTTCCAAGGCTCATCAAATATATCAGAAAAATAATAAAGACAAATGCTAGTGTGCAGTCATGACTGGAAATAATAATGACAAAAACTGCAAAATGCTGGATTTTTCCTGACCACGTTAATCATGTTATTCAGTGCATTATACTTTAAATGACGTCAGCAGGGTAAAATCGTACATTCTGTTGAATTACAGAGGAAAATAAATTTATAAGTCTTTTTTTTTCTTTGTCTGTATACAGAAGGAAAACACATATGTAAATCAAATGTATCTTCCTATTCTTCAAAAGTTTCAAGGATTCAACATGTTTCTAAGACAATACAAGTTCAAGGAAAATTACTAAGTAAGTTCACAAAGAGCGACATCCAAAATATTCACCCTTACTGCTCGACTAGCCCCGCAGCATTTCTCAGCGTGCTTCAACAAGAAAGCAGCTAGAGGAATTACACTGGAGGAGGCAAAGGTGGCGGAGTGGCAGGAGACCTGTCTGAAGAGACAACAGTTTTAAGTGGCTTTGTCACTTGCTTTCTGCCTGAATTTTGACGTGCCATTTCACAGCATTTCACAGCCGCTGCCTCCTAGGATAGACCCACAGTGGGATGCAGGGTACCCACATCCACAAGCCTAAATTCTCTTTGCCTGCAAAAACAGGTGGCTGCAGCAAATTTTCCCATTGCCTGTTTTCCCTGAATTCAAACAGAAAAAACAGACATAAAAGGTGTTGCTGAATAGGCATTGGTTTGATAGCTGCACTAATATAGCTTTTAACCCTTTTTTTTCCTTTTGGAAGCGAGTTCATCAATTTTCTCTGACTCCACTTGCATTTTTCTAACAGCCAAACATGATGGCTTTCAGGCTTTTGCACAAGGAGTGAGACCTGTAGTACCGATGTAGGACTACTTAAAGAATGTTTTGGTTTAAATCCTCCGCATTTCATAAAATAGTCTGAATTAGAAAACTGTATTGATCATGTGCAGAGATGTGACACAAAAAACTTTTTACTTCGCAAAATATACTATTTGCTAATCTGTGCAGAAGGGGAAGAAACGAGACCCTTTACTGTTAAAGTAACATGGTAATGTAAGCATCGCAGCTAACAGGACCTGTAGAATATCACATCAATAGCCAAACCCCTAAAAAAATTTTTCTTGTAATCCCGAGGAGATATCGCAATAGGAATAGAAGGGCTCTCGATACGTAGACGGAAAATAAATATACATATGAAAACATACGATACATTTGCAGTTCCGTTTTCCCCTTCATTGAAGATCTTTTGTCCTTGGCTAAAAGTGACTTGACTCCTTATTGACTTCGTGTTATTCAGCTTCACAGAATGGTTGGGGTTGGAAGGGACCTTTAAAAATCACCTAGTCCAACCCCCCCGCCGTGGGCAGGGACACCTTCCACTAGATCAGCTTACCCAAAGCCCCGTCCAACCTGACCTTGAGCACTTCCAATGCTGAGGCAACCACAATTTCTCTGGGCGACCGGGTCCGCTGTCTTACAGCCCTCATCATAAAGAATTTCCTCCTCGTGTCCAGTCTAAATCTGCCCTCTTTCAGTTTAAAACCGTTGTCCCTTGTCCCGTCACCACAAACCTTGGTAAAAAGCCTCTCTCCATCTTTCTCACGACCCCCTTTGAGTGCTGAAAGGGCACGATCAGGTCTCCCCGGAGCCTCCTCTTCTCCAGGCTGAACAACCCAAATTCTCCCAGCCTGTCCTCACAGGAGAGGTGTCCCATCCCTCTATAATTTTCGCGGTCTTCCTCTGGACCCGCTCCAACAGGTCCATGTTTTTCTTGTGCTGGGGACCCCAGAACTAGAAGCAGTATTGCAGGTGGAGTCCCACAAGATTTACTTGCTTTAAAATGATCAGTAAGCCAATAGTCTTGGCTCTGGCGTAAGAACCACATTAACAGAAAAAAATACAATCAAATGCTCTTCAGGAAGTCTGACTTGTGGCTGGATTTAACATTACCATTGAGTAAATATGGCTTTTTTCTCTGTCATCTGTCAGAAAGTTCCTTATTTAGGTGGAGGGCAAGAAAACGTACAGTCTCTCTCCCTAAAAAAAATCTGCCTTGCATATAGTTTTCAGCAAGAGAAAGCTAAGTATTCAAACAGAAAAGTTGTTACCGCAGTAATAGGCCCTCTCTTCCCTCCCACATTTGTCTCTTCCTCAAAATAAATAGATCTGTGGAGCTGGAAAAAAAAAATCACTGCTGCTCATCACTTAACTTTAAGATGCCCTTATCTGAAATGCTGGTATTTGAAAATACCATTTTTTGTATACAGGGGCAAGAGAGAGCTGACGGGAGGTTGGATATGAGTGATACTGGCCAGAGCACCTGATGTCTCTTAAAACTGCCAAAATACAGCAAGACTTCCCAAGGCGGCGCAGCAACCATTAGTAAAATAAGCCATGGTAAGACATGAAAGTGTAATACAGAGTGAAAAGGGCAGAGGTGGATGGGGTTTCCGTGCTCTGCCGACTCAGACAGGGTTTGGGGAGAGCTCTCAGCCTTCTTAGCAGAAAGTAGGGAACAACATTCACTTCTTTGTATTTATACTCCCATGTAAAAGATTTCCTCAGCTGCTCATTATATTATCATTATATTCCTGGCATGAAGTCTTTGTGACAACCCTCATGAGAAAAGAGATTTTGCCCTCGTCATCTCTTCTGCCGTTAGTTTAGACATCCTGCAGTACTGCAGAGATGACCAGGATGGGGACATTAGTCAAAATCATGACATTTACATCCGTTCACTTTAAGGGCTCCTTAAGCCATAACAATCACACAGGAGTTAATCCTTTTTTTACATCCATTATTTTTGATTTGAAGATTTTAGCTGTTATTCACAAGAGACAGGGCCAAAAATGTTTCAAACTCATGTACCAAAGTTCTGAACCTCAGCATTTTTCAGAACATAGTTTTCTGTCACTTGACATGTTTCCTGAAGAAGAGTAGACACGCAAAAGATTCCTTCCTTTCCATAAACGAGAAAGCTTGAGGGCTGCGGGAAATGGGAGGGAGGGGAGAGGAGTTTTATTTGTCACTTAGCAAGGTCTGACTTTAATCTTTATACAAGTGCTTGAAATAACTCTAGAATAGTTTATTAACATCACAGATAAGCATGAATTTCTCCCCTGTGGCAGGTTTAACAGCAGCTCTTACAGTACCTTCGATGTTGAAACTCAACAGCTGAGGTTAAAAACCTTCCTGTCTTATTTTCTCCGCTAATATCAGCAGTGACTATCATAGAGCCAAGTAGCTAGTCAGTGAAAAGAATATTTTTTTAAAGAAAGTAGTAATAGAGCAACATTTTTTAAAACTTGGTAATTAATGTAGTAGGTCCATCTGGATGTCCTAATCACAATTCCATTTTTGTTAGCAAAAGCTGTTCTGAAAATACATGGATGCTTGTTTCTTTGATTTCTCATTTGCTTCAATTATTGTGCAAGATCAGTGGTCTCATCAGTGAATACTGCGATGCAGAAGGATGACTAGTACCCCCTAACTGTCTGGGGCTTTTGTAATTGGGATCTTCATCTCGCTGAAGTCAGGAGACTTTGTTTTGTAATCCTATGTCAGATATGCAACCAAGTGAAACAGCAAGAGCACATTTATTAAGACGAACGACACTTAGACAATGTGTGTAGGATCCAGAGAAAGCATATAAACTACTTTAATCTTTTAAGAGATAAGCAGACATGAAAAAAAGTCAAGCGGAAATACTATATTAATTTATGTAATAGTGTTGATATATTAATATTATTGTATTAAATTATTGCCGCTCAGATAGAGATGTACGTGAATAAGTGTGTATCCTTAGCTCAGTTCTGCAATTTACAATGCATAACCTTTCTTCTACATTAGTCCCCAGAGGTACTAATATTGCCCATGCAATTTGAATATAGGTCAGAGCAGCAGCTGGAGTGAATGCTTCTCCAGAGAGAATATTCTCTATTTGCCTCAAGATGCTGCTCTAAAGAGAAATTATTCAGTATTTTGTCTTCTAAAATTGTAGGTTTCCAGCAACAAGATTCGTTCTATCTGCAGGAAATAATTATTTTTTATCTAGTTCATCTTAAATACGATTAGCATGCCTGAATTCACTGAAATTCCGTCTCAGCCATTCTACAAATTTAATGACCTGGCTAGCTGGCTGGCAACGGAGACAAGAAGGGCTCCCTCTTCCAGCCCGCTAAGCTATGTAAGTTTACCCAAAATCGCTGTGCGGTCCCAGCACAGCAGAAGGAGCCACGTTCCCGGGCACAGCGTATATCTGAGCCACAACCAGCCTCACCGGCTTCTGGAAAACTGCGGCTCCTACAAGCCGGTTTTTGGTACGGAGCCCCAGCGCGCGGCTGGTGGAGCGGCTGGTCCAGCCGCCGAGCTCCTCCTGCCTCCTCGCCAAGGCTGAAAGGGTCCTTCTTCTCAGCGGGTCGCAGCCGGGAGGGATGTTCTGAAGCCAACACGTAGATAAATGAACTCAAGCGCTTTGTAGAAACTGTACTAATTTATGGGTAAAAGTTTACCTGGAAGGAACCAAAGAAACAAACATGATCTGGATCCTTCTAGACATCGGAGAAGCTGACACGGGATGTAGATATTTCCGCTCTCTCCCCCAGCTCCCACCTCTTTTGAGCCAGCTGTGCCTTGCTCACTCCCAGAAGCACTGATCAAAAAGATTTGGCTTTCCAAAGTTTGGCTCTAACACTGAAAATTTTGATGTGATTTCTACAAATGCTCAGTCTCAGAGAAGCACTATGAATAGTCTGTTCAGGATTTTTACCTTGTCTCTTCAGTCAGCCAGAAGTTGACAGCTGCAGAGGGTTGCTAAGAAGAATAATACTGACGGCGTTCCTTCCACATGCTGCTCGCTGTAAAATGTGTATCTGAGATGGGGAACACACTTCCCACTCCTTCAGCTTGGATGACATTACTCCTGATTTACACTTGTAAGTAAAGAAAAACAGACTTTGTATAAACAGCACCGCCAAATTCTTCACGTGAATTGACTTAATTCAGGACGGTTCAAGGCAATAAATAAGATGGGCGGCGTGTTCACAGTGAACCACTCTTGTTTAAGAAGAATGGATTGTACAATGTCTTCAAATAGATTAAGGAAAATAAAATAGTAGTAATTGTTTTTTTTCTCTTTAAATACAACAATGGGAAAAAAAAGTCAAACCCACACAGTCTAAAAAACAAGCATCAAAAACCTTTGGAAATGTTTTTTTGAAATTATTAGTTCCATAATTATAATCCACTTTCTATGACCAACTCTTTCAAAGAGAGAAAACAAGTCTGACGATGAATCTGCCGTCTGGATTCCCAAATCTGATTTTTTTTTCCTTGCTTTAACAAATTTTAATTCTGTTTTTCTACTTTCTTCAATAAACAAAGGGCAAGACTGCAAACTATGGAAGAAGAACCAAGTAAGACCATCATTAAATGTTCAGATTTCTTACACAATTTTTCATTTTTCAAACGGCTCCATAAAATGTGGAAAATACCAGTCTTCTAATAGTGCTGTTTATTATGTTCCTTTGTACGAAAAGAAGTCAGTGCAGAAATGTCAGATATATACTTAATATGAGAAGAATCATACAATTGCTTGTGCCTGTAAAATTCATGACGCTCTGTATGTCAAATAAATTCATTAGCTTTTATTGATGTTTTGGCACTAACTAGCTGTGCTGAAACGTACCTTACCTAAGAATACAACTCCAAGAACAAAGGCAACCAACCCTTCAGCAGGGAGACTGATCCAATTTTTTCCAAGTTGGGAAATGATCACACTGATATGGAATTTATTGACTAATTCCTGCTACTGGATAATTCCTGGTATTGCTGCCTCATCTGACTTTCATTTCCCCCCTCTCGCTTTTCTCCTGCCTACCAGGAGCAACTCAAAGAGGAAACCCCTCCAAGTTTTAAATTGCTACCCCAGAGACAGGTGCTTGAAATCCAGTAAAAATGACCAATGTCCTTTAAAGAGAAGGTCAATATTTTATATCTATACTTAGCAGCTCGTAATAATTAAATGAGCATTATTTCAAGATGCTGGTTTAATGAGAATGTGCAAATTAACTGTCAGCTAGAATGACATTCAGTGTTTTTATTACATCGACACTCTTTACTGCTTGATATTTCTATTGTAAATTAACACTGACAGTATTTTTTCAACACAAGTTATTCCACTTCAATTTTCTAAACTTCAGGATGAAGATCTTTCGGTAAAAATACAACTAGAATTTATTTGTTCAATACTTCACCACTTTAAGGAGCATCTTTAGTCTCATGATGGTCCAAGTGGCTATGCCTACTTTATATACATAGCTAGATCTTCAGCTGGGCTAGATCCGTACAATTCCATTATCTGGAAGGGCACAAGCGAACGCAAAGTATCAACAAGTAATTTAGGAGGCTCGGGAGGGACGGAGCTTTGCTGTACATTTTGTGGAGGCTAACTTGCAGCAGTCTTCCTGAAGCGCATTACTTACAAACTTCCTCCCCAAGCCACTAAAAATACTCTCCAAAATCCAAAACTCACGTCAGCTTCTCCTACTTTGCGTTCCCTTGTAGAAAATCTGAGACAAGAGTTTTAAAAATAACAGGGTACATTAGACGGCACAGCTCCCAACTGCTTTAATCAGGCCCAAAGTTTCATCCTTTAAAATCACGCTCGCCTGCATACACACAAACCAGACTTCAACTTATTTTTAACAGTATTGTTCATAGCTATAAAATATCTAACATTTATAGAATTGACAATATTTCTTTTTATATCTTCGACAATTCTGCAGTTTGATTTAGCTTTTGGATTGCTTGAAATATTTTTAAATTGTGGTTCGTAAGATGAATTTGTAAATATACCTCAAATACCCACGATTCTTCTTTTTTCCGTTGTTGATAGGATAGCACCTTCCCAAACACAGTGCTTCTTAGTTCATTCGACATTTTTTTATTCACATTTGTTAAGAGAAAGCATGAAGTAAAAACCTCCTGATCTGTACTAAATGCAATAGCAGTAAAAGAAAAAAGAAACTACGGCTTATATAGCACTAACATCTTTAATAGCTTGGCGATAAATACCACATTAAATTGTGATTCAGAGGGAAAGAAAATGGAGCTTTCCGAGGCTGACTATTAAGAAGTGCCTATACTATAGTTACTACATCAAACCAAAAGTGTTTCCTTCATCCTCTGCTGATTTTTTTATGTTATTCACAACAATTCATCTCTTAAAAACGCAATTAAAATGTTTGTATTTTTGAACTACAAATACATAGGTTTTCTACTCAAATGCCTCAGACGCAAAGCCCCTCAATCACCATGACACCCCAAATTAATATTTCTCATTCTCTCATTGTCTTCTTTTTGGTAAAGCAAACTGCATCATGCCTTTTAATAAAAATAAATGGAGTCTAAATCTTTTGTGGCATTTCTAATGTAATGAAAGGACAAGGAAATAAATTGTCATGTTTCTTGTCATTTTCTAGCAAAGCCTTTGAAATAAACTTGTTCAGTACAGAGAGAGTAATGATGAAAAGCGTATAATGAAAACCTCAGCACTTTGACAGGTTTTCAAACACTTGTGTGGAAGCAAGAAAGGCAACTTCTACTGTGACAGTGCTGGCAACATCAAAAGACGCATTAACAGTGAACAGAGCAGCAGTACAAGAAAGCAGGCAGTAGGCCGGGAAATGACGGAGGAGGCTGTTGCCCCGATCTCTGCCACGCGTGCAGAGGCAGATTGCCAACCACGTAATCAAACCTGCAGCACGTTCTGAGTAAAAATTCCAATAATTACAGAAATATGCCTCACCTAATATTCAGGTGGGCCAGAGTATTTACGGCAGATGGCACTTTGATCTAAAGCAGGAATCATAAAGCAGAGTCCTTTTTTTTTTTTTTTTTCCCCTTCTTCTCCTGTAAACAAACGGCACCAAGTGGAATGTAGGTTCATTG
>JANZLQ010000009.1:6710278-6726968 GCA_026212715.1 Elanus axillaris | reverse complement strand
GATGACTCTTCTGGAGCCCCAGTGAGACTAGTGAGACTAGTTATACCACAGGCACAAATCAGTGCTGCGACCTTTATGATCTATAGGACAGGCTGACACCTTGTGAGGGAAAAAAAAAGTCCTAATTTGAATAAATCTGATTCCCCTGCCCCCTCACCCTCCATAAAAGCAGCATGGATCATGCGTTGTTTAAAAGCCGAAGACAACAGGAACACAGGTAGAATGTAAAAATTTGTAACTGGAAAAATAAGGAAAATTATCTGGAATGTCTTGATGGAAGTAGAAGTAGGCTGCACTGTTGACCAAATGTTTTCTACTTAGTTTTATGTAGACTTCATATAAAATACTCAAAGGACAAGAGGCAATAGTCACTAGTTGCAGCAATGGGAATTCTGCCTGGGCACAGGGAAAAGGTGTTTCACAGTGAGAGTGGCTAGGCACTGGAACAATCTCCCACAGAGTTTGGTTTTGGTTTTTTTTTTTTTTTTTTGGTCTGCGTTCAGACAAATTTGTCTGGATTTTGAATATTTCAAAATTAAATGGGAGAAGACCCTGAGCAACCGCCTGTAACTTTGAAGTAGTCCCTGCTTCGAGTAGGAGGTTGGACGAGATGAAGTTTGGAGGTCCCTTCCAACCTGAATTGTTGTGTGATTTTTGTGATTCTGTGACTCCATTTTTCAGTTTGGCTGTTCTGATTATATCTCGATGCTTTTGTCCTATCTGGCATTTCTCATCAAAGCACTTTGTTTTTTCTAAACCTCAATTCAAAGGCTTATTAATCTGTCAGCTCTGTGTGGTTGCTATTTCTCTATTCGTCTTCCACTATTTGGCCAAAACACTGAGAATGTTCTTGTACCTTTCTAACCACCGAATTTTAGTTCTCTTTTCTTTTAATCCATTAGTCAATTACCATTCACATACATTATTTTCCACTGCTGCATCTAAATCTCAAATTTTTTTTCTTATAAAGTGTTTTGACACTTTCACACAGTTGTAGTGTAGTTCATTTTATAGGGTTTTTATAACACTTTATATAACATCCCGTGTGAATGTGTAATTGTTCTCATGGGTCTGTGGTTTCACACAATGTACTAATATAGAACATTATAATTTTCTATAGGGAAGCCTTTCATTTTCATTCACTTCTGTTTTGAACTTACAGCAATGCTTATAAAAACAAAAAATATATTTGAACAGGATTTAAATCTTGCCGGCTTTGGAAAAATGCATCCTAACCACTATCCTGGACCCGCTAATATTAAGGGATTTTCCACAGGATTTCATTCTTGTATTGATACTGATGTGTCTAACACAGCAGTAAACTACCTGTATTTTGCCTTTGGGCTCCATCATTAAAAATGACATGAAGACCAAACTGTCTCCTATAAAATCTTCCCAAACAGAAAGATTTTTCTATGTATCTGTCTTGTATTGAGGGATGTAACATCCCTCCTAGCTCCTTTCTTGGCTTTCTGAAGACAGTGTTCTTCAGAGAACGCTTCTTGAAAATGATGATGTTGATCAGTGGGAAGCAGTTTTCTAGGGTCTTTTGAATGGAGTAATTTATTTCCTTTGGTGATCTGAGAAACATTATTACAGGAAGAGATATCAAGAAAAGCAGTGCAATTTGGACTTCCCGTTTTACATGGCTTAAACACACTTCTTCATTCATGTGACCATTTCTGCCATTGCTGAATAAGTTTTCTATGTCCTTATAGACACTAAATTCTGGGAAAACAGTCAATTCAGACGTCATGCTGTTTTCTGTTCTCCTATACAATTTTTCCTCAACCATTCATATAGACTGATTTATTTCAGACTTTTACTTATTAACATATTAAGTGCTGCCTCTTAACAGTTTCACAAATGAGAAAGTATCAAGTTACTGCTTTTTGTAATATACTCAAACACAGCATTTATTATCCTGCCATAAAATGTGAAAAGAGATCACGAAAAGCAATTAGTTTTGTTGGAAGCAGGAGTGTCAATTGCTGAAAAATCAGAAATTCAATTTAATGTTGGTAGACCTTCCCTGAAACATTTAGGAATGGAAACCTGCTCACATTGTGCTATCTACTTAAACTCTTTCTTCCTAGTCATTAAAAACTAACATATGTTATTTCTGCTCTTTATCTAAAGAGCAAGAAATTATCTTCTTCACAAAACTAGAATTCAATATTGCTTAGAAATGTGGGACTCAATCTCAAATTCTCAGCATTTTCTGTGAAGTATTCAGTAATTTAAACTTCCAGTCAGTTTGATTTAGGGGGGAAATATGTTTTCTGCTTAACTCCCTCATTACGTTGCTGAAAATAGAAGGGTTTAATATCTCATACTTAGAGATGTTAGGAAAAAAAAAAAAAAAGAGACTACCTTGACATCTGCCCTGGTGGTAAAGCAGCATCAGAAGAAAGAAAGAAAGAAAAAGAAAGTCATAAGACATTGTAAAAAACAATATGGTGAAAACTCAAAAGAGCTTCATACGTCGAGGAGCAACCTTTTAATTTTTGTGCATAAAAGGAGACCTTCACAGTTGAGAGTACTGCAGTTGCTTTTTTCTTAGTAGCAGGATCCCACACCTGATCCAAATCCATTTAAATTTACGTATTTTTTTCTTCCAGACTACTTTTAAAGCTATGTAAACATCAGCGGCTACCCATCTCTTGCTAATACATATAGCATTATTACTATTTTTTCCAACAGTTGACCCCTGACCTAATTTTATTTGATTGCAGTTTAAATCCATGATGAACAGATAATACAGATGCGAAATGTAACGTAGGCTATTCTTACAGAGGTAAGAATGCCCTGGCCACCACCGGTGGAGGAGATCTGAGGTTTTGCTTTCCAATTAATATTTCATTAGCAATTTCTGTGCTTTGGTACCAATTTGCACACAAATGGGTATCATTCATAATTTAGGAAATCTACCACAAGCCTGCAAACAGCTGTGCTGCAAGACCCCCATGCAAAGAATCACACGCAAAGGGCACGAGGATGACATTCTGTACTGACCAAGACAAGACAAGCATGTTAAGGTTTGAAAGCCCTGCAGAACCCATTTATTTGAACTTCCACAGTGAGGATGCGTCTGGTACCTGAGCTTCATTAGTAGTCCAAGTAGTCTGATCTGCTCGCCACGTGAGTGACGAGTGGTTGTCCTTCCAATGACCCGAGGAGAGACTGGCCTTAGGTCCTAAGAAAGAAGCTTCTGAATAAGGTATCCAAAATGTAAGTTTTGAACATCTGTGTTACTTGTCTGAAGTCTAGGGCTCAAAACAGGAAATTATTTGCCTTGATCATCAAGGAACAACGTGGGGTTTGTGATACGGCAAGCGACTTGGCTAGGTTAATTCCACCAGCTGCTGAGCGCTCCGGTTCCTTCACTGGGGCCATGGGCCACACTGCTGGACCTGAACACTAGCATTGCTTGTCACCAAGAGGAGCCTTGCAGAATTTTGAACTGCTTTTTCTTGTGTACACTAAACACAGTTCCAGAAAATGGATTAAGAAATAATATCTGTGATTCATCTCTAGTGTTTATTTGCATAATGGCATGAAAATGGGAGGCAGCTTTGCAAGAGGCTATTTGGTTTCAATTTAAATGAGAGTGCTTTAACACAACAGTTAAAATGGGTTGTTGCCATTTTTCCAGTTGATTATTTTGAAGACAGAGTTCAATGCATATATAAAAAAATGCCAGTAAGCTTGTTTCTTTATGTCAAATATAGATTAACACCACAAGAATGAAGGATACCGCATGGCTCTCTAAGAGGTTTTCTTTCTCCCCTGGGAATTTTTACCAAAACATGGGAGCTCTATTTCTGCAGCTTGTGTGATTTGCCACAGAATAAAATTATGTTTTCCTGGTTAACTCAAAGCTCGGAAACACTGAGTTTTTATGCGGTGTTTTTGCCAGACTGGTTTGCCAGAAAACAGAGCATCTTATTCTCAGCTTCAGGAAAGAAAGGCTTTGCTTCATAAAGCAGTGCCCTGAGACATCCTCCAAAGACCGGAATGTATAGACTCGGGGTGCTCATACCGCATATTGCGTGATACTGGAAAGAAAGTCTAAGGTAGCTTTGGCAGCCTAACTTCAGTAGTTTGGAATTTTGTATAAGTTAATTGCCTCATCCAGAATTTTAAAAAGTCCACAGCAAGGTCCACACTGCTGTAAAGTTGCTTCTGGAGGCAAGATTAGCCCATTTCCACTTACTTTAGCTATCACTGTGCCACGCTACAGTTGAAAAGCACAGTGTAGCTCAGATTCTGTGCCAGAGCAGCTCTCTGCCAGCATCCCCTCCCGCCCTTTTATAAGGTTTTGTCATCCCTAGGGCAACTGCATGAGAATCAAGCCGGAGACTGAGGTCCGCTCCCAAAGGTAGCCAAAAACCTTCCAAATCCATAACGAGAGATCATGTCAGTATCTGAAGATCTGTAACATAACCATTACTAATTTCACCAAGACATGGTATTTCTACAGAGGTTTAATAATGTAATTTTGGCATCGACTGGGCACCTTTTGGTTTTAGGCAGCAACTGCTGATGTAAGCTGATGTTAGTCTGGCAAAGGTTACACAGCGCTTTACCATACTCCTACGCTTCTTTCTTGTCAACAGGTCTGCTTGCCTTCAGCATCCTTGCTTGCACCTTTTCCCACCACTAAATGCATTAAGGAGAGTTCCAGCTTCATAGGAATCCTGAGTTTCTCCAAGATCTCCAGTAACAACCATTTGTTTAACTTGCCTTTTGTTCCCCCCTTCACTATCAGCATCAGATTTCTTTAGAGCTGGATAATGCAAATGCAGAGACTGGAGCATTTAATGATACTTGGCAGACACAAACCAAGCATGTTATCCAAGAGAGGAGGAAGGAACTTTCGCAAGAATAAAAGAGACTAGGGTCTCTATCTCAAACTGCCAAAAGCTTCTTTTGCTGTCCAGAACATTAACTATCCCTTAGAGTGCCATGAACCCATGGGAAAGAGAAGGTTAGGGCTGTCAGGAAGGCCTAGCAACATGGTCTCATCCTTTGTAACGTTTCACAAAAGTGCAAATAATTCCAGTCTAATATAAACTCCCCACCCCTTGATGACAATACGCCTACAATGATCATGTGAGGGGTCAGCGAGTTGAAAGATCACCTTTCAGTTGCTCACTCCCTATCTTCATAAAGGTAAGCTAGCACATTAGTCCTGCTGGTATCCCATATAAAGACCGACTAAATTCCAGAATTAATCCTCTTTATGCACATAGAAGTTTACCTAATGTTGATCTTGTTGCTTGTACTAAAGGAGTGAAACAAACTAAAGACGCTATGGTATTACTGCAAGACTAACGGTTTAGCCAAATTCCTACAGAAATCATACATAACTATTTCCTACGCTGCACCCCCAAAGGCTTTCTTTTTCTTTAATATTTGAATTTTATTAAGAATTTATGAAATATAATTCTTATTTTCTCTGTTATAACCTGTGGTCAACCAGCCTGTGGCCCCAGAAGGAGGGGTTGCATGACCTAACAGTTCCTTCTGACGGACAACATACTTGAGGGTCAGCGTAGACCATTTGCCTGCACCGGTTTTCAGTAAAAATGCCTGAAGACAGGCAACTCTTTTTCATACCAAATCTCACAAATGTTCTGCCCATTTTTTAAAGGAAAGCCATTCAAGAGTTTCAGCAGAAGATTTCCCCAAACCCATTTAGCAGTACTATATAAATAAGTGTTCTTCAGATTAAAAGCTGAGCTTTACCTTGTCAGTATAACCAGATGTTTAGGCTAGTCACCAGGGCTACAGGACACACAGGACCAAGTCTGCAGTTCACATGGGATCAGGCAGAGCTTTTCATCCCGTGCCACTCATTCCTAAAATCGTACCTTTCTCAGCCCAGGCCCGTACGCTAACCGCCAGGCTGTAGGGCCTTTGTTGCTCATTAAACACAACAGAGCTTTGAAACAGTTTTGGGACAACAAAAGAAAGCACCAACAATAATTTTCAGTAAGTTCCATATTGCTTTTTTGCAAAAGCTAAGAATAAACTCTTGAAAAGCAAAATCTATCATTTTTCCAATCACAGAGAAAACGCAGTTCAGATTTTGACCAAGGGCTGCTGCAAATTTCTAGCTTGTTTGAAACTTGGTCAACAATGCACCCGTACAACGACTCATTGTAGTCCGCAGAAGGAAAACAAACAGCCCACTGGAAATCTAGCTAAATTAAAATTTCCATCAACAGGGAACATTCCTGCTTCAAAACAGTGAAGAAACATTTAAATTCAGTGCTTAAACTTACTAAGCTGTAGTCCTCTACATTCCTGATATATTTTGGTCGTATTTTTGTTGCTGTTGTTTTGAAACATTCTTTCTTTGAACAAGTTTCAATACA
Source organism: Elanus axillaris (assembly GCA_026212715.1). NCBI lineage: Eukaryota > Metazoa > Chordata > Aves > Accipitriformes > Accipitridae > Elanus > Elanus axillaris. Next base: position 6,720,585 of record JANZLQ010000009.1, on the reverse strand, counting down.
GAAGAAAAGCTCAAGGAAATGTCAAATTGCATGTTAAATGGGAGAAGCAGATATCCATCTATTCCACCAAGAAGCATTATCAACTCCAACAATATTAAAATCAAAAGTAATACACCCATTTCCCTTGCTTTACTTCTTTGTTCTTACTGCTATCACCTTTTTTTTTTTTTTTCAATATCCCTACAAGCAGAGGAAAGGTTTTTGCAACCACAGGAAGCGCTGACATGGTCCTGAGCACAAAAAATAACCCCTACACAATCCACGTAAAGTCCGTAGGGTCTGAGCAGATGCAGAGAACCGTTCTGCTTATCATCCTGCAGAATCAGGACTTAATCTTTCCTCTCTTTTATTCTAATTGACAGAATTGTTTCATTGGATTGATCTGTTCTATTTATGATTTGGAGACAGACAGTATAACTTTTCCTCCTATTTATGTACTCTGCCATCTGACCATCTGAAGAAACAGGACTCTAAATTCCTTCAATTATCTTATGTGTAGGTGTCACGATTAGAACACTTCTTCAGACTCCACACGACTACACCCCTTAATATAGACTTTTTAATCACGTTTAAATAAAAAGACAGAACTATATGCAACATTTATCCACCTTAGTTCAATAATTGTTTAAGAAGTGTCTAGATAACTCCTGGTGAAAGCTAAAGTTATTGTAAGGATTTATCAACATACGGTTGTACGTTGCAGCTAAGAGAATGGGAGAGGAACTCAAGCATGGCGTTTTATTTTGCTTGCACTTCTTTCAAACACACATAACCCAGAAGTTCTTACAATTTGGATATCCGAAGTGATGTTGTTTGATCAGTTAACATTCACCAAAAATACTCCCTTGTCAGGCACTCAGCAACCTGTATGACATCTAAATGATGAACCAAACCCTAACTTTTATTTCCTTGATTCCTTTTCCTTTAAGCAAATGAGGCAGAACTGCAGTCCCTATTTTCTTCTTTAAGAACTACTCTTTTTTCCCCTTATTATCTGTAGGTACTCAAAGAATTTCTTAACTTTTATTTTAGAAGTACACACAGAGGACTTCAAAAGTCTTTTCTGAAAACTGCCAGTATGTGCTAAATTGTAAATATGCAGATTTGTTACACTGGTGTCCTTAGAGTTCCCATAAAGACCAGAAGATACTTTTGCACATGAACAGAAAAATCCACAAACTCTACTAATAAAATCCCTTTACATTCAATTCCTTCAGCTGCTTTTCCTGCAAAATTCTACTGGTACTTCAGAAAAAGGAAATTATATGAATAATACAATCTGAATAAGAGCCAAATATAAAAAAGAAAAAAAAGACTGTTAATGAAAAGAAGTTAGAAATTGTAGAATTGGGAATTACAGGCTCATCCTGCCTCCAAATTTAGTTACAAATTAGTGAAATGTGATTTGATAATGAAAATCATTAACCAATGGGTAATATTCCAGTGTTCAAACATTATGAGCAACCAAAAAGTACATTCTACAGTAGAACAGAGTTGCATCAGTCTTGGCTGTCATGCGCACGCTTTCCTATTAATTATTGAAACACACAGATAACAAGAACCAGGGAGGGAGAGAGGAGTCTGACATTTCCTTTCCTGTTTTAGTGTTGAGAAGGTAAAATAGATCACACACTAACTGATTTCATTTCAGTTGCGATTTTTGTTTCGTGTCTTGCAAATGTTTTAAAGGATATATGTCATTAACCAAGTTTTAATACTATTACAGCTTTACCGTAGGATTATAGTCCTTGAGTTGCTCCAAACTAATAATAAATAAAAAACGTCAGGAAAACGTGCCAACATACAGTATTATCAGGCCTTCATCATTAAGTAAGTGTATGTCAACGTATGTTGTATTTACTGCTTCTCCCGCTCTCCTCTGAATTTCGGAGTAGTAAATTCTACACACAGCTCTACACATACCACCCCACCACTGCGGTAAAACCACAAGGCTACGGCAGCTCTCTTCTCAGGCTGCTCTGTGAGCTGGGACAAGCCGAGGGTATTTCAGGACTTGGAGTCAATACCAGAGGCTTTCCAGTGAATCTCGGTTGGCTACACAGACTGTGGCAGACTCCAGAGGATTCTTGGGAAGTTGCTGCGCATTCACGTGCAGCCATTTTGCCCCACTGCACTCATACGTGCAATCAGGTTACTGATTGTAATGAAGGAAAAATTTCTTTTTAATTTTTAACAGATGTTTTGTGGTTTTATCATCATTAGTGCCCCTGGGCTATCTTAAATTACAGAGATCAGTCTTACAGTCTAAGACGTAAACATACTTAATAGACTTTACAACCACAACACTTTATTTAGCAAGAGGTTAGATCCTGAACTCTGGATTTCTGTGCTGAGTAATCATTAAAACCATAAATTGTGAAGATGTCGGTTTTCTCATTGATGAGTTTTAAACTGTTTCCATCTAGGAGCTCTCAGATTGTCTTGGTTAATACGTATACCACAACACCATTTTTTGTGAAGCTATTTTCTACTGCTTCTATTAAAGATTTATAAGAACAGCAATCTATTAGATTTTTGTTTCCTTTATGTAAGAACAGATGCAGAAAGAGAAATAATTCACACTTGCTAGCCAGTGGCACTGCATGGCAAATCTCCCTCCATCGTCTCACAGCCATGGTGTAGCCATAATCCATTATTAGAACGTAATATTTGAAAAATCATTTCAACAGTGAAACTTATAAAAAAATAAATGAAGACCTTCAGTCCATAAAGTCCAACCCAGATCTAAGGTCCAAAGCTATGAGAAAATGAAGGATGAGTAGAAAAGTTTTGCTTTACTCCATCTCCAGTGACAAAAATAGCCATTCTTCAATATTGATTTTATCTACGAAGGATAAAACCAGTCTGAGATTACTTATTGCCTGCGGCACTGCTCTCAAAGACTATCAGTGAGAGCAAAACACAAGCGTAGCTTAAAATGAAAACTTTTAACCAGGTAATCAACAAATCGCACCAATGAAATATCTTTAACTTTCAGCTACTTGAGCTGCTTTTCCTACAAAATTCTACCGGCACACTGAAAAGGAAATAAAGTGAATAATGTAATGTGAATGAAAGCTAAACATAAGGAAGGGGAAAGAAATTTAAAAAGAGAAAGTTTTTAGAAGAAGCATAATCAGGAGTTACAGGTCTGTCCTCCCACCAATACTAAAAAAAAAAAGAATAATGTTCCTAATAACGTCTCTGGTTCACCACAAGATTATTTACTGCAAATTTCACAGACATTAATTCCAATTAAAAAAAAAATATAAAAAAAATCCCGCATAACAGTCAGTTCCTCTGTATTTTCTCTGGTGAATGAGGAGCATCATGAGTGATACAGAAACATCAACTAATTAAATTGTGAAGAAAATAAGAACACAAACTCCAGTATATAAGGGAATCCAAGAAACTATGGGGAAGGCCTCATTCAGTCCATAAATAAAAAAAAACCCAAGAACCAAACAAAAAGCAAATCTTACTCTTTGATCTTTGCATTTGGTGTATCTGTTATTTTAGAGTGGGTTTTTCTTTTGGTTTTGGGAGGAGTTTTCTTGCTATTAGCCTGCGCTAAGTTTCCGCTATTTCTAGACCCGGTGGGCACTGTATTCCAGCCCCCTCCACTGCAGACTAGTTTTGCGTAAGATCAGAAAAACTGTTCTCCAACCTTTGTGAAAAAGTGCCAGAAGATTTAAAAAGCAAACAAACAAGGTGGTTTGGGCACTTCAATGAATCTGCAGTTCCATATGGAAAATTTTAATTACTATGTAAAACCTGGCAAAATGCATTTCCAGAACAGGCGATGTTAAAAAGTTGCACCTGTCAACATTTATTACATTTGGCATACTTGGAAGGAAGTGGGCACAAATTGGATAAGCAGTTTGTCGAAGTGTATCTGTGAAAAGGCTCATTGTTTGATAGAAGAATTTGTTCAATAATTCATGTCTATAGTTTTTGAGGTAAATAAGGTATCTTCAGTGAAATTCCAATATTTGGAATTACCAGGGGGCTGGATTTTTCTTTTTTCTCTACTTCAGTAGTTCACATTGGTAAAAAAAAAAAGGGTTATCTCTTGAACTATCCCCCCAAAGCAGGCAAATATGCTTGACTTCTTACAAAATTAATTCTAAACGGAACCTAGATCAACAAGGGTAGACAGTAAATCTATGACACTATTAAGTTACGACTATAGTAATTAGGTTGATATTTTTTTAAAAAAAACCAATTGATCTCCACCTCCAGAAATCAATATTAGAATCAGTTTTCATTTAATTTCTAAGTTCTGCTACAGATAGCTCTTCTGTCATAAATACTATATTGTTACTTGTTAATACTATTAGGGGATCAGATTTTCAATACAGATGGGCTAAGATCATGCAAACAGTTGGAGTGCGATTGAACTTGTATTGACTTCGGGAGAACTTTTCTTAAGAACACGTACGTGTCTTTGCAAAATTTTTTACGTTGGTGAGAAATCCAGACTCTTCGTGAGTCTGACCTGAGGAACACAACCACAACAGGATCCATGTGTTCTTACAGAATCTCCTCTCAGGTGACAGAAACAACAGCATGGGATCCCTTGTTGTTCGAGGAGCAGCAGCAGGATACCCAGTTATTTTCTGCCAGCTACCTTTAAAACCACTATAGTACCAGCAGAATTTCAATAGTATTTACCTGAGGGAGAGCGCTAGTCCCAGAAGTAGCATTAAACTAAAAAGGAGAGGCGGAAGCTCAACCTCTTCACAGCTACTGTTTTCAGGTGTGTGCAGTCTCATGAGGACCTGACCATTCTCTTGTATATTTGTATGACCTTATATCTCTTTCACACTCTTAAAAAGTTCGGTATAATCAGGCAAAAAAAAGTAATTTAATTCTATTTTTAGCGTATGCCTAAGCTTAAACGGACGTATTAGAATTATACTCTTTTTTTCCCCACCTCCATCCTTTGCCTCTGTCTTATCACTTTTTCTTTTTATTACTTCCAAACTAATTTCAAAAAGTAGCTACAGCTCAGACCTTTACCTACCTCCCATTTCTAGGCCTAGCTGTAAATACTACAGGTCACTAGAAGAAGAGGCAAATAACTGGATTTTAAAATTACCTTAAAATATTTTGAATCCCTTTAGGTGCGCTTCTATTGCAACCATTTATACAAAGTATTCAGAATATTAGTTGTAATAGTACTGTGCTTTCTATTGAAAATGTGTTCTGCAAAAATACCCAGTAATGCTTTGCTGAAGACAACTCTACTGTATGTTAAAACACCTGAATGCAAGACACAAGAGGCTCTAGCACGAGATCACAACCTCATTACTCATGAAGTCCCCAGTGATAATACGGTCACTCCTCTCAGAGTCTGCTGAACCCGCTTGTGAACTTTGCTCAGCTCAACACGATGCAGGCTGCAGTGAAAGACGGGTAGAACATACTTCATTCGCAATACAAGTTTTAATCTGTCACTTTTAAATGCACCTTAGGAATTTTGGTTTTTTCCTCTCCTGTTTAAATTGCAGAGAAAGGCAATCTGCCTTATTTTTCCCTACAACTTCTCCATACTTCCATTTGGTGTGTATTTAATATTTATGTAGCTATGTCATACATGATGTCAGTCAATGTCTGCTGAACTGTTACACGGCTCATTGACATTATCAAAATGAGCAGATTTCTGTTATCCTGTAATGCACAGACACAGGAGACGCAATGTGTAAGTGCCAAATCTGGCTGTAGGAATCATGTGAGGGCAACAAGACATTCACAGACACTGTAAAAGAAAATTATTTTAAGAGGGTTATTTTAAAATGTTTTACTGGACAATAAAAAGATACTGAAGGAAAAATAAATTTTATCAGCCTGAATGTTAACTGTGAAATATCTGTTACTCTATTAATTTTTCCTTAGAGAATGGGTAAGTATAATCCACTTCAGCATTTACCTACTTGAATTTTTAAAAAAGAACAACAGGACACAGAGAGCAAAGATTTCCTCTCTGAGAACATTACCCTATTTTGGAGGTTGTATGTGGTTGAGAGACAATTCTCTTAATAAACTGATTTCTAATATTGTTCTGTTGTAATATGACTGGGAGTGGTTGCAAAACCTTGGTGCTGGGTTAAGTTGCTATTCCCAAGATGTATTAATGCTTCTGGTAGTTTACAAGATTTTCAATGGTGCGTGGTGATTTTACCTCCTCAGTTTCAGTTACTGACGTGACATGACTTATCTTTCATGGCATATTAAGACATTTCTAAAAATTTGCTTCTTTGGGGGGTGTCTCAAGAAGCAAAAAATGAAGCATCTCAAATCATCTACCACTTTAAAAATTCTTAGCTATAACACATTGCTGATGAAGTATTTTTTAAAATGTAATCAAAGAGAATCCTTTGAAAGCAGTAACTGTTAAATTAGAGAAGATCCTTTGAAAATACGTGGTACTAGTAGAACACAGAGTTTGTCACTTACAGAAAATAGCTAGCATCCATTAAGAATATCAATTTTCTTCCTCTTTTCTCAAAACATAATCGAATTCCACAATCAGATACAGGCTTGTGGCTCCCATTGGAGTTGACAAATATCTGTCTTTAGCCTGAGGGTAGCGATGCATTTTACATGTTGACGGCAGCCACAGGGATGCTAACAGAAATGAAAGCACTTCTGAAACCTGGGATACAGAGTTCAACGTTGATAACAGAAAGTTATCAGGAAGAGGTCACTGTTAAACTGTGTATCTTAAAGTCTTCTCTCAAAAGAACGTCATACCCTTTTCAGGTACTAGCTACCAACAAGCAAGAGAAAAGCAGCTGGTCATTCATCTTCTCAGTTAGTGATTCATGTTGGTAAATCTGGGATTTGGGGGGAAGAAATAAAAAGCCCCCAGAGGCTCTGTTTTACCTTCCTCCGACCTAGGCTGGTCTTCATTGTTCATGCTCTTTATTGTTCCCAACATCCCACCAATCCCCGTCCCCCTCTCATTACTCCTTTTACGGGTACAGCGTTTTGCAGAAAAACGGTGGGACCTGGAAGTCTGCGCTTAGTCAAGCATTTCTGTGGTCAGCATTTCCGCCTGCGGGACGCCGAGGATCCTGGAGGAGCCGGGTGCGTCCCGGGGCGGCAGGACGGACACTTTTCCCGTGCTGGAGAGGGAGGTTGCGATGGCAGAGGCTCACCCGCTGCCACGCTCTTCCTCCCCTCTTCCCCCTGCCCTGCCCCAGAAACGCCGGCACAACCGCACCTCCCGTTATGTCCCAACCAGGTCCACCTTGGCTTAAACAATTTCAGCAGAAAAATCTTCCTAATTAGAATGATTTTTATGGATCTAAAGAAGTTATTTATCATCTTCTTGCCCTGACTCGGCAGTTGCTGGCACAGCATGCTTCAATGCAGTCTATGAGTCAGAAGATAAAAATGCTATAAAACCACGATGTGATTACACTCGGGAACTTCCCGTTCTGCATCTCTGGACAGTTCACCTCTGCTTCAAAAGCCTGACCTTGCAAACCTGAAGGCAATGATATTTCCCCCACACACACCCCTTGACTTCACTTGCAGCAAGCAAGACCAAGCTTTCACGAAGGTCTCTGGGTGCCAGTGTCACAGAGCTGAATAAACTTGTTAATCTGATAGTCAATAGATATCTGGTGTCACACAGCAGCTAAAAGAAAAATTGATGGGTTGCGCAAACCTCTTTATTGGACATACCTTTGCTTTAAAGACCTTTTTTTTTTTTTTAAGAAGACTCCTTCTATCTTGCTTAATTCAGTTACAGAGAGCAAAGGAGTCCAAGCAATGCCCAAGGCCTAAGACCAGAAACATGCATGGGGATTTACCATTTCTGTAAGGATTAATTCTAAATGCTTTTTAAAAAAGTTTCTCTACAGTTTTAAGAGTTCAGGAAAGAGTGGGGAAACATAAACTTTTCAAAGGCAGTATTTTTAAAAAGATACTTCTGCGTGCACATAAGTAACTCTTCTGAAATGAAAAACTCTATGTCAGGATAGGCTTGTACTAATATTGCTGATTTAAAAACAAAAACCCCCACACCTCCACTCCCCCCCCAAAAAACAGTTTCTCCCTCTCCTAAATCCAGGCTAAGCAATGTTACTTTATGAAAAATCTTCACTCAGTTCAACCGAAACTTGTTCAGCACAAAGGTTTGATCCAGTACAACACACAAAACATTTTCGTAACTACTTAGCACTAAGCAGGTGAGTAGTGCAACTACAGCTGGCAGGAATCTGTATCCAGTTAAATCCTTTACTGGGTTATAAACCTAAACTATGCAGACAAATGGCAAAATAGTGTATTTGCTGTCACCAGCATGAACAAACATTATAACATCACCTTGGCACGTGCAAGTATAAGATGTGCTGGGATATCAAAAAGGGGAAAGCTACTAGTTAGGTGAAGAGATGTTTTATTTGCAGCTTCATGAGTGAAGAAACATGGACTCACTTGTACAACTCCAGCAGTTTACCTTTTTTCTGGCAAATTTTGGCAGTTTTTGGTTTGTTCACCAATTTTTTATATTGAGTACGATGTGATTCCAATAAGCAAATGTGTTACTCAAAAATATTTCTAGTGTCAGACTTATTTCCCCTCTCTAGATGTATTCAGCACTTGCAAAATTGATTTGTTGTCTGCACTAAGAGCTGATGTACTTTGTTTTTGCACAAAATAGGGTGGAATAACATAGACTTCCCCTCCAGTGTCCCCTTAATGGGCTTCTACTTTAATATCCTGAAAAAACTAAGATGATAATTCATTTTATCCGTATATAACACATTCAGTGTATTAATTTTTTGAAAGTGCCAAGATGTTTAATCGAAATTCTAAATTAACACTATATGGATGTTTCTAGGTGAGCCTGATCCCACAAGAGCACCTGAGACCAAAAAATTCAAGAGGTAGAACGTTACGGCTTCACTGAAGTGGTCCTCTTCCTATAATTTATTATTTTGTTAATTACATGCAAATCTGAATCTGAAAAAATTGTACTTTCTGATTAATCCTTTTTAAAAAATTAAAATGAAAAGCATCAATTTGTCTCCTCAGTTTGACTTTTTGTGTCTGGTGCTAAGTGAAAAAATAACCAGTACAATACAGAAATACATAATATTTTCCTAATGCTGACATTTTACAATATGGAAACGTATCTGAATTCTTTGACAATCTTCACAGTAATAACAACTTGTACTACAGTTGCCACTTTAGAGCAACATTTGTAAAATAGATATTTGTGACAATGTTTCAGCCTCTTTGGACTACTTCAGTAAAAACATCGAAAGAGGATCTTTCAAGCTTCCTTCTGAGTTTAGATATCTCAGTGCATTTTGATGACTTCAGGTTCAGACTACATTTTGAGTGAGCTTACAGTTTCCTTAAAGTTTATTGCACAATGCTACTAGAGGTCAACCGACCAATTAGCACTAACATAGCAATAGCTGGAGTTCAGCTCATTAGGGAAAAAAAACCAAACCCTCTGTTGTTATCCGCATATTCGGATGCCTGAAGCTGGAATTCAGAGTTAAGCAATCAGACAGAAAAAAGGCACGTGAAAATTTTAGACAGGGCTGGAACATACAAAAACCTGGAATTAAGAAATTATTTTCCTTTGGCTCTGTTCTGAAAGTGCTAACAAGCTTGCTAAATAAACTATGTTTTAACAGCTGTAAAGCAAAAGAAGGAGATTCACCCCAAAAGAACTCCTGCAGCAGTATAGTGACAAAAGCAGTGATGTCACAAATCAGTGGGTAGAACAGCAACAACAAAAAAGAGGTAAATGCTCAAAAACGAGATTGGTGGGTTAGGGATGATCCCCATCCCATACAGAAGTGGTGATGGAAGAAGTGGTTTGGATTAATCAAAAAGTATACAAAACTAATTGGTTTGTAAATTAATAAATGCATGCAGCATATGAGCATGCATACCTATTAATATATATATTTATAAAGACATTGTTAAAAATTTATTATATACAGACATGGTAAAGCTCAGCACACAGACACCCTGAGACATACCCTACACTTTTTCTGCAGATGTTTCTTACCACTGCTGGAGAATTTTAAGACCTTTCCAGAGAAAATTCTTTCCTCTTTTTGCCCAGACTATATTCTTCTGGCAGCATCTTTTGTGCTATTATCAGGGAACAGTTGAAATTCCAGTTTGTTCAGTCCAGTGATACCTCTAGAAGTAGATTTGTAAAACAGCATTATTTTGGGTTTGTGTGGCGGGTTTTTTTGGTAATGGGAGAGGGGCCGCAGGGCCGGCTCCTGTGAGAAGCTTCTGGAAGCTTCCCCGGCCCCGAGTCAGAC
>JANZLQ010000009.1:6696460-6709739 GCA_026212715.1 Elanus axillaris | reverse complement strand
GGAGCGGCACAGACAAGGTGGGATGAACTGACCCCAACCCCATTCCCTGTTCCCTTGCGCTGCTGGAGGGGAGGAGGTGGATAGAACTGGGGGTGGAGTTGAGCTGAAGGGAAGGTGTTCTACAGTTTGGTTTTACTTCCCACTATTCTTGCTTTGATTTGACTTGTAGTAACTTAAATTGATTTTTTTTCTTCCCCAAGTTGAGCCTGTCTCTTGCCCATGACCATAACCGGTGAGTGATCCCTCAGTCCTTGTCTCAACCCAGGAGCCTATTTTATATTTTCTCCTCATCCCAACATGGCCGTGGGGAGGAGTGAGCGAGCAGCCGGGTGGTGCTTTGTGACCGGCTGGGCTGAAACCAGGACAGGCATTTTGTCCTCGCAGCGCAACACATTTCTTAGAGAAGCCCACTGCAAATTGTAATCTTAGTAGTAACTTTGATTTTACACTACTACATGTCTATAGATCACTGAAGATATGCCTGAATTACATCGATACATCAGATGAGTCTGAGGTCATTCATTCCCATTGGAATTTGTGCTGTGCACTTACATGAAGTTTCTAGTACCTTATTTAAACTGTAGTGCCTAGAAGCTCCAGCATACCCAGGGCCCATATATTATCTCTAGATTCGCCCTCTTTGGTGTGAAAGCCTTCACCACTTTTCATGGCTTTCTAATACGCTGCTGTCCTCTCACACAGAAAGACAACCTACCGTTGTGTGACAGCATTCTCCTACATGTGGGGAATAAGTCAAGAATAAACTTTTTAGGTTTCAAGTATCTTGCTGGGCCTAGCTTCAGCAAAATGAACAAAATATGCTTTCCAGCATTTTTTTTTCCCCGTTCTCACTGAACAATAGAAAATTTTCCTCCATTGAAACACTGTGTTTCTTCATCAACAGCTATTGGCTGTTTGAGTAGCAGATAGCTTCAGTTCATAGTATCTACTCTCTCAATTTTATAATATTTTCTCTTTTTTTTTCTTTTTTTTTTTACATTAAGTATAATTTTTTTTCCTATTTTGGATGGTTATTTCTATTGCCTTGCCCTTCACTGCTGCAATTAAAACCCTCCAACATTTACTGTACCTCTCAGATGACATGTGCCTGGCAGCAGTCACTTCAAAAGAACTGTATCATAAATGGCAGTCAGACCAGCTGAGTCCAGCAATGTAAACAGAGCATATGTATATATACCACAAAACAAAAACAAACCCCAAATGACAATCCTTTCATGCCTTCAGTACAGCAATATGTTCGATTAAACACGTAAGAGCGTTAGCATTTCATCACGAGCGTTGTCAGAGCCTTTCATGGCAAACAGCCTAGAAGAGTTTCTGTGCAGCAACCATACCAACAGAGTTGGCGAAATAATTATTGGAAGCTGCTGATCTTGAAATTGCAAGCCAGGGAACAGGAAGAAGCAGAATGATTGATTTTCTTTATAAATAGTGACAGAGATATTGTTTTAATGCATCTTATCTTTATCCTAACCTTGGGATGTAGTGCAGTAGTCACCAGGAGCATTCAGTGTAACTGTATCATAAAATGCGTATTATATTGGTGACATGTAAGGTCAAGTACTAAAGATGCATAGTACAATAATATAGCCAATATTTCAGAAGACAAGTTAATGTATGCCCTTTATTTTGGTCTACGCTATTTTATAAAACCAATTTTCATTTTCATGCACATGATGAATTGCACGTTCTAAAAGCATTCTGACAACGTTTAAGAGTATCTCTTCTTATTTTCTGGGAACTGGGGAAAAATTTGATTACTTCTTTATTTAAAAATATAACTCCTGACTGTAAGCAGTACCATTCATAAGCTAAGTTAATTTATTATTTATTTAAACTGCGTCCTGATAAAAACAGATGCTATGTTTGTTTTCCTCAAGGAATGGGTTTTTATTACAAATTATTTCTCCAAAACTAATAATAAATTATTACTGTTTATTACTGATTTACTCTGCGGAATATCTTTCTTAGCAGAACAGAGTGCCTCGCTCTTTAATACATCTCAACTTCGTGCACGTTTCTCTGAAAATAACAAAAAGACAATTCATGCAACTTGCTGGACCAGCTGTGTTCAAGATATTTCTGGACCAGCTGTGTTCAAGATATTTCTTGCCTATGTTCTGCACCTTGTCATAGTAGGATTAGGTCAAGGTGTGGTTTTTTGCTCTAGCTGGTGGAGAATCTGATTATTTTTATACTAGAAATATTAAAAAAATCTACACAGTATCAGCAAAGAGGTTAAAGAAACAGAATGCAGTTGTTCGGGGGCTTCCAAAAAGCGATTTTTCTTTCTCTGTATTTGCTTCACCAGCCAGAAGAGTGACAGAATCTCAAGGCCCAGCACTATGGCTTTCTCCCTCCAATTATTATGAACAGCTGTAGCATCTAGCTAGCGGGACCTAGCTGTGGTGCTGGAGGTTTTTTGTTTGTTTGTTTTTCCCCTCTTTAACCTGCACAAAAGCAAAACTAACAAATTTGAAGTTATTTCTTCATTTTGAGATTTCAGCTGTTCATGTCAAGCTAAAGGAAATCCCCAAGGTAATCCAGATAAAGAGAATGAGACAAGAAGTTTTGATGACCTCTGTGCAAAGAATTCATTAATATATTTCATCGCCTTCCTGTCTACCACTATTTTCATTTGCACAGCGGTCAAGAGTCCTCTTTCTACTATGTCATGTATTCCCCAGACTTTATTGGGAGTATTTTTGCAATAACTTTTTTTCTAGATAAAACGTATCAAGTGTAAACAGATCTTTGCTATTTGTATGTTTCAAAGTGCCACCTTACTACTTCTATCAACAGCCTTCAAGGAGGCACAGCTATGCCCTACAGGATAAAAATGTTTCAGAAACACAGATGGTCATATTTCACATTATGAAGTTCATTAGTGAACAACAGGAACAGCTTTAGCATCAACTCATAAAAATATTATATTTTTAATATGGGCTTTAAATGCCAGTGGTAGAAATATGCTGAAAAAATTTGGGGGGCTGAGCTTCTAAAATGGTTTCAGCAAATCATGCAAGAACATAATGCATAAAGTGCTACAGTTCTGTTCAACAGTTTAATACTTTGTGTCACCCACAGGTAAAGTCGGTAATTACGTACAGACTAATGGGGCTTTGTTCACTTGACTTCTTCCTGAACTACTTGACACCACTCTATTTAATTAAACAATAATGTATATAGGGGCAAGGAAGAACTCACGCTGCCAGTGCAGAATACAAAGCTGCTTTTGCGGCGGGGACTGATCCTTCCGAGTGCTAGGAATAAGCGTGGGTATTACAGGTATTGCTTGCCTCTACGTTAGCCATTCAGCTGCAGGAAGGAAGCGCACACTGTGCCGGTAAGGAAGAGCCCTGGAAGTGCTTCCGCGACTGACGCCTCGCGTAGGGCAGGCGTGCCCGGCACCCTCTGGACAGCAGTGCCACGGCCAACAACCGGCACCGCCAGCTCCCTACGGGATTTCCCCCCGTGTAGCTTGTGTGGCAGGCACCTGGCTTTCTGCTTCTCTCAAATACATGGTTTCATCCAACTTCACTTGCACGTGTAAATGAAGTATAAACTGAGAGGAAGCTCACTACGACAGCTTATTTTACCCAACACTGACAGACAAACAGACGTAACTTCTTCAATGATTATATGAAGACGGCAAGATCAAGGACCCACTATATCCAAGATCCAAGCACAAAACCGAACTCTGGTTACCTTAGATAGCTAAGAACAAGAATTTCACTTGGAAAAACTGTATGGGAAGATGAACTGTCTAAGTGACTTGAGAGGAGTACACTATGAATGAAAATAAGACTTTTAAGTCAACCTCAATAAAAATAAAAGCATATATTAACCTTAGAGAACTATAAAGGCCTCTCTAGATTCTAAATATTTTCAGATAGGGAAAATTGAACAAAAACTAGTAAAAACAGGATTTCCAGTAGTTTAGTATCTCCGGGTACTTTCAATTAAGATTTTCAAGACTTTTCTGTTTCAAAGAAATATAAGCCTTTGTGCTTTTCCTCATAGCTTCTCAATTACTTTTTTATTTTTTTTAGAAATTACAATAATATCTGCTAAAGATAATAGAGGTATATTACTCTGAGACTTTATCTGGTTGTGGATAGCCTGTTCTATGCCAAGGACACAACGACTGTTACCTTTGTCTTAATTTTCTTTTTCAGAAAAAATACGTTATGTGCAGTAATGATCTTGTAGCCAAATGCATTACTTCATCTACTTTTTTTCAGTCTCCCATTGCCTTGAAGCTCAGTGTAAGCAAGTTTCTTATCAAGAAAACAGGAAATGTTTTACAGGAATTGTTATCTAAGAAAAATATCTGTTCTTTTACTTCCTTTCAGAGGAAAGGTTTCTGAAAGAGCAGATCCATCACAGTTGTATCAAAGACTAAGTGAAGCCCTTTGCTCAAGCTCACGTATCCTTTGAAGCTATGCAACCATTTCAGAAGAGTTCATCCCGCTCTCAGCTACATCCCATTGATGTGCCAATATGCGTTCCTTACAAAAGGTTCCCTTTGTCAGAATTCAGTGGTTTTGTGAACTTTTCTAATGGAACATCTCCAAATAATAAAACAAATTATCACAACTCTTAAAATACGGCTGAATTAAATAATTTTTAAACATTTTTTTCCTTGTAGCCAAGTGTCCCCTCATCCATAGAATCCCATTGTGAGCCTGCCACACGCCACAGAAAGACTCTTGGGACCAGGAGTTTCCATTTGAATTCAACTTACTAAGGCTTTGTAATATATCTGGATGACTAAATACTTGTCTAAACACGTTTATGACATTTTCAGGTCATAACTCCAACATGTTACTGTCATTCTTTAAGGGCATCTTAAAATAAGCAGTATGTTCCAAGTTCATCACTGTCTAGTAAAAAGGGAAAAACCTCAAGAGACCCTGGATTCTAGAGAACATAATTGCTCAAGGAACAGTGTTGGTCACAGAAAGCTCTGCATATGTTACCGATAAAATGCCAGAACTTTAACAGCTCAATTAGCCTAAACTAAAATGACTACAGATCCCATCTGCTTTTTCAAAACCACACAAATCAATTAGAATGTCTTTAAAATCAGATTGCTGTCATCTCAGCCACCTATACATTGAGAATTAAGACTCCTAAAATCTGTTGTAATCAAGGACTGCTTAAAGAATCCAGAAGCATTGTAGTTGGAGAGACTGAACCATGGATAGGTGAAGTGAAGGCCAAACAGTAAGGCACATTATTCTTCTAGAGCTACAAAGAATACTTGTAGAAAGTGCTCGAGAAGAAGAATTAAGAGTGACTTTCCAGCAGTTTACTGCTTATTTAGGAGTTTATTGCTTCATTCCTTGTAGATTAATGAGATTAACATTGTTTCCTTTCTAGAAAAACCTGTTTACTTTCCAAGTAATCATTCTTTCCATCAATACCAATAGTGGAAGTCTCTTCCTCAAGGAAAGAAAAGCAAAACAAAACAAACTGTAATGAATTCATATGTTCCCCTAAATGATCTTTGAGTTTTCTTCATATATGTATTTCATATAAGGACCAATTTTTCCATCAGAATTTGGGAATTCTAAATAAATACTTTATCTTTTTTTTCCACTTGCAATGGAAGCTACTAAGAATCACCTTTTTACTTGAAGAAATCCTCACTGTTAAAGAGAGAACATTTTATAATGTAGAATTATTTGTTTTTTCTTTTGATAATCGGAAATCCTACAAATCCTACCCAATACCAATTCGAGTTTTGGCAAGTCTTTTCTGTGCCGGTATGTGTAGTTTCATTTCAAGTGTAACCTCCTTTTACCTTCAAATACTAACACAAAGAAAAATACAAATACATTGTCCATCTATGTCTATGTGTATCATAAGTTACAGTTTTGAACACGCTGAAGATTTTAAGTAATTCCAAAAGCCAAGCTACTTGTTATACAGAGTACTTTTACCAGTGCCCCAAGTGGTGTTTGAAAGAGCTTTTTTTTAGTAGAGACTCTAACAAATTTATAGAAGAAAAGAATATAAGGATGAATCTTTTCACCATGGATCACTTCCTAGTCATTACTTGGATAAAGTTTGAAGCAGAAATAATGTACTTGGTTATAAGTATACCTATTTTCTGTTAACAGCTAATTTCAATATTGGGGGGGGGGGGGAAGGCACTGTTGTTGTATAAATTGTACTAATGTAGTCATATGCTTCAGTTACAGCCTAGCCACGGCGATACTGCTGCTCAGCAGTTAAACATGAAGCACTGTCCTTTAAGGTGAACCATTGCCCCACAGCGTCGCTACGCGAGCCCGATTTCTTTATATAAGCAATGCACCTTTGCTAAGGACTATGCCTCCCAGAGGGAACTGAAGACTGATAAAAGTCAACATCCAGCCCAGGAAGGTGCCCAAGGCTGGGCGATTGCCGAAGGAGCATGAACTAAGGGAAAGTTGGCAGCGGGAGATCTGGACCATCGACTCCATTCCAGGCTGAAAGAAGTTGCCCCCCCAACACCTGCAAGGACCATGCATGCTAATTTACATAGCAAGCGAGGCTAATTTAAACATAACTAGCCAATAGTAGATGAGATGGTGACTACTAACCAAGGAATGTAAGTTTAGGCAGGTTTTTAATAATCATGTAACGGCATAAATACATTGTATTTCTCTGCTGTGGTGTGCCAGCTTTGTGGAGTTACTACCTGGCACCCATCTCTGCGCAGGCATGAAATAAATATCTCAGCTCTGTGTGTGAGACTGGCTTATTGCACACTGGGTACTGAACGCTGCTTGTGGGACAACACTAACATATCTGTCCCCGAGACTTAAGTCTGCAAGCTCTACTCTGTGCCTCTTGCTCTTCCCAAGGTCTCTAGAGGCACCCTACCGTCTTCATGTAGAGTATTTATTCAAATGAATTTCCACCATATTCCTAGATTTGAACTATAACTATATAAAAAAACCCCAAACCACAAAAACTTACATTCCTGCTTTTTCTTTACTTTCAGTATACCAGCCTTTCAACTAAGAAATCCAGAGGACAATGCTATTCCACTCTTTGTTTTGGAGAAAGCGCACCCAGGGATGCCTTAGTCGAATACCAAAAGTTAAACAACTGAAGTTCCAGGTTTATGGAAATTCTTCAAGGGAATCAGTTTCTCTTTTCCTCACAGATTAAGCATAAATTAAATATCAAAAACTCAGAGTTTAATGTTCAGAGTGCAAATTCAAATTAGAAATGCATAGTTATCTCCTACTAGCTATGGTATAGCCTTTCCCTACTTGTAAGGAATGGAAAACAATACCAAAGTTGTCCCATAAAAATACATTAGCTCCCACACCACCAGTATTTCCAAAGTAGAATAAGCAGTGCTGCCTAAAGTAAATGGAAGATTCAGACTTCTATCTCCTTAAGCCTTGTAACCTTTAATTTTGGTTTCTGCACATAGCCGTTATTTTCTTATTAGCTATTCACATCATGGCAGTGAAGTCCCACCTGTTGTTTCCACCAGACTTTGGAGGTAAGCAGCAGGCGCTCAGTGATACTCAAGACATGTGAATATGTAAAATTCCTGGGCCTGCTGGTACTTCAAAAAATAAAGAGCAATCTCATACCAGCAATCTAGCTGCTGCTCAGTCCTTTCCTTGAAGGAGTTAAAAAAAATTAAAACCACATTTTTGCAAGTGCCTGATGCTTTTGTACAATAGTATCTGCAACACTGATTTGTCACCTGTGTGGGCTGAACATGATAAATTGCTTGCTTGCCAAAACTCAAGACTACTGACAAGGAATTTGGCCTCAGGACATTGTTTATTTCCTACAAAAGCTTTAAAGGGCCTTTGTATGTGCTTTGTCAATCAAATACGTGCCAGGAAATCTCTGTGCTGAATACTAATGAAGAAACTAATCCTTTGCAAGGAATGTGTGCAGCGTCCCCCAATTACATAGCCACTACCCATGAGTCAGTTGAACTTAAGCTCTTAAATTGCACATATAACTCTGTCATCCCCCATTCCTCACAAAAAATCCTCTTTTATGTCAATGGCACATTTGTCGGTGGAAAGATCAAGATGAGATCTTCAGGTAATAATTAGCCATATCTATCATCTTTGTTGCAGTACCTGCTAGCCAATAGTAAAGGCAACCTAAGATTTTCACACCTCTTTGGACTATACTAATGATAAATTTGAACATAAGCAGCACAAAAGCCTTGCAATAATTCTTCCATGAAAAAGTAGTCCTATGCATCTGGAACAGATATTACGAAGACCCACAGCACAGCAAAGCTACTCAATAATCAGCAGGAGGAGAGGAAAAACGTAAAAGGTATTGGCTTGTGGCCTCCAAAGCATCCTACAAAAAATTCTCAAGATACCAAAGATCAGGGTACAGGAGGGAGAGCAGGGGAGGGAGAACCTCTACCACTAAAGCCCCTAATACTGTAAATGTCTTCAGATTAAAAGTAACTCCATTTTAGGAAACTGAAGGACTGTTAATTGAAATTTAATTAAGGTTTGGGGTTTTGTTTTTTTTTTTATTTTAATAATTTTCAAAAGCTTATTCAAAGCTGTAACTGTTAAGCATCTCACATAATTAGAAGATTTCTAATATTTCTCTTAACCACCTGGCTATGCAAAGTTAAGCAGAAGAGAGGAGAAGCATCCTTCACAACATGGAGGGGCCAGACTACTGATGGTTAAGCAGAAAAGATCAGTAGAAAGGTTGAAATCGTGAAGAACGTGAAGTATGACAAGAAAAAAATGCATAATGGAAAGCACGGGTTGACCACAACAAGTGGTTTTAAACAAGACTGAGGTTGTTGGATAAACCACTTTATCACCTGTTTTTAAAACATGTGTAAGAAACATATGATAGATGACAACAGATCTACTGGAGGAAACACGGATATGTACAAAATTAAAGGACCAGATCTCAGCACCTGCGTGCAGAAAAAGTAAGGGAGAGTCACACATACATACCCTTTCCAAAAAAAAGGAAGAGGGAAAAACCCAACCAGGAAGTTTTGACCATGGTCTGTGTCTACGCCTAGACGGAAAGGATGGTGTTCAAGCTGTTAGACTTGGGCAACTGGGAAGTAGGTCATTCTGGTCAGGGTGGTACAGGGAAGGGGAAAGATAAAAAGTTACATTGCTGTCTTGATAGGGAGGCAAACACTCTACAGACAGAACAGAATCTTTATTATGATCTATGACTGAAGAAGATCCTGTTATATTAAAAGACGCCAATGGATAGGGTGATGTGCCTTAGCTGAGATAGCTCTTTAGTACACTACAGTAGAGCCTGGTATTATGAATCTCATGCCTCAGGAACACTTGCATTAATAGTGTGAAATGTCAAATAGCTATCTGCCAGGTGTGAACCATTAGGTCTCTGTGATTTGGTGCACTCTGATACATCCATTTGATGCAGGGTGCAAATGTAATCAACTTTGATTATGATGTGCTGCTGTGGGCACTTTGGAAAAGGCTGATTTATTTTTAGATGACTGCATCTCTTGAACCGTTAGAGCTCTCTTGCTGAAAATCACTTTGTGTAACTAGTACTGGAGGGCCATTGATACATAACTAGCATGTGCTATTTCTGCAAAGGAGGCCTCAACCAGGAAGCACTGATGTGCTTTTATTTTTCTGAGGGCTCCACTTGAATAGCTTTTATAGTCGTACAGGGTGGATAATTTATTAATTTACATAATGCATCTGACCATTTAGCATATCTTAAAAAAGGAAGGGAAATTAAGGTAAGATGTTATGGACCAAACAAATTCCTGCACACATGCACAGATAACAAAGTTTTACTAGCAATTTACTTGGCTTTATTTTGAAAGGACCTTGCAGCATTTTTAATAAAAACTTAATACCTTCTTGGTAGATTACATACAGAAAGCTTGCGGCCCAGTAACTAGCTCATTAAAACTCTTGCTAACAGACTCCACACCAGGTTGGGAACAGAAGACCACTCAGGGTGTCGCAGCGTGTGCTGAAATAACTCTCTGCCAGCTCCTGCGGTCCCTCCACGCAGCAGCCTATGAGCTGGATGGCAGGAGGAAACGGCAAGTTTGGACAGCACTGTGAGACACCGAGCTTTCTGCTTGGATATAAGCTGCCTGTGGCCATAAGCTCATCCCATACCCTCAGCTTTCAGGGCAGACCTGTTCACAGAGAAAAAGGTGGTGGGGACCCATCACTACCTGTTCTTTGAGCCCTCCCTTTCTGCCATGCAGCGCAACCACAATAGGTATGAGTGCCATCATGTAGGAAACACCAATATTTCCTCTGCAAGTTGAACGTCACTGTAAAATATTTATAGATCTAGACAAATTAGCTCATCAAAACAATCTGAGGCTTACTTTCCGTCTCACTGCACTCTTCTGTAGCCAGCGTTTCAGATAAACACATAGTCTTATATTAAAACTAGATAAAAGATCATGTGATTTACAATTCCTGAACCAATAAAGGAAACCATGCTTTCTGCCAAACCAAAGATAATCATGAAGCATGCCCATCTTATCTGAGGAGCTTAAAAATTAACAAAGAATTTTTCATCATGAGAAACTTAAGACCATCCTTCTCCTGCAAAGAATGAAGCATTACTAGAGCAGATTTCAGTAGCATTTTTTACTTCCGTAAAATATTCAACCCCTTGAATTTACTCTTGCTAAGCACCAAGATACATTTGGGAAATGACACTGCAAACTCTTACCAGGTGGAAGAAAACAGTCTTTCTGAGGCCTTTCACAGGATAAACTCAACTGTGTTTGGTAGAACATGCCGTTAGGAAAATTTAAAGTCACTGAAAGCCAACTCAAGCACAATATTAAAAAAAAAAAATTCACATTAGTACTAAGCAGAAGACTCCAGAAATTATTTTTATCCTTTTGTTATTGTTTGGTTTTCTTCTGCTATTTACTTATAGTCAGCTTGCCTTTGCTATTTGCACTGTGAGACTAGCCGTGGCTTTGCTCAAGGGCTGTGATGAAACAGCAAGCTAAATGCACGTGCTCCAGGACCTCCGAGGAGAAGACGTACCCAGATGTGGGAACAAGAGAGTGGTATCGTCGATCCTCAGAGCCAGAAACTATCCTAGAACATTTTTGTATACTCACTGATATAAATGTCTCTGAGCCTGGTTTCTTCCTCCTATGAGGAGAATGCTGTTGGAGTCTGCTTCCTCTTAAAAAGGTACCTGTAAGGACACTGCTGTCTAACAGCTCTTTTCCCATTTCTAAACTTCCTTGCCTTTGCTGCATCTAGCTCACCTCTCAGAAGGTTTCCCTAAATTTCAGGAGGAGAAAGTGATAACAGCTTTTTGAACAGGTTTCAGACATTTAGTCTGCTTACAATTTTTAAATATTTCTTTAAACCAGTTAAATAACCACCCTCAGGTACTTATTCTCATTTTGGTTATTAATTCCTTCTAGATCAAGTCTGTGAACAGGGTCTTTGGGATTTGTTATAAATTGTCTGCCGCTCTTTTTCAGGTCAGCTCATATTTTGTTTGAAGTAACCCTATACACTGTTTCAAACAGTGGAAGTAGTTTAGTGTTATGAAAAATAAAACTATTTAAACAGTCTGCCCTCTTACAACTCAGTGAACTGTATACCATCAAGAAAGAAGACTGGTCTTCACCCTGTGTAAAGGGAAACTGGTGCCCAGTCAACCTCAGTCTAGCTGAGGAGGTAGCCTAATTGGACAGCTGGCACTTCTCGAATAAACTAGTATCCAGCTGACAGCATCATCCTACCGCTCTGTGTTCAGAGCTGTTACTCGTTTTAATAGTTTCAGAGTTCTGGAGGTTCCAAGTCTTCAACGTAATCCTGATTCCTAATGCTACACAGATACACCCAAAGAGACAGATTTTTTTCTTCTTTTTAACACATCACCGTTCTCTTTTGCCTAGTGAAGCCTTATGCTTTTCTTGGAAAGCTGAAACTGCAGGAATCCTGGATTTACCTGCTTTGACAGCCAACGAACAGCAGCTTCCTCAGACAAACTGAAAGCATGTTTGCAGCCCAGCAGTAACCCCTGCTGCAGCTGGCGGCCTGGTGCTCTGTGTCTGTGCTAGCCCAATTCCACAGGGCTTGTCTGAAAAAGAAGTTTAATCTGAGATATTGATCCTTCATATTATTCAACGATGAAAATAAGGCACTTAAAGTTAAGGACGTTAAATCAGAGGCGACACAAATGCCCTGTTTGTTGGCACAGCCCTGCGTCGGTTTGGCTCGCAGGCCAAGGACCTCAAAGCAGAAGGGCACAGCAGGGGTGGGGAGGGACAGGATGGCTCCTTTACAGTGCTTCAGTTGTAAAAAGAGGCCTGAAAACACTGGAGTGGGAGGAAAAAGGAGAAAGGGTAAATGCTACCATACTTCTTGTCCTGAAGCTGTCAAATTTGCGTTCTTGCAGAATTCTAAATGCTGCCTTAGCGTAAGGTTTTGTGACTTTGAAGAATGGAGAGATGCACCAAGGGAAAGAAAGAAAAAAAAAAAAAGCCAAGTGTCCTCCATTGCCAGTTTTCTTAAAGTTCAGCATGTCAACATGTAACCTCAGAAGTATTAAAACGAAACAGTATCTCAGACAATGCCCTCCTAAATAAGTAATAATATATATGTTAAACAGCACAACAGTCATCAGAGAATCAGACTAAGTTGTGAATAATTTTTGCTATGTAATTTAGGAAGTAAGAACTTGTAAATCAAATTTATCATGATCTCATGTTAAAAGCTGCTCTGGTTCTTACAAGCAGCACAGACTTCCAGTTGCAAAGCATTAAGAGTTGGCAAGTAATCCAGATATTGTAGATAGAGCACATTCACAACAGGCAGTATTGATGCCCTTTGCTCATCTCAATTAAGAATTAAAACCTTGTTAATTACTTTGAGTTCTTTCTCCTTCTTATTTGCAAGCTCCATTTTTTACACTTATCTACACTCCTCCTTGTTCTAGGCTCTGCCCTACTTCCTGGCACAGATGGACAGTCACTAGCAACCAAGTTAACAGCACTCAACAAGTGTTGAGTGCTCATCACTAAAGTCAGGTGTCCTGGTTTCGGATGGGATGGAGTTAAGTGTCTTCCCAGTAGCTGGTAGGGTGCTGTGTTTTGGGTTCAGTGTGAGAAGAATGTTGGTAACACGCTGATGTTTTCAGTTGCTGCTAAGTGATGTTTAGTCTAAAGTCAAGGATTTTCCAGCGTCTCCTGCCCAGCCAGCGAGAAGGCTGGAGGGGCACAAGGAGCCGGCACAGGACACAGCCG
>JANZLQ010000009.1:6666476-6696267 GCA_026212715.1 Elanus axillaris | reverse complement strand
TTTATTAGTGTTGTTATCATTATAATTACTTTCTTCTTTTCTGTTCTATTAAACTGTTCTTATCTCAACCCAGGAGTTTTACTTCCTTTCCTGATTCTCTCCCCATCCCACTGGGGGGGTAGCGAGTGAGCAGCTGCCTGGTTCTCAGTTGCTGGCTGGGGTTAAACCACGACACCGTGGTGCCTGCAAATGCGTCTCTGCATAACCTTCCACTATTAAGAAACAGAATGTTTTACTTAAAACATCACCAATCTCCCCCATTTAGGTTTCCAACTGCACCTTGCTAAAAGTCAGCGATGCCAGTTTACTAAAATCAACTGATAAAGAATAGCCAAAACCTACTGCTAGTGATAGTCTGTCTGTACGCATAATTCCTAAGTCAAGTATATGTATTTTTCAAACAGAGGGAGGTACAATTTACTGTCAATAAACAGGTCAGAATCTAGATTTGAGAGAGCTTAAGATATTAATCGGTTCCTGTGAAAGATGCCAATTAACATTCTGCAGAACACTGAAAAACTATTTAAAGAAAACGAGTGAAGTGCTATGAAACCTTTATGTTGTCTTGTGCAGTCAAAAATCCGCAGTTTCCCATTAATATTGCCATGCAATATTAAGGGCAACATTAAAGGCCCGACATTAAAAGGAAAGAGGAACAAACAGAAAGGACCCTGCTTTCTTTCAGCTTTAAGCAGGAAGCCAAAGAATCACACCTTCAGTCTGGCAGCTCAACCCTTACTGACCCCGGGCATATTCTGAAGCCACAGCACAGCGGTGCAAAGCTCTCATTTCAAGAGAAAGACGAACGGTTGCACAGACCCTCAGATGTCAGAATGCTTACAGTTCGCAGGGCTGAAAAAAATCAGGAAGAAACCCATAGTGTTCTTTGAAACGGACGACTGTTATTCCCAGTAACACCCGCCTGCCTCAGTTTACATCAGCTGGCTCCATGTGGCAGCCAGCGTCAAGATTTGATTAGGCTTCAAGAAGGACAGTCCCTACTTGGAAATGATTACGTAGTGGGCAGACAAGACAAAACGAGGGGAAAAGGCAGCATTACCATCTCCTTTCTACAAATGCAGGACAATGCCAAGAGGACATTTAAAAAACCCAACCAGTTGTCTGGCCCACGGATGAGGTGGCACCGAACTGAGATGGGAAGAGACGAAGTGCTGCTTGAAGATTCAGGCTGCGGAAATCTTTGGCAGTATGGCTAGTCAGGGTGGAGAATGGGATGGGGTGACAAAACCTGTACGGTTTTCATTAAAACCAATGTGAAAACAGATTATATTTGTGCAGTTGCTTTGTTGGGGAGAGAATTTCCAAGAGTAGAGTCACAAAATTGGGAGAGGAAAATATCCAAGGAAGTGTGACCCAGTTCCAAAATTTTAGAATGCCTCCAGAGGGAGGTGCAGGATTGTTCCGTATTCTTCAGCTGGTAGAAAATGAGCCTGAACTCAGGCTTTTGGCCTCACTGAGGAGCCACAGTGCTCACTACAGTATGACCTTATTGAATAATGAGTTTGAGGGCACTACTCTGTTTTGGTTTTGTTTGGGATTTTTTTTTAGAGCACTTCCATAATGGATAAACTATACATATTTTTTAAAAAAAAAATTCTTGACAGAAAAAAAAGACAGCCAGAATAACTTCTGTAGTTGATGATTTAACATTAATGTGGGAAGTGAGATACTTGGGCTGAAATATCTTTACAAAATAGAAGGGCATGGCTAGAGAGATTTCTAGTAACACAACTCAGAGCGTCCTGTAGTTTGGTAGCTAAAATTATTACTGCCAATTTTCTTCTTTTTTTTTTTTTATTGCTATAGTAAATAACCAATGCTTATTTTATATTAAAAAGGACTTCTTTTAAGGGAAAAAAAAATCAAACAATTGTCAGTCCAAGAAAGATAAGTAAGCAATGCTAAGACAGAACAATTAAAATACCCAATTTGGCTCTTAAGTTTTGGATTCTTTGTGCCGCAATGGAGGGGCACAAATGAAGAGGAAAAAGAAAGATTGAGGCCAGATATGGGAAGGAAAGGTATCGACTATAATACTGTTATTATGTTACTGGAAAACTGAAATTTGGTTTAGCAAAAAGAGATTTTTCTTTTCCTTCTTTATGTGCACTCAAATGAGGCACCTAGACAATTATTTGGCCCTTCCACTTTATTGCAGATAAACAGCTCAAAGAAATACTTTGGATACAATAAAGTACTAAGACCTGCTGAGTGATAAAAAAAAAAAAATCACATTGTAATGCATAAAAATAATAAAATCAATCCCTGTCACAACAACAACATAAAAGGTCATAAGAAGGAGAAAAGCATAGGAATGGCTTCTATGACAGAAGGATGTTACCAAAGGTGCTTTCCTAATGCATCTGTTCAACACATCCAATATGGCAAACTTTGCCTACGGCACAGCAGTTATTTGGGTTAGCCGAGTCTGAAGAAGCTTATGAAGAATTGCGGTCTCTTACAATTCTGCTGTCCTCAGTGCGCGCAGAGTGTAGGTACCCAGTCCCAGAACCACGTAGTTTGAAAGCAGCTTTTAAACCACCTAGTTCAGCCTCGCGCTTCCCTAAACTCCCGATGTTGGACTGCGTTTTGCATCATAGAACAGTACCAGAAAGATTTACAGATTGAAATACTAAGAATTCAGATGGTTTCTAGAAGAGCGTATTAGGGGGGAACAAAAATATTTGAGATGCTTGCCTAAGCTTTATCTTGCAAGTTTTGTAGCCTGCCTTTTTCCTTTCTTTCTCTTACTGTTTTTCCTTCCTTCTTCTCCCATGTTGCCACCAATAAAATAGGGCTGGCATCCATAAAATTAACGCACATGACATCTTTGTGGAAGCTGCTTCAAGAAAGCAGTGGGAGGAAGGGGAAGGGGAAGGGGAAAGCAGAAGTCCCCCGAGGCTCAGGATCACCGAGCTGCTAAGGAAAGAGCCAGATGTCGCTTGCACAGAAGCACAGCGCAGCAGTGCTGGTCCCAGCCCGCTGCCCAGAGCCACTGGCACTGCCGAGGGGATGCAGATGTAAAGGCCCATTGCCTCTCAAGGTTCAGCACGGGGAGAGAGGAGCGAGGACCCACAGAGAGCCTCCTGACAGGACTAAGAGGAAGGATTCTGTCAACACGAGAGAAATCCTTCACTCACACGAATTTTGTTGCACACCCCCAACTCTTTTCAATATCAAAATCGAATCACCTCTGGGACTGACTACCCAAACCTCATTCTGGGGCAGTTCAGAATGGTTTTGCCCTACACCAGGTAAATTCATCCACACACACGTACACGTACACCCCCTTAATATAAAGTTTCCTAAGTGTCATGAGGGCTACTTACCTGCTTGGAACGAGGTTTAAATGCTCTGCTAGAGCAAGGTTAGATTACTGAGCATTTTATGAGACAATTCAGCGTAGAAGCAACATACAAAAGAGGACTTACCTCAACATCACATCAAGCAGTCTAAATATTTGGTTCAGAGTTCATAAGCTCCTGACAGCAGAGTTATGGTCCTTGTTTGGTATACTTCCGTACATTATAAAGGACCATTAACAGTTACAGTGCTATATAAATGACAAATGATGACACAGAACACTAACTGCCCATATTTATGCCAACATATTTAGTCAGGATGAACAAGAACGATAACTTAAATAAAAATATCACTGAATATATGTGATTATAATGAGCTATCCACAGTCAAAAACATGTCCTTATTAAAAATCTGTCATCTAATCCCATATTTATTTCCCCCCCTTAGAAAAATATTTGCAGTTCTTGACAGTTAATTCTCCATTTATAGATTATCAAGCTGTGTGACCACTCCAAAGCTTGTAGTTAAATATGAACAGCAGAACTATAGACAGAAATATTTGTCGATTCCAGTGAACACACAAATGTAAGGTGGATATGAAAACAAAATAGTTACTTTTCCTTTTCTACTCTTCACAGTCCAGGATTCAGAAGATGCACAGAAAAGGCGAGAGCATGGTTTAAGCACAAGGCAGAAATCCAGACCACTTTCCCACCATCTGCCAAAGGACTTTCCATTCAACTTACAGCAAACCGCTTAATGAAAAAAACAGAAATAAGACTATTCCCATACTTTTCTGTTGTTGTTGTTGTTTAATTTACTGAAAATATGAGGCATTCTGCCCATACCATAGAAATGCCAATAACTTCTACACTGGGAATTCATTCCACCATTACTAGTTTCCATTTTTTCTTTAATTCCTTATTGCTACCACTACAGGTCTGGTAATGAAAAGTGAAGAGGGACAGAGCCAAGGAAAATGGGAAGCTGCGATAAAGCTGCAAAGGTGAACACGGTGGTCTAGCTGGTACGGATGACATTATTAATTTACTAAAAGAACACAGTTTGGAATGGAAATAAGGAATCATCTATCAACCTTGCATTATTCATTCATTCATCATTCATCGTGGTGGGTTGTTAATTTTTGTAAGGTATCTTCCCACAAGGGCTCAGCTCAATGACAGCACCTGGTTTTCAGCGAGGTTCTCCTCTTTAATCAGTTTTGCCAGCTAGTTTAATTTGCGGTACAAGGAGGCCAAGCGACTCAACCAAGGGCAGGCTGCAAAGCAGCAGCTCTGCTGCAACATGAAGCCAAGACCTCCTTGGCTAGCTGGCTTCAGTCTAACCTTCACTTGCTCCAAAGCATTTTCGGGAGCTTACTTATTCCTTTCCCAGTTATTATGCAAAACCTCAACAGACTACTGTTTTGTATTCTTGACGGTATGCTGACCTGTGGCTTACGAATGAGTCATAATCAAAATGACTGCTGAAAAGTGAGATCATCCCTGTTCCCATCCTCTTAGTTCATCATTCTCTGCAATGGGAGGGATTCAGAATATTCTGACATTCCAGGGTTCAGAGACTCACCTTCTTCAATTCCCACCAAAAAAAAAAAAAAAAAAAGTGATTTGCCAGACGTAGCATTTCATAAGCTAAAAACCCCTGTTGTTTTTAGACCTACTACTAACATTAATGCAGTTGTCTAATAATTTTTTAATCCACTGCTTCATGTTACAGCGTACATGGTAGGATTCCTAGTCAGGTAAAGCCTTGAGATGGCCTTGTTAGATCTTTTACTTATAGGGAGTGCCCCAAAGCAGACCAAAAGGCTTTTAAAATCAGATATAGCTTGGTTCTATTGAAATTAAAATCAGGATATTTCATTTTTTTAAGTACAACCTTGAAGTGACTACATGAAACCACAGCAAAATGAAGGCATTTATAAAAATGCGCTTTCCTGTCCACTGGGTACTCACTAATACACCCCTGCTTTCAGGCTTGATTTGAGTTGACTTGGCAACTTTGCGAGCAGCAAAATCCATCCACAGTCTTCGACAGTTTCTTCTGTCTCTTTTAAGATCTGGTTATCTGCTTCTTACGTGAACAAGACGCTTCCAAGTCAGCAGCCTTTGCTGTTTTCCCCAAAATATTAAAAAAAAAAAACCCAAACCCCCCCCCCTCCAAAACGGGCTCACCTACCCCACTGACCTTAAAGGCAAATAGCACAGGCAAATAACAACCTGCCTGAGATTTTCTTCCTCATGGGCTCCTAAAGAGACACATAGTGTTTGATTCTACTACTGCTTGAAAATATTTGCAATTCTAATTTACACTTCTAAAAGTAATAAAAAATATTCATGTGCAGATTGGTTGGGGCATTTATTCTTACTTTACTCTATTTGTGATAAGAGTGAATTTATCTATGCTGTTAACTATTCATTGTTTATCTGCGTGACTTTGTGGAGCTGTATAGCTCGTAGAAAACCTAACGCTAACATTACGTGTACCTTAATTACAGCTCGAAGATAAACATTACTTATTTTTATTTTTCAAATATGCTTTAGCTACACTTCAGCATATTTAAAGGCCCACTATTAACAGAACTATCTAAAAGTACATTGGAAGAGGGATTATACTTTATTAATACAACAAAAATACATATTTATAGCAGAATACATTACAAAGTGCAACTCAATTGCATCTAAATAATACCCAAAATACATCTGGCCGTGTTTGGCTTTCTTGGGCAGAGTTCAAAATATTCTTGTTTCTCTGGCAAAGTGACCGACTGATCATTTTTATATACTTTATCATCTATGGCAGTACACTTCTTATAATTCAAAACTCATAAACTAGTCTTTAACAGTGCTTCAATGTCTACCGCTTAATATTCAGCACTGACACAAACAAAGTCAATGGTAGTTTAAAGGTAACTTGTGCTTAATGCCTTTTTTCTTTTCCTGCATTTGAAACACTACTCTTGTAGTGTTGTGCCAAAAAACCTTGGAAAAAAATTCTCAGCTACTGGTCTTACCAAGTGCAGTTTAAATAAGGAAATCTTTCCGTGATAACGTCACTCATCTAACATACGAGTTCTTTCTGAAGACTTAGCTGGTTCCAAAACTAATCCATTTGTTTTATTTAATGCTTTTTACATGCTGAAAGGCTGAGGAGAC
Organism: Elanus axillaris; assembly: GCA_026212715.1. Lineage (NCBI taxonomy): Eukaryota > Metazoa > Chordata > Aves > Accipitriformes > Accipitridae > Elanus > Elanus axillaris. The sequence goes on along the minus strand of JANZLQ010000009.1, from coordinate 6,689,767 downwards.
TTTGATAACTGAAAATGGCCGATGTGTATATACATATTTATTTAAAATATTTGGATGGGTACATGGAAGATCAAGCACCGCGGTGTGATGAAAGTCTTCAGTGTTTTCTCCTCCGGAGTCTGGAGCACCAGTTTGCTCAAAGCACCCCCTTCTGGTAGAAATCCGTAAATTGGGTGCACATTAGGTAAAATGTTAATTTGCAGTTTATGTATATACACAGACTCTGACTGTAATGCTCTTTGGCAGGCTCAGCTTCCTCTAAATTCTGAAAACTATGGGGAAAATGTAAATGTGATCATATATGACTATCAGACGGATTTCAGGTAGTTTTGATCTTTTGCTCACTGATAGTCTCTCATACGAATATCTATCTTGTAAAAAAAAAAGCAATAAGACTGTATTTCACAAGAACTGTAACTACTCATACTTTTAAAAAATATTGGGTGTCTTTTTCTAGGAAACCTTGCTCACTGAAAGAAGAAAATTATTTTGCTTGTATTTAGAACTCATTTTTCAGTGAAATTTGGATTGTTGGCATCTTCCTAAAGCATTTCTTCTGTAAAAATAGAAGCAGTATCTCGCCTAATTTACCCTAAAGATGAAAATATTGTGTAGTCTCTACACTAGTGCCGAAAATGATTAGGTTATAATGAGCGTTCCTCCTACCAAATTCCTACTACTTAAAAAGAATCTTTACTTTGATTCTGACCCTACAGCTTTTACAGCAATTTTGAATAATTGCCAAAGCCATTACTTTTTTTCTAATGGAAACCTGTTTCTGTGTTTTTCAAAAAACAGCTACTTATACTGCACGGGCTATTTGCATTCACTGTAACTATTTCCACGCACTTGTGGTCTGCTGCATTCAAAATGCAGAGGAAATAGGAGAAGGCAGAAGATCCTAATTCACCTTCTAGTGAATTCTGCAAGTGTAGGAAAGAGCCTGACAATATTTTTTTCTCGGCTCTCGTGACAGAAGCCTTCAACAACAGCGAAGAAAAAAAAAAGGCACAAACCCCACTGCTGTTACCTACAGTGCCAATCGGCAAAAAAGCAGCGAAATGGGGCTGGGTGACAGCGCCCGCCCTTCCTGATCCAGCCAGGCAGAGCTCAGAAAATACAAAATCCTGCTTCTCTTGAGGAACTGTGCTTGATTATTCCAAAAATTATCTTCTTCTCTGAACTACTGCACGAGCCTCTCTCGCCTTTTTCACCACAAGCATGTCTCATGCAAGATATTTAGGTGGCAGCTGATACTCACAAGACTTCAGTATTATTAAGTGAAAACAAACCAAGGCACAGCCAGTCAGATGAATCAAATGGTGATGAAGGTTAAGACACACAGAGAAAAAAATTTCCCTATTGACTTCATATCTGGAAATGTTGGTGGGGCTGCTGCGGGAGGCAGCCCATGTAATAGGAGAGCACTGCAACTTCTGGCGCCAAATGTCACCTTTCTATCCAAGCCAGCTGATGAAAAGAAGGTTAAACAACTCCTAGACTGTCTTTAATGTTAAGACTGAGTATCCGATAGCAATTAGAGCACCTGTCCAAACTGCAGGAGACAAACAGCCAGCTTTGCTCTTTACGGTTGAGGTAGACTTCTTGAAGTGCAGCAATACAGTTCAAAGTACTACACCATATACTTAAAATATATTTAATTTACAAAGAACACAAGGCGATAAAAATGAAAGTGTATCCAGCCATAAGCCTGCCTCACCCCAGCTGGTAATATATACACACCAGAGTGTTTAACTTGGGGTATCTTTATTGGGTTTAGATACTAAACTGTGCACCGTTTTAGTTAAAAAAGACAAGGATGAAAATGCTGAAACAGAGATGTCCCTCCACTATCAAAAATGAACCTGGGGTGTGGCCAAGAGATTAGCCAGTGCTTTTTTCAGTCCAGCAATCAATTCTAATGGAGTTGCTGAGAGGAGAGTTTCCCTGGGTGCAGACGTTGGGTAAAATGTGATACCACCCCTCCCTGCCTGAGGAGCAAGCTGTCTTCTGCAAGCAAACATCATTGCATTTTGGGGGTAATAGCAAAAGGTTCTGGGTTTTTTGCCTGAAAATATTTGAATCCCCCATCAGAATTTATCCAAGAAGCCCTCTTGAAAGCTGCTTTCCTGAAATCACTAGTACCAGCCAGAGATTTTTCATTAAGATACTTTTTGAAGATAAAAACCCTGACTTTTTTTCATGGAAAGTCTCTCCAAAATATTCTAAGATGTGAAACCTTTGATTCCATTAATTTAAATTAAGAATGAAGATGACATTAGCTTCTTCTGGTTAGTCGGATTCCTGAAATCAACCTGAAATAGCCTAAATGGTTTTGAAATTCGTAACTAGCATATATTTGGAAGTAAGATCATTAGAAAATCATTCAAAACCACAAACGAACAATATTTTATTCCAAACAACTCTCCTTTTTTTATATTTCAAAACCAAGTTCTATCCAAAGTTATACTTTTAAATAGGATTTCTTATATACAGCTTCTAGTTAAAGTTTAGCATTATCAGAATAAAGAATGTCATATATTTACATCGTAGGCTCCCCTGCCAGCAATACTCATACCTACATGTCACGCACAGGCCTCTTACCAAATGTATTACATGACTAAGCCAACCTCATGAGCAGCAGCATCTGACAACGCCAATGTATAATTTCGTACCTGTACGTTCTCTTTCTCTTTGAGGAAGTGTAATCCCATCGTGCTGGTAACGAGACCATTTCCAGTTCCAGTCTATGCCATGGAACTGTAGGTTTTCTGGAAAAATTAACAGCTATGCTCCTCTTTCTTTATGCATAAAACCTCCAAGTCTGTTAAAACCAGAGGCACTAATTAATAGAAAAATGCAAAAGTATCTATACTTTTGCCAGATACAAAAAAGTATCCATGAAAAAATTCTTTATGAATGAGGGAACAGAAACTACCCTGTCCATAAACCTGTAGGCGTTTGTTTACCCCCTGTAAGGATCTCGCGCAGGAAGAACTTAACAACAGCAGCGTATTATGGTTCATAATTCAAAAACGTTTTGACAAGTATTATCCCTTTAAAGAGGATAAGCTAAGGTGGGCTTTATGAGGTTGTTTCCGTCGCACATTAGCGAAGCGGGGTCACAGCCTGCGCCCTAGCTCGCTCTCCGAGACGGCCGAAGTCAAGCAGTCCTGCAGAGGTGAAACCCGGCTGGGGGGAACCCGCCTGTGCCGTCCGATAGCTGGACGCAGGAGCTCGTATTACGGAGCTTATGGGCTATTTCTGAGGCGATGTGAAGGAGACATACACAGGACCTGTTTTGGAGACTTTTCTTGATTTCAGCATGAGACGCTTGTTTCCCCTGTGCTGCTGATACGTCCACCAGCTACTGATATTCTCATGCGCGTCTCTGGACTGGCAGACACAGGAAAACGCCCTGTAGTGTTTACCATGAAATGAATCGCAATGCTGCTGTGGAATAAATGCAGAATTTCTTAACTGTGAGAAACTGCTTTTGAAAGTGTAGAGATATAATTTGTCGGCTAGTAACATGGAGGCTTATGTGCATTAAAAGAAATCTGTAAACCCAAATAAGACTCAAGTACCTTAAAAAAAAGGACATTTTCTTCAGAAAGATCTCAAATCCTACCACTCCTTTTCTCCATTCGCTCTAAAAAAACGAGTCACCCTGAGGGTCTCCAAAGTGAATGAAATCAGGTAAATGCAGAAATCCGTACTGAAGGGGAAACAGTCTGCTTGCAAGGAGATACTGCGGACCAAGATGTTTTAAAGTTGTTTCTTTTGGAGAGAAAATAATGTTTTCTACAGGCTGTGTTCCATACAGCCATTTGCATTAGACTTTCTTCTATATGTAAATGTAATCAAGCTGCATTGTATATGGCTAGATTATTGTTAATTAGCATTTGCTGAACATTCTTCTAGTACATCATCTCAAGTGAACTTTAAAGATTATGAAGTTATTTGACATTTTTAGCTCACTGAACTCAACCAAGGAATAACTCCATGTGTAGTAAATACACCCAAAGTAATAATTAGCAATAAAATATCTAAAAAGTCTTGCGCTTTCATAACGTAGCCTGTCAGTAGAAATGTTTAGCAAACAGAAGTACTGAAACCAAATGCTGCTGCTGAATGAAGTCGCCGTATTTTCAAACAGTAAAAATCTACCTAACGGGTCTGTATTTGAGCGGTCTGCTCTTTTACTCATCGCTAGTGGGCATTTTCGGGAGGAACTTCTGCATTCAAACACAATGCTCTCACTTCCATAGATGAAAAGTCATTTTCCCCTCTGAAACAAGCCCTAGCATCTACCGATACAATCTTCGAAGCGCTTGCTGCAATGTGGTGCACATAGGGGACAGGCACCTAAACAGCCATCAACGCGACTGCTCTCTCATCTCTGCCACCCATCCGCTCCGCAGCTCGGATACATCAGGTCACGCCTGTGACAGCTTCTCCCACAACCTTTTCCTGAAAGCGTATTCTTTAAAAGCCCAGTGGGTGTGCAGGGCGGAGCAGGACAGGCTGGAGATGAGCCCAGCTCCCCTTTACATCCCTCCTCCACCCGGCAGGCCTGTCTGTCCCAACGGGACACGCACACGCGCACGTTGCCACGGTCCTGGAAAGCCAGCCGGAGCGGGAGCGGGCGCAGAGCGAAGCGCGGCGCAGATTACGGCCTGTAACTGCCATTCTCCTTGGGCGAGAAAGTTATTTTCAGCACCGTGACCTTTCGGGGGGGGCAGCATCTGAGGGACGCGCTGTACCACTGCTGCCGATACGGAGCTCGCTAGCCCTAGGACATCTCATGTTACCCTTCTCCTGAGGTGCCGAGGTTTTGTTTTGCTAATTGTGTTACTGCTAAGAAACTTGGAGCTGAGCTTGAACTTTGCTATGAGAAAAGCAACGCACAGGTAAACAAAAAGACCCAAGGCATGCTCGCGCAGGAGGGACGTCTTTCTTCCCTTTAATTTTTACAGCATAGGACACCAGGGGCTCTGGTTACTGAATACATGCCACAGTAAGACGTGTGTCAAATACAGAATAATGATAACGATAATAAAAACGCATGCCTCAGCTTAGATCCCCAATCAGTAAAGCCTGGAAGTAAATATAACTTCAAGTATCCGTGTTATCCCACTGAAGTAATGTACCTGATTAACTATCCTGTTGAGCTGGGGTCACAAACAGCTCATAAATTTAGGACAGGAATTTTTGCTGAAACAATGAACTTCAAGTGAGCATTACAAATTATTCATGGAACGGGAATTTTAAATTCAGATTTATAAATCTGTGCATAGGAAAGCTGCAGAGAAATGAATAAATCTTTAAATAAGAGAACAGAAATATACGATGTAAATTCTCCAATTTCAAATATTAAGTAATTATGAAAAACTGCCTATGAATAGCTACCAGTGGAGAAGTGTTTCTAACAGTGTTCAGCAAGTGCTTTTTCTTCAATAATTTAGATTTCATTGTACTCGCCTCACATTTCTTCCAGAGACAAGAGAGATGAAGAGACAAAATATCTTGAATAAGTTATTAGAATCCAACTAGTTTACTAGGCATTGTAATTACCAATGTAACCAATTTGTTCAGCAGTTAAAAACAAAGTTGCTGAGTTTTCCTTTTTTTTTTTTTAAATATTTAATCCTTTTTCCCCCCTGTTGTCCATCCCAGCTATTCTAATTTCATAACCACAAGAACTTTAATAGCTTTGTCTTACTGACTTGCTGCTAGGGGTTTTTCTTGGTTTGTTTAATTGTTTTTTTGGCCTAGAAGGTCTGGTTTGCTAAGAAATCATTGTATTCCTTGACCGTCTTAGGTAACATTGTGACACATTAGTAATCATCAGACCTTCATCTCCTTTTTTTTAAATTTATTTATTTTGCCTGGGATCAGAGATGAAAAGTGTTATTTTTAAAACCTCTCTCAAAAAAAGAGGGGGGGGGGGGGATTTGTGTTACTTCTAGAAATTACCTAGATTCCTTATTACATTTTGTCCTGGTTTTGGCTGTGATAGTTAATTTTCCTTCTAGTAGCTGGTAGGGTGCTATGTTTTGAGTTCAGTGTGAGAAGAATGTTGGTAACACGCTGATGTTTCCAGTTGTTGCCAAGTCGTGTTCAGTCTGAAGTCCAGGACTTTCCAGCTTCTCCTGCCCAGCCAGCGGGAAGGCTGGAGGGGCACAAGGAGCCGGCACAGGACACAGCCGGGGGGCAGTGACCCCAACTGGCCCGCGGGGTATTCCCGACCATGGGACGTCACGGCCAGTATGGAAACTGGGGGGAGTGGGGCTGGGAGGCAACTGGACATCGATGCATCAGTGAGCGGTGAGCAATTACATTGTGCATCGCTTGTTTTGTATTTTCCAATTCTTTTATTATTACTATTGTCCTTTTATTATTGTTACTATTATCATTATAATTTTCTTCTTTTCTGTTCTATTAAACCGTTCTTATCTCAACCCATGAGTTTTTACTTCTTTTCCCGATTTTCTCCCCCATCCCACTGGGGGGGGGGTAGCGAGTGAGCAGCTGCCTGGTGCTCAGTTCCTGGCTGGGGTTAAACCACAACACATTTCTATATTCTTTCGTCAGAACAATTGTTTTCCCACAGAAACACATTTTTTACGCTCTGTTTTCAAACCAGCACAAGATGTCCAAATCTACTACTTCTCTAATTTTGGAGGCACTGTTCTTTAACTACCAGCGGTGGTGGAGGTACCTCTCTTCTACGTGGGGGCTGCGCAGCGCAGCTCGCCCTGGTTTCCCCGGTTGAGAGGCTCAACAAAGTTGTTGTCTGTTGTGTTACACACGGGAATCTCAGAATCTCTTTTGCCCTCAAGCCCTGGAGCTCCGGTGTTGTTCAGCTCCCCGTGACAAATGAAGGATGATGCCAGCCATAATCCCTCACAGCCTTTCACGTGATCTAAGGCAGCCTGCCCATGGAAGGAAGATCCGTGCCTAAGGGCAGTTTAGGGAACAGTCATATCCCCTCTTCCCTAAAATATGGAATGTATGTGAGCTGGAAATGGTTGAGAATTTCGCAACTAAACAGGTTTTCATCGGAAAATAATGATTTGTTGAAGTCAAAACTATATTCAGTAATGAATTAAGAGAATATATGTACAAGGAGTACACTGTTTCTTAGGAAATCTTTGTCGGAAGAGGTCTCCGGACCAGGAGGGAATTTTTGGTGAAAGGTATTTGCTAGGTCCTAGCTACTAGGTAAGAGATGAGGCATTCAACTCAGATTTGCAGAGGCGTTGAATCTCCTGCAGATTGGTAGCTGTCCTACTCATCTCATTATGGAGTCCTATGTTCTAGCTCCCATTCTGGGTTTGTGAAGTTATAATTTGTTATACAAAGATTAACAGAGCTATAAAGAGAGCTTGACTCTGCAGACGGGTGACTAAGGCATCTGCCCGAGAAGAGATCCAGTCTTAAGTCTTTGTTCTGAGTACAAGCACAACAAAGATTTAGTACCACACATGACTGTTGTAACCACTAAAATTTCTTCGGTTTGCCCTCAAAAAGTCCTGAAGCCATCAATAGTGCAGAGAACATTGTGTTTGATTTCTAATAAGCCCGATAGAAATCACTGGCTCAGATCACCTGTGTTGGAGACTGCTTAGTGAAGGGCAAAATACACCTTGAGGAGGGGTCTTCAGAAGGGCACGGGGCTGTTATTTCTAGTTTTTTGGCGGAAAGAACCAACTACTAAGTTGCATTGCCTTTCCACTGAAATCGTACTAGACCTCACAGGGTGCAAAACCACCTCCCAGGCGCCCCTACTTTCCACTTCAATTATCTCTTCCTACCTCCCAGCTGTCCCTGCTCTCGGCAGGACTCTTCTCTTCCCATGGGAAACTATTGCCGGGCGGCCTTTCCACACTGGGCCTTGCCTCACCTCTCCAGTTCAAAAAGTTACTCGGCTACCCGTCAGAGATGGATCACAAGTGCAAACCACAAGCACTTCAAGGACTGAAGTTTTTTACGGACTTTTTTATATGTTACCCCTGAAACACTCTGTGAAGGAAATGATCTTCTCCCACTATTCCAATCACCTGCCTTTGACTATTTGCAGAATGGTCTGTAACCTCTCCATAGCGCACACAGACTGGTCTTTTCTAGTCAGCTAATGATGTGCTTCTTTTTGGTGTTGGTGGCACTGGGATAAAAGAGACCAAGTTAACTTAGAAGTTGAGAGTCAAGGTGTAGTTCATTAAATGTATAAACTCTTTTGTCTCAGTTCTGTTTCCAGCCATCCATGCAAAAGAATCCCTTTTCTCCATAAAAGGCCCTACCTCAGTAAGCCAACTTGTGTAAGGCCTTAAGTAAAAGTTTCAAAGAGTCAGCAACCGCCTTGAATTAGGTAAAAACAGAATTTCATTTCACAGCCATGAAGGGACAACTAAGAATTGAGGAGAAATTTTAAGAAAGTATTACCGCATGTTTTAATTATTCAAATTATAATGACTGCAGAAGCAGTATTCTTCACCATGTCTCTTCCCCTGTAATTTCAGGGCAATTTCTGAACCTAAGTGGAAACTGAGCTCTTGTACTCTTATCTAGTGTTTTAGCTCTTGCTTTTCTAAGCACTGCTGTATTGTTTCTGGCAAAACCTGAATCTCTTCTTATAGCATCTCCAGCTACGAAGTACATGCTTTGCATGTCTTCTCCAGTCGTCCTCTTTCTACAGCACCTTCTGTTCCAGTATTTGCTAAGAATGAAGAGAAAATTTCCAAACACAAAGACAGCTAAGCTTTGCAGTAGATTTCCTGAAGATACCCCTGAAACTCTTATTACTCAAGGGTTTAAGAAAAAGGTTTAAAAAATGTATCAGGAATCACGTAGTCCTGCTGCAGGTGGATAGAACAGCTGGCTTCTTGAGGACTGTACCAGTCAGTTCCGATTTTTAAACTATTTTCTTTCAGCAAGATCTGAATCCATACACGCATTTTATGTTTGTCATATGTCCCTTATGCCCTGTATCTCCCAACAGCTGAAATAAGTGACTTCAAGGACTAAAATCTCCCTTCTGTGCACTTTGGTCCACCCCTCTGCTTTTGCCAAATCCATTAGACCTGAAGGTTTTTCCCTACATGAACACTACCTTCATTGTCTTTTATTGCATTTTTTTGTTTAATTTGTCCTTTCTCTATAAAATTAACCATAATCACCATTTAAACATTAGCAGACTTGTCTTGTGAATTCTTTTTATACCCTGTTTCTGACTGCTAGGCTCACATCCCCCACTTTTTAAAGTATACTTTGACTGTGGTTCTTCTTTCTTTGTATCTGTCCACCTAGCTAGAAATTGCCTTTTATTTCTTCCTCAGTGTAACTGCAGTTCCCTGAGCACTCCGCAACACAGCTGAGCACATGTTTAGTTTTCAATAGGCACTTAAATGTCCTTGAGTTCAGTCAATACAAGCTAACACTCAACCTTAATTAAATAGAAATGATCTTCAACAATAGTTTAAGACTGAGCATGTCTGTAAGCACTATGAAAAATCTGAATCATCAGATTTAACTTGTATTTTTCCATAACGATTTGGAGAAAAGCTTGATGCACTGAGCTTGAAACACAATGATACGATATTTTGTAGAGTGCTATTCACACATCTAGCCATGGTTACCTAATGCCATTGTTCAGAGGCATGCACCTTGGACCCATAGACGTGATATGAGACCTAGTGGAGACCTGCTCTTCTGTAGCAGCACCTGGATATCTGCATGCATCTAAAGTGGCAGCAGACACTTCTTTTTTAGGCAGTTTTACCCACAGCGTCTATAGTTGTACCTGTTTACAAAGTGTATTTCGACACGCCTACCAGTGTCCTGATAAAAAAAAGCCAAGAAGTAGAGTCCTGCCTCTAGTTTCAAACACCTGCAAGAGTCAGGAAGGTCTCAACTGAACTGTAGTACTGATTTAGGCCAACACCTAGGCCAGAAACACTCTATCCCATATTCGTTTATTAAATCGAAGCGCATCCTTTTTTTGTCTTCTAATAGAAATAACCGCGCCAAAGTGATACAAAGATGCCTGTAACCTTGTCTGAATTCAGCAGCAGGCACCATTATGGAACTACACAGCTAACACCAAAGCAAGCACATCGCTTCCCCAGAATAATATTCAATGCTCCGCTTTGCCCAGTAGTATTTTTTTCCATGCCTCTTACACCGGAGTGTGTTCCAGACAGCCCACACTTGGCTGGGCTGAAGGAAAGAGATGACAAAACAGAAAAGGCATGGGTCTATCAGAAGATCCCAAGCTATATTCCTATGAAAATATCTCAACTATGAAAATGTCTCAATCAATCTTGAACGCTTTTTCAGCTGTAGTAAAAGTAGGGTTCTCTTTACTCTTCTGGGCTGAAGATTTCTCTTTACTGCATGATATAATCAAATTGCTACTTGACAACCACTACAGGTAAAGAAATTGTGTGGACATGCCGATTAGAGAACAAGAGTTCTTCTTCCTAATTTTGTTTAATTAACTTGAATCTTAATCCATACAGTGGATTATAAAGACTCTTCTGGAACAAATCATGGGTGTGAATTCTATACTGAATTACAAATTCAGAATTACTTTGGAATAACTATTTCAGTACTTTCCTAAGAGCAGCCAAACCTTTGCATCTTTACATTTTTAAAATACTTTATTAAAGTATTCACATTCCTGGGGAAAAAATCCTTTAGGGTGAAAGTTTTATGGTTCAGGAATTTGAATGAAAAAAACCAAAAAAAATCTGAAGTCACAGAAATTTGAAATCATTACCTGGCACAAATAAAAAATATTGCTTGGAATGGATTTATGGTTAAGTGATAGTATAAAAGAATATTTTGTTTTATTTTTGTATAATACAAATATTTTTTACTATTTTAGTGTTAAATAATCTTCCATTGCTTGTGCCTTTTAGACTGCATTAAAGAAGCAATAAACTCACTGAGGTTACATATGCCTAAACTGTATCTAGTTACAGAAAAGGATGTTAAAGAATGTGGTCATATACACGCACAAATTTCGGCATATTCTTCTTGCGAATTCCAAATTTTATTCAACAATACTCTTTTAAGCACACATTTTCTTAAAGTCCTGCTCTCAGTTAGATCTTTTCTGCGTGAAAAATTCCATTTCGCTGCTGTCAGAAAGGTAATTGTGTCTCTTACAGCCTAAGGGGTCTACTCTCTTCTCCCTGCACTGATACCGCTCTCATCCACATGAAAATTATGCACACACAGGGCGAGAAAAATGGAACTTTTTTCTGCCATGCCATGGTGAAGCACGTGCCAGGACATGCTGTGTGCGTATTCCTCCTCCTGCCCCCCTCACCGGCTAAAGGGAGCTTCCACACCTCCTCCTTTCACCCTCAACGGCCGTCACTCTCATAACGCGAGCAGGGCTGGTTTTTATTATTTGTCATGCATTTAATATAGAATGAAGGTTAGTAGGACAAGGCTGAGATGGCCTGCTACCACTTCTTTCATTGCTGGGATAGAAACTAAGATAATCTTTGCTGAAATGTACAAGCTTAACCATTTCCGTTCCATTTAGATTTTAGGAAAAGGAAGCAAAGCCTATCTTTCTGTCCAAAAGCGAAACCAGTTGAAAAGCTGAAAGTATCTTCATATTAATCTGAGTGCAGGGCTAACTGGGAGAGAAATTGTGTAAATGTAAAAAGGACAAGAAATGTTGCAAAGAAAACACACACATACATCCTTGTTGTTTAGCTTGCTTAGTGCTCAGGAAAGCATGGCACTTTTACGGAACTGTAAAGAAATAGAATGTCATAAAAGCAATCTAAATTTTCACCAATTTCTCCTACTGGAAAAAAAACCACCAACAAAACAATAACACTACCAGGGAGTAATAGGTAGCAGTAATTACAGCCATACACAGGGTATCTTGATTTCATCCACACAGATTAAGTGTAGTTTGCATCTAAGCCAAGAACATGAACGACTGTTTGCAGATTACCCCGGAATGGAGATGCTTCTGCCAAGCAGCAGCTCCAAAGGAAAACTAAAGAAACCCAGCATTAAGCAGAAAATGACAGACTACAAAAATCACAGGAAGAGGCAGCTCAGCATAATCTCTAGTGATCTTATTTGTGGGAATCCAAACCGTAGTACGTAAACAGGTTCATTTTTTGTCGCCTTTTTTACTACGTAGACTGAAATGCATCTGATGAAAAGCCTAGAATCTCACTCTTTGTAAATAATATTTATAGAAGATCTAATATGGAATGCATTTTCTGACTCCAGATGCTGTCAAAAGTTAAAACAAATGTAGGCAAGTAGAGAATTATATGAAAAAACGAGCAATAAAAATGGCCTCATACTTTTCATAATAGAACAAATAGCAAGCTATTGTTGACTTCACGATTAATCAAATCAACTATTCAGCATTCACAGCTATTTTTCAGAACCCTAACACACCCATTTTAAAAGAAAATGAGCTAAATCGCCAGTGACCTTGCTTCTGTTTTCTATGTAAATTTCTATGATTTCAAGTCGTTAACACTTTTTCCTCTCGAGGACAAGTTGTTTCTCTGAAACCATGAAAGTTTCATCATAAAACTCTAGTCAAGGTTATCAGAAAACTCCCTATACAATACATTACCTCCTACGGCCAAGGCAGGAGAAATTATTGTTAGTGTGGCATTTGTATTCTCAAACTGAAGCCAGCGGTAGTGAAATTGCGAGGCAGTGGGCAAAGGAGGGCAGACACTGGAGACAACTTGCGCTAGGTTGGCTGTGGATACTGCATGCCCAACTGGAAGTATCCCAAGGGCAGCCCAAATGTAAAAGGCAGGACTTTCTTTATGTCAGTCTTTTCTAAGATATCTTGGGCTTGATACCAACATATGGGGGCCCCAAAATTACCAGGCAAATTCTTCACCCCCTTCTGGGATAAAGGCATAGTTCAGTGTATTATCAAAAAGGTAAATAGTTGAGTACTTAATGGCTGAGTTTTGAGAACTTTGAATATCCATATCCATACTATCTGAGTTAAAGCAAGTTCAGATGTCCTTATGCTATGCTGAATGCCAGCTCAGTTTTTTTGTTTGCTTGGTTTTGGGATGGTTTTTTTAAGAACAGTTTGGGTTGGAAGGGACCTTTAAAGGTCATCTGGTCCAACCCTGTCCCCTGCAATAAGCAGGGACACCTTCGAAATGTAAAAGGTATCTCAAGATGCAACAAAGTCTCTTACAGAGATTTCACAGACTCCAGCCATTTGTTTTGGAAGTTAAGGCCCAAACATCTTCTTTTGGTAAGCACAAAACTACCTGTCTACAATTTTAAAAGAGATTCTTTGCAGTGTAGTCAACCCTTAATTTCTTTATAGCTTTGAAATTGCATATTTCATGCATTAAATTCCTTTTTGATTATAACTGTATTATGAACTAGCCAAAAATGTAACGCAGATCTTCACTTCCAAAGATAAATGTATCCCTCAGTGTTTGATTAATGAGGAAAGAACAGAAAGACACACATAATACACCTCAGCCACCCACCTGTCTTTATAAACATATCTTTTCTTTCTGCCTTATCAGGGAACCTCTCTTTAGAAAACCAACCAACCAAAACACTAAGAAATGGCCCAGGAAGACGGCTTTGTTATCTCATAGTCACACAAGATATCCTCCGCCAGCTGAGGTCACTGGCTTTCAACAGTCCCGCAGCTGACCGAGAATGACTTCTGACAAAGCACTAACATCACTAATTACACCAAATAAGGTTTTGTAGCAGTTTTGCTGCACCAGCACTTTCACTGATGAGGTGATGCATCTCTCGGGTGGATTTAGTACTAATTTGCAATGGGATGCTGTGCAAATTACTGTTTGCAGAGTTCCAGTATGGGTGGTGGGAGGGTATGTAACAGGCATTACGGACTTAAGCTCAAAACTTTAAACATATGGGCTGTACTTCCATTTACTCTTGAAATGTGGCTATGGCTGCAGGCAAAAAAAAATAATTATAAACAATAATAACCACAAAGAAAAAAATCAAATATTAAATAGCATATTTACCACAAACTAATAATGCTCAGGAGCCGCCTAGCTTGAAGCTTAGTTGTGGGAAGCAGTTCCCAAACAGATAAAAGGGTGTCAACCAGTGTTTTACAGGAAGTTTTGCTGGCTGTCACTAAACAGCTGATACAGCTTGAAATGGTGCTTAGCATTTTGTGAAACTTTTCTGCTCCAGGAGGGGACTCTCCAGGGTCGGATTCAGTGGGAATCACAGCCCAGGCAGTTCCTAGCAGCCGGTTCCATCAGACTTGTCGCGGCAGTGGTGCGGAGGAACGAGCTCTCCCGTGAATCATCCAGCCCTAAAAAAGGCTGGCCTCCTGCTGCGAAGTAACACAACCTCTTAGATTATTTTTTAAGGGAAGCTTTTATATGAAAATGGATATTCTGAGTACATATGAGAGTGCACATGAAAAGAGTAACTCTAGAAAACAAAAATAAAATTTCATTGCAATAACTGTAGGTCCGAATCCTGTAAGTCCAAACCATATTTCTTTTAATTGCACACTTCGGGGCTTTATTAGAGATTCATGTCATACAGGTAAGACACTGACATTTGGTATTATTGGAAAATCTCTATGGGTTTTAAATATAATTTGTACCTGAAGAAGTAAAAATCAGTTTGACATTAATTAGACTAGTATTATTCATTAGTTACAGATTCCTAGGCTGCAACTGATTTCACATTTTTTTCCTGTGGCGAAGTCTTCAAAGGCATTTTATAAAGAGCTTGATAAATTATTTGGTGAAGAAAAACCAGACCTTACTGACAGAGAATTAATCATCACACAGCAAGTTACTGACTGGGTGAGAGGATTATCTGTAACCACCTAGCAAAAAAGCGATGAGAATTGGAACAGTTTTCCATCAGAAAATGCTGATTTGATGAAAAGCAAAACATTCTGCATGTTTGCATCATCAAAAATCTAACGAGAAAGAAGCAGAAAATTTCCTCTCAACTTTAACCAGATGACTTTTTAATTGTCATTTTATCAACATCATTAATCACAGCGGTCAAAATAAGATTTAAGAATTGTTTCTGGGAATATGTAGGAGTAGTGATACTTCAATAACGTGAAGAAGGAGCAGGAAGGAAGAAGAGAGAAGAAACCCTGTGTACCACTATTCCACTCTGTTTCTCCTTAGTGTTAAATGTTGTTTTGACACGTTAGCAGATACTGCCCTATTTTGAACATTGTTTAAAACATAAAAATAGTTAAGAAAGTAAAAATACTATGCCAGCGTAATCTTTTCAAAACAAAATATCAGAAATTCTGTCCTACCAGTAAAGTTTTATTCCATTTTTGTTGTTGTTACTATTTAGGTGGGTTTTTTTAATTTCTATGAAATAGGAATTTCAGGCACTATCTCCAAGATCGGATCACCCCTCTTATGTAGCCTGTCAATGTCACACAAGACTTCAGCCTACCATGATATCCTGGTCTTTTTGCTCCAAGATAAGAGTACGTCCTGCTGCTTCAGATTACACCAGTGTTGGCATTAGCGTTAACAGGCCGCATAACGTGCACCTCATACTTTACCCGCCAACGTACAAAAGTCACTGTGTGCCAACAACCAGCAGCAAAACCTGTTAAAATTTGCTACACTCAGAATACTACGTGTTTCTCAGCATGTCGTGTCTGCAACCTCAAATACATTCTAATTATTACTGTTCCAAGAGGCCTGGGATAAAGCTGTAAAAATAATGAAACAAAGAATGAATTCTATCACAACAAATGGAAAGCTCAAGCTGATGAAAGTTACTTAGTTCTTACAAGTTTTGTGCTGGATTTCTTGAAGTTCAGTTTCTTTGAGCTAAGTTCCTCAAACTTCAGACAGATACATATTAGAAGCTGATATCCAAACTGCACAGATCTCCAAGGTTTGCAAATTGGACTGAAAACATTATGGAAACAGATTTCTCTTTTGTGTATTTTAAGCTGCTGGTGAGAACTCAGTATTAAACACACAAAGTGCAAACAAACAAACAGCCTTATTTTTCTAAGTAAAAAAAATATGCTAATGTGGTTTGGGGTTTTTTTTTTGCATTAAGATTTGAGAGAGATGGATGACGGATTTTTTGTTTATCAAACTGAGCTGACTCAGTCTTTATGCTATTTGTTATTTCTGAGCTGGAGGGACATATTTCTTTCCCTCTGTACTTCTTTGACACCCCAGAACATTAACACGCTTGAAGAAATATCTAGGACAATGAAAATAAGCAGTTGCATTCGGTGTTTTTTATTGGCTTGTTGTTGTTTTAAGAGAGATTCGCCTCAAGTGGTCATATTACTGATTAACATATCGAGTTAATAATTTATGATTAACTTTCAATAGGGTTCATTTTACAATAACCCATTAATTATATTATGCCATCACGCCTTCATGTGTCACAAAAAACATGTAGAACTGACAAGCAGTTCTTTGGGCAATCACAGTATTTAACTTGACAAGCAGTTTTAAAAAAAAATAAAATTCCAGAAAGTCACAATAAACTCTGTTAGGAAAATATTAGCTTCTCTAATACCCTTCCGAGCACAAAAAAGCACTTTTCCCCTCTTCTTCAACAGACAGTTAACTGGCATGTTAACAAGATCCATCAAGACCTAATAAAGCAGCTTCATTAACATGATTATCACCTTATTAATAATTCACAGGTTGGTAGAAGTACCGTACTTATGGGATTATAATGCATCATTTTAAACATGAAGAGAATATTATTGTAATACTCATTAAGGTGTTCTCTGCTGAAGTAAAATTTGTAGCACATATATATGTATTTTCTTAATACAGTTGAATAGCCTACATCCTCTAATGTAGAAACTATGATTAATATAATGTCTTGCTATTATGCAAGAATCCATGATTAGGCTTTCAGGGCATTTGGAATTAGATCCAGAAAAGGACTTAAATACCTCACTTGAGCAAAATACAGATGTTTACAGCCAAGGAGACTATTCACTCCAAGAAAACTAAAATAAAACCAATTTCCTGCATCTCACATTAAAGTGTGATCTGATAAAATGTACCATCAAGTTTAGAAGAGGGATTGAAACTCAGGACCTCTGCCCTGAAGGATCACTTCAGCACTTGAGCACATAATCAGATTCTTGCTGCTTTATCATTGCTGAATCTTACACTCTGTTCCACCCAGGCCGCAGCTTCAGCCAAGAGGGAGGAGAATGCAGATGTTCAGCTAAGCCTGGAGAATACAGTAAAAACCACAAAGTGTGGGTCTGAACCCCTTTTAACCTGGGGGGCGGGGGGCACATCTGGCTTAATTTCAATTAATCGCATTAGATTTTAAATACTTTTTTTACACTCCCGCTACACGTGGAGGTGGTGAGGTCTATTATTACAGATTGGAATTTATGGCTTTATTTATAATGACCTAGTGATGATGTCTTGGTGCAAAACCTGTTGAAGTTTATGATAAAAATCTCACTGACACCACCAGGCTTTGGATCAGGCCCATACACTGTCATCTGGGAGACCCGTGTGAGAAATTGTTAAGAGATTATTGTCTCATTTGGAGATCATTTAGAAATCTCAAAATGAGATTTATCTCATTAAGAGAGAGAAGACTTTTGCTATGCTTTGCTACAGAATGTAAAAATAAAGGTAACTCTTAGTGGATTCTTCCAGGCTGGTAACTGTTGGGACCAATTGTGAGCAACTGTTGTGAGCAGTTACAGGCAAGAAGTTTACAACCTCTCTTAAAAATTTAAATCACACGGAATGGGTTGTCGGTCTGGGAACCATGACTACGTGTTGGGCCTGGCTGGCTTCAAGCTCTGCTAGTGGCACCGATTATTAACTTCTCACGCCCTGATTCCGTTTCTAGATCAAGCTCATTGCAGAACTGTGGTGATAACAAATTCACCACGTGGTGACTATTTTGGACTGCGTCTGTCCTACCTTACACGTCAGTTATGTACCTCTCCTCCGTTTCAGGTGAATCCTCTGTGGAGAAAAAGGGACAAACCCCAAACTGTGCATTTTTAAGCAGTTAGCCAAGTAAGATGAAGGGGCCTGAAGAGAGAGAGGACCCCCAAGAGGCTAACCGGTCATGCCAGAAAACAAGCAGGCCAAAAACAGCTTCAAGGAAGCATAGGTTAGTGTCACGGCCGGTTGGCAAGACTCTAATCTTTTAAACTGATCTTTACCGGCTGATCTCTGTGTCACGTGTCAGTTTGCAAGATACGGGCCTACGTTGCACGTCCTGGGCACTTAATGCACTAAGTAAGCCTTAATTTCACTGATGTAAAACCGAACAGAAATAAAAAAAGTTCTCAACTTTTCAAACTTCATCTGTTTAGAAATGAAATTGCATGACATAGCTGCGCCTGAACACAGGACATCACCTTTGATGACCCAAAACCTTGTGTGTTCTGAACAACAAAATTCCCATCGGTTTTAAATCTGGATGTGACTATCAAAGCTACGGAATGCCATCATGCGATTGTGGCAGAGAAAGATAAGAAAGGGAAGATGAAACATGAAATAGCATTGCAATGAGATGCAAAAAAAAACCCAACCCTATATCTAAATATGAAATATTTATGCCTTCTGCAAAGAAACAGTTTACTTGTGCAATGAGTCTATTTTTAAGTGATGCATGCTGTTTTATTTATACTCTCCTTTGAAATATGGTGTGGTCACTGCTGTGATACAAAACTTGACACTTCTCAGTACACATAGATAAAGCTAATAAGATAAAGCTAGTAGGATACAAAAATAACACACCTGAAACGTTAATGCTGAACTGGAATTAACAAGAAAAAAGTATTTGGGACATTGAAAAGAAGTTAAAGTTTTTCCTTACCTTGATCAGATATATTAAGATATATCAGATATATTAAGTGTATATTAATATATATACGATATATAAGATATATATCAGATATATTAAGCGTATATTAATATCATCGTCTCCAGATGCTTAACTAAGACGCCTAAATCAGTAGTCTAGCTACCTTAGATTTCTGATATAGTCAGTGGAAGAAAGACAAGTAACTCAGGAGACCAATTTAGACTTCACGTGGGAAGATGCACTGGAAGAATTTCCACCTTTACTGTGAAGCGAGTCTACCATTCCGCCAGACCTTCAACTGGACACCTGAGTTTCTGAAGTTTGGTCATCAGCAGTTGAATTTAATGAATTAATTAATAAATTAATAATCAGTTAAATTAATGAGCATTGTTAGACAAAGTAGCAGAGAACATGGAGAGAACATTGTTTTGCTCTATACTGATTAAAATTTTTATAGACTTGGCTTTGGTAAATAAGATGTTGCTTTTATTTTTACTATTTCATTGGATATATCTGTAAAGTGGCAGAGTTTGTAAAAGTACAGAAAAAATGAAAATCAGAAACTGAAAGAACATAGAATTGCAGATATTCCTGAAAGTCCAGTTTAACACACTGAGATAAAGTGTCACGTAAGCCAGATTTTGATTGCAAGCCACCACTTAAAATAAGCAGTGATGCTGGTCAAGACCTCTAGGTCAATTGTTATTTCAACCTGAGCGTTACAAGTTGAATATGGTAATGTGGCATGTGTCTGGATGCATTTATTTAGGTATTTTTATTGCGAATATATTTTTTTTACTTAAGTCAATAACTCTCACTTTTATTTTGTAATTTTTGAATGGGAAGTTACAATTGCAGAGATGACATTAATTACTGCTGGGTGTCTTTTAAAAAAGTGCCTTGGCCATCAGTGATAGAAGACAAAGTAGTGTATCAGCATAGACATGGATTACGCTTACTAATCCCTCTTTGAATGTCACTCATGGAAAGGAGGTAATTGCTAAGTAGGATATTAAAAATGTCCAACTAATAAAGCAACATATTAGATGTTTCAAACATTTTAATCAAATGCTACATGTATTTAATATAAAGAACAGCAATAATTTAGCTGCTGTTCTCATGGAAAATATATTAATTTTTAATAGAAGCATCACTGTTGCTTCATAAATTCACAGTTCCTTAAATACTAGGCTGAAACTGCTCTACTTAGCCACACAGCTGCCGGCTACTGAGTACTTTAAAGAAGTGTATTATCCCAGCAGTAATTTCCTTCAGGGAGCACCCGAGGTAGAATAAATCAACTTCCCTAAACTATCTTTGAAGCCCTAACAAGCAGAAATAGGGCAGAGTCATCTTGAATATCTTTGTCCACTCTTGCATTGCCTTTAGGAACCAGATACACATCAACAGCACCGGAGACAGTGGCATAAACCCAGAACACAAACTGGAAGGACTCAGCATGGAAGCCTGATTTATATGCCGCATTACGAATCGTACAACTGCACATTTGTGTTTTCCACCTTGTTTCCAGGTGGAAAAGTACAGTTCTCCAGGGAAGCAAAAATCAGAGGGTTGCACAGAAGCAGTGAGCACTCTTAATGCTCCTTTATCCCATTTTAATATAGAACTGAAGTCCTCGTGTACACATACTCCCAGCTACATTATTAATAGGGAACACCCTCCAAGTCTCCTTTGTGTTCCATGAGCGTGGGATGACAAGAGAATTTGTAGATGTCTAGAAGGAACAGTTCTATCACAAAGCAATGCACTTCCTACTTCACAAGTCTAGTGTGGCATACACCCCAATTGTTAATTTGAACCGTCCTGTATATACTAGTTACTAAAAGGACAGATAAGCAGTTGGTTTCAGGGCATTTTAAGGTTTTGCCACAAGGATTTGGGTTATAAGGTTTTGGTGGGCAAGCCCTTCATCACTCTAACAGCAGTTTGCATTTTTGTTAGGTGAAGATTTGCTTCCTTTCTCAGAAATATTCAGGGACTTCGGGGTTGCTTAGCTGTGTTCCTTTCCTAGTCTCGTTTGGCATGGACCTCACACATGGAGAAACTCCCCGTCTGGGGCTTCAGGCCCATTCTCCAGTGAACCTTGTCACAACCAGTATGTTCCCTAGGTCCTACCTGACTGGTTCCCTTGCCTCTACCATCCTGTTTTGTACCTACAAAGCCCAGGCAGAATTCCACAACGTCCTTGCTGGCAGGCTTGCAGGGACATAGCTATCTCCAGTACGCAGACGTAGGCCTTGCTCAGGTGCTCGTCCAGTTGAATACTGAGTATCGCCAGGGATGAAGATTCCTTAACCTCTTTGGACAACCTGTTCCAATATTTTCCTACTCTCACTACAAAATCTTTAAAAAGTATTTTTTGATTGTGTTTTTGCAGAATTTTGATTGTTGCAACTTGGGATTGTTGCCTCTTTTCCTACTGCTGGAAAGAATCTGACTCCATCTTCTCTGCACTCTACAATTAGGTAGTTGAGTACAATAGAAATATTTACCTCTCTTTAGCTTTCTATACTAAAGGCTATGCAAAACCATTATCTCCGAGCCTCTCTTCCTGCATAGTGCGTATCCAGATGTCAGATATCTTGGTGGCTTACTGCTGGACTAGCTCTGTATGTCAATGTATTTCTTGTACTAGGAAGCCCAAAGCTGTACTCAGTACGCTCCAAATATTTTCAGTATTCTTTCCTCCAAGATCAGAGCTTGTATTTGCAAAGCCAAAGCACATTATATGTTTCACATGCAGACATATGAAACAGGATTTTTAAGAGGGCAAGTGCTTCATAAAAACCACCAGTCGGGCAGTTTACTCTCCAGAAGTAGACAACAACTTTAAAGACAGGAAAGATCAGAACTGAAAAATAAGTAATTAGACCATGATTGCAGAAATTATGATCGTTAGAGAGAATAGTAGTGGATGCCTAGGAACATGTGAATCAAGTCTGACTTTTACGCCTTTGTTGTTAGGTGATGTACATTGTGAGTATCGCTCATAAGAATATGAAACACGTCTCTTCCAATGTGTTTTCACCTCTTTCTATGAAGCAAGTTGGAAACAGAAAATCACATGGCTATTCAGGTATATGTAAAAATGAACCCCCACAAACACAGAAATGGAAAAAGTCCTCAAAACTTTTGCTAAATAGAGTTTGTTTTGTTATGACAGAAACTTAATAGTTTTAAAAACAATTTCTTTTCTTCTTAAATTACATTTGAGATCAAGATCAACATCAACAGTCAACTGGGAAAATAAAACACTTCCATGAATCATCTTCTTGAAAAATGATAGCTAATTTGCATGCTAATGCAACAAATGCTGTGCCAATGTTTCCAACATTTTTGTTATCCTACATCCTAAAGTGGCAGGTTCAAAGTGGTGAAGAATGATTAGGATCATGGAAAAGGACAGATAATGATAAAGCTTCTTACTGTTGACAGGTTTTGGGGATGGAGACACATGTTCAAAGCATCTGAATCAAAATCTAAGACAATTAAGCTGATTGAAGAATAAACAATGAGGTTTCGTGCTAAAACATTTTTATCCAATTAAAAAAAAAAGAATTGGATAAGCGTTAGTAGCCAAATGCTTCCGTTTATGAAGGCTACAATGGTTTTATTTTTCTCTGAATTGTATCACTGTATTCCCCACATTTACATTTCAGCACAGAAAAATGCTTTTCTCCTGAAAGCTATTAATTGTTTTCAGATAAAGGAAGATGGAGACCTTCTTTCCCTGTCTGAGAAGAGCTGATATTGACAGTAGAGTGGGGCAGCAGCATAGCAGAGCTTGTTCTTGGACCAATTTCCATAGCCCGTGGGAATGTACTGTAAAGAATTTCAGTAAACAATTATGCTTGCACAAACAGATTCAAGCTGCTACAAATCACTTCACTTCTTGTCCTTAAACAAAACTATTTAACTTATCCACTGCATGCTTTTGGCAGGCTGTGGCAGGGAGAGAGAGGGAGAGACAGCTGTATTGCAGTTTCACTGTCTTTAAAAACAGTTTCCAGTGTTTGGATGCCAGAATGACTGCATACTTTAGACCACACCTCAAATTTTTTTCCAGATGTTTTGTAGTAAACATGACATATGAGTAGATTAAAAGCTGGAAGAGTCAGAATTCAGAATGGGAGTGGATCTTGAGATATCTAGGACACACCCTCACTTACATACATTGAGATAGGGCAGTAAATTGCAGAGGACAGAGAAGTTTGACTGTGGGCCAAGAGACGACATTATTAAACAAAAAAAAGCACTACATGCTATTTCACTTTTGGAAACACCACTGATAAAAGCTACTTAATACACATTCATGTTATAATGCTAAGTAGAATAGAAAGAATAGAATAGAATAGAGTAGAGTAGAATAGAATAGAATAGAATAGAATAGAATAGAATAGAATAGAATAGAATAGAATAGA
>JANZLQ010000009.1:6647724-6664849 GCA_026212715.1 Elanus axillaris | reverse complement strand
CATTTTCTCTCCCCTGCCCAGCTGAGGGGGGGGAAAGTGATAGAACGGCTTTGGTGGGCACCTGGCATCCAGCCAGGTCAACCCGCCACAAATACCTTTATGGAATGGGGAACATAGAAGGGTAAAAAAGAGCACTGCAGTCTGACTAATACAGGAACTGGGATTCTGGAATAATTTGCTTAATTTGGAAAGAAAGAGCTATGTTTCAGGGAAGAAAACACCACCGCTCCAAAGAAAAGACAAAATCAAGTTGGAATTTTTCTTTTTTTTTTTTTCATTTTGGAGTTTATTCATTTATTCAGAAATCTCTCCCAAATAATTTTTAAATTATAGGGCTTTTTTTTTCTTTTCTGCAAGAGATTCAGATGTCTCATTCTGAAAATACAAATAAGAGACATTTCTACCTTTCTTCATTTTTTCCATTTAAAGTCAAATGCTAAGTAAACACATTCCATTTTTTCCTTCACTTGTTTCTATAACCTTCCCAATAATCTTTTCTATATTTGTGTTCTAGAACTAATTTATTTTACAGAACCTGACTTTTCTTAATGATGAATTTAGGATGCTCAGTAAACAGTACTTCATTCCATTCTTTCCAAGGGTGGGGCTTGAAAACGGGCTATGGGAACACACCTGCAGCATCTTAAAAGTACTACCTGAATCACAAGAGGACATGGCTCCATTTAACTGCGAGAGCTTCCTCAGGAGCTGATAATACTGGGGTCTGGGAAGAAAAATCTCCCTGGAGCTCTTGTTAGCTTGGAAAACTGCCCAGCTTGCATCAGATTAGCATAAAACGCTGCACACCTGGCAGAACATGTCCCTGCACCTCTCTGTGTACTTCTCTGCTCTCATCACAAATTACTCAGAGCAAACAGAACCTTATTTTTATATTGTTCCAAGCTCCATTCAACAAAACAGAACCTAAGACCTCATTTTAGAAAGTTCTAAACTTTTCCTTTTTGGTCATTAAGTCATGACTAGCGAACGGTGTTCTCTGATTTAATGCCAAGGACTGTGTTAAGAAATTATTCATACATTTTTCCATTTTGATCCCTGTTGACCAGTACATTACCTTGTGAGAGCAGTGGAACTAAAGCCACAGTAGGTAACACTTAATACACATAACGATGGGAAAACCTGGGTCCTTTTTGTGTTACAATACGTAAGGTGCTATTTGGTGGGGCAGCTATGATCTACAGTCATGGACTAGATCATTCTGACGGGTACTGTACAAGCACTCGTCATCTTCTGGCAGAAATGGATGTTTAATTGCAGAATAAAGGTGTATTTAAAATGATTGTTTCAGTCATTCTATACCAAAAACACTGTGTGCCTTTCATTTTTCCATTCCATGTGGCCAACTGGAAGCCCAACACTCTGCAGCAGGAAAGAAGTAAACACAGGAAAGAAAAAAAGAAAACCATAAAGAATTTCTAAGGGGGCTAGAAAAGATGTTCATACACAAGTTTTAAAGAGTGGACCGCCTCCTAATTTTACTAATGTGTTTTGTGTAACTGACGTATGGCTACTCTTCTGAAACACATTACTTTTTCATTAAAACCCCCAAAAGTAGAATCACTGAGTTGCCTCACAGAATCTGCTGCTTAATAATGTCACACAGAAAAATTAGAAAGATGATGGAATTCATGGATAGAATTCATAATGTATCACCTTTCTTCCACAGCCTGTAATTTGATCAGATGAGGGTAATCATATTTTCAAATAAAAGTGGGCCAGCAGAAGGCAACTGACGTAAGATACAATTTCTGTGAAACATTTGGTACACGATCGGTTGTTGTTGCGTCAATGTCATTTCTTTTGAGGTTTGCCTCTGGTAGCTTTTTTTAAGGGGGTGAATATAAAAGTTGTATAATCTAGGACACTGTTTTGTTTGGACATATTTTTAGCTTAAGTAGACAGTGTTTGTTAATATATTCCACTGTGCAATAACAGCAAACTTCTATATTTTGCTAAAATATATCGTGCTTTAAAATGCTATACTTTAAAAAAGAACCGTAGCTCATTATCTGTACATGTCTAGAGAGGTCTATTCATGATACTTTGCCAGTAACTTGCCAATATTTCCATATTAGCTTGATCTGCCTTCTTTATTAACAGAAAAAAAAGGCCTGCTTCATGAAGCTTGTCTTCGTGAAAGTTTCATCGTCTGGTAATACCTTCCTGCTATTCCAATCAGTACATGTATACTCATATATATGTATGTACACACATATATATACGTATATATATGAATTTCAGTTAAATAAGACAATTATAAGGTAGACTCCCAGAAAGCTCAAGAACGCTTTCTGAAGATAATAAAAATGAAGCGCATAGACCTTTGGTGTCAGCCACAAAATTATGTCTGTGTTCATCTACACAAGATATGGCCACAGAAAATAACTTTGTGATCAGTGTTAATCCTCAAAGAGAAGATGACTGATATAAGTGAGGTGCTAAAATATTTCACAGTACCTGCAATATTTCCTATTGTAAATATACAACTACTGTCATTCAATTAAATGTCTTGGCATGGTTAAATATTAAGAGTTTAAATTACCCCAAAAGAACTTAGACAACTTCAAGTCTTTCAGCTGTAAGGACTATTTTCTTCATCACAAATAATTTTATATGGAAAACCAGAAAGATTCATTTCAAAGAGCCACTGGAAATAAATAGTTGGTGTCTGGAATACAACCGAGAAATCTCCAATTAAACTGCACTAAATTCTCATCTCTGATACGCTAAAATAACTCCAATGGAACTTTGCTGGAATTCAGTGTAATTACTGGCTCTGTACAGCAGTATGAGAGAAGGTAAGAGCTATAAAAAGTTTTTGATAATAAAATCTATGCAACTACTTAGTTATAAGGGGGGAAAAAAAAAACAAAACAGCGTAACATTGCTATGTTCTAAAAAGAATGGTTTGATACATTGGCCCATCCAGTCCAGTCATCGGCATGTAACAACTGTATGCCGTATTCCATTCTGTGCAGGCTGGACTGTTCTCCTACAGTCATGAGACACTTTCATACAGACACTGCATTGGGTGGCCTCTAGCAGTGACACCCTGGGGCTTCTCTCATCCGCTGCCGTGAGGAACAGCCCTTCACAATCACATTCCAGATGTCAAAAACCAGCTGCCGTATACTCCCCAACACAAGCCCGTCCCCAGACACTACCATAGACTTACTAGACCTTACCCCAGACCTGTTGCCAGGACACTGCGTCCTCACATAGCCCTTCTGCAACTCCAAATTCACAGAAGGCTTTTTGCTTAGAGAATGATGCTTTAAGTTTCCTTTCTTCCTCCTGTACACAGCAGGTCCCAAACACAGAAGACCCCCACATGCCAGACTGACTCCAAATGCACTTGAATTTAACGTTATCAAGTATCCGCTATGTACATTATCAAGTAACCTCACCTTTGATCTGAAGACCTGACAGGGCAGAATTATGAAACTGTGGACCAGGCTCAGTGGAAGAACTCAAAAGATACCTTTATCTTTGCATGACAACGATTCCCCCATGAACATTTGCATGTGTAAGACAGGGAAAGAATATACCACCTATATTCAATTAACCCAGGATATTTAAAAATTACTTATAATAAACATATTGCAAATATCACACTATGTTCCAAATTAATAATTGGATGAGAAACATGTATCATGTGCCTTTTTTCCAGATTCTGATTTTATTGCCCTTTTGCCAAATTAAAATTAACCTTAGGGGACTTATTAAGTAATCTGTCCCTGCCTGAAGGCGCATCCCCTATCCCAGATGGAAATGCATGTAAAGCCTCAAAACATAGCAAAAATTTTATGTAACTAACTCCCTGCAAGATTCTGCCATCTACTCAAGAGGAAGCTCAATGCAACTTCATTATATCTGTTACCAACAATATACCAAACACACCCAGACAACTTTAATGTCTGATTGCACGTATCCATGGAAAGACTATTTGCTCACTCATTTCAGAAACTCTCTTTCAAAGACATTGATTCATACTTTTTAAATTTGGTGCAACTACTTCCAGGCTAGGAAAAAAAATATTTTAAAATAAAATACGTTAACACTTAATTATATGCATATAATATTTTAATTTCTAGGTCAGAATTAAAACTTCTAATAATGATAAATTTGTATCTGAAATTTGGGGTCATTAACATCAACAATATAGGGAACAGACACTTCTACTATCATTCAGTAATGAGAACTGCAGCTGAATAGTCATTTGTAGTTTTTTACATAAACGTATGTGTTTATGTATACAGTTGTCCTACTTCAACCAAGAATTTAGTAAAACCTTTATCATTATCAAAGACTTTTTCAGGAATGTTTGGGTGTCTTCAGGAGCTTATTTTAAAGTGCTTGTTTAAATGCGTAGTTGAACACAGATGACCTACCGAGTATGGCCTTGGATAGGGTTCTTGTTAGTCTTCTACATGTTTTTCTAAATCAACATTTTCTGTATCTGTGTTTCTAGTCTTAATGACATATTTTAGCTGCTCCCTGATGGAGGTATAAATCCATTATTAAGGATATTTAGCAGCAGTAGTAGCTAGAGGATTTAAGTCAAACAAGAAAAACTTGACTGTGAATGGGGATTGTTTGAAAACACTTTACCAAACGCTTGACAACGCACACGGTGACCGAGAGAGCTGCCCAAGGACTGCAGGAAAGCAGATGTCACTCCTATCTTCAGGAAGGGCAAGAAGGAGGACCAGGGAACTCAGGGCCTGCCAGCCTCACCCCGGTCTGTGGGAAGGTGATGGAGCAGCTAATCCTGGCAACCGTTTCCAGGCACGTGAAGGACAAGAAAATCACCAGGACTAGTCAGCGTAGCTTTACCAAGGGGAAGTCACGCCTGAGCAACTTGGTGAAATCCTACGATGAAAAGACTGGCCTGGTAGAGGAGAGGAGAGCAGCTGATGATTGTCTACCCGGACTTTGGTAAGGCCCTTGGCGCTGTATCCCACGAGTTCCCTGCAGAAAAGCTGACGAAGTACGGCCTGCAGGAGCAGGCAGTGCAGGGGACTGAAAACTGGCTGGACGGCCGAGCCGGAGGGGGGCACAAAGCCTAGCTGGAGCAGCGCACCCGTGGGGTCAGTGCTGGGTCCAGCCCCGTTCAACGTTTTTGTTAATGATCTGGATGAAGCACACTCTCAGCAAGTTTGCCGAGGACACAAAACCGCGAGGGGTGGCTGATAGGCCAGAGGGTTGTGCTGCCGTCCAGAGGGACCTCAGCAGGCTGGAGAAATGGGCTGACAGGGACCTGTCAGGCAACGGGAGGTTCCATCTGAACATCTGTGAAAACCTTGTCACCGTGAGGCTGCCCACGCACTGGCACGGGTTTCCCAGGGAGGTGGTGGAGCAGCTCTTTGGAGAGGAGGTAGAACCAGGAAGGCTGTTGAATACCTGGACACCGTCCGGGGCACCTCCTGCAGGTGGCCCTGCCTGAGCCAGGCACGATGCCCTCCAGCAGTCCCCTACAACCGCAGCCATCCTCTGATTCTGTAAGTCCGAATCTAACAATTATAGAAAAAACTTTAAGCACAGGGATACAAGGCTTAATTTATCTATGCACAGAAAACAGAAGGAAAATTAAAAAAGAAAAAGAAAACAAAAAAAGCAGCAGGGTTCTGGGGGTTTTTTTTGGTTTTTTTGAAGAAGAGGTGAGAGGACATGAGGAGCAAAAGGATCCATACGAAAAGACTGCTACGTACAAGTGCTGAAATTGCCAACCACGTAGAAAGGACAAGGATATAGTGCTAGGAAAACAAGCAAGATTGCATAGTCAGATCCCAGAGTGGTAACAAAACAATTTACATTCTAATAAAAACCAAAGAAGATGTTAAGCAAAAGCTAACAAGGCTAGACAGTTTCAAACCAGCAGGGCAACCTGTATCTGAGAAGGTCTCTGAGCATTGTTATTGCTCATTTGCAGTAACCCTTGGAACACCAAGGAAATTCCAAAAGACTGAGAGAAAGTATGGGGTGCAGACACTGAAGATGACCTGCCTAATTACAACTAACATTGCTGCTAGACAAAATAATAGAACCTGATTAATAAAAAATTTAAGAAGGTAATGAGTGCAAATCAACATGGGTTTATAATAAAACAGATCTTGTCAAAGTATCCTGATGTTTTGAAGGTGGGTTTTTTCTGCCGAGATGACAAATTTGGATGACAAAAATTTTGCATATATATGCATTTATATCTGTTTCTGCATACACTGTAATAGTACGCATTCCAAATTCTGAAAACATTTGACTGGCAGTGTATGCTATTTTAACCAAGACACTGAATTATTATAAATATGACACACTAAATATCTCAAAATGTAAATGTAATGAAGGGAATGACTAGCTTCTAGTGAGAACCAGCAGAAATCTGATTTTCAACCCTTTGTTATTTAACATCTTCATTATTTGAACTGCAGAAAAATGCATACTCTTTGAAGCTGAAGGTGACTTGAACATGAAGTTTACACATGTCACAAGCTTGGGACGTCTAGGTCAACTGGTAAAAGGAAACGTCAGGCATTTTAATATGGACATGTGTAATATCATAAGCCTAAGGTAAAGAACACAGTTCCAGACTGAGGCATTCAATGCTGGGAGGAAATGTGTCAAAAGCGTTACATGTACCTTCCTCAGAAAACCAACTATTTTTCCTCAAGTTTTCACTGGTAATTGTATTTCCCACATCTCTTAAGCCTGTGAATCTCAAGGCAGGGACTGGGGGAATGAAGTCCCACCTGTTGGAGGAGAAGACCAGGTTCATGACCATCTGAGGAACCTGAATATACACGAGTCCATGGGACCTGATAAGACGCACCCCAGGGCCCTGAGGGAACTGGCAGACGTGGTTTCTAACCTGCTCTCCACCACATCTGAAAAGTGACGACCGTCAAGCAAGGTCCCCAGTGACTGGAAAAGGGGAAACAATGCACCACTTTTAAAGAGTATAAAAATGAGTACCCTGAGAACTACCAACAGTCAGCTTCACCTCTGTGCCTGAGAAGATCATGGAACAGATTCTCCTAGAATCCCTGCCAAAGCACGTGGATGACAGGAAGGTGATCAGAGACAGCCAGCATGGCTTCACCAAGGACAAATCGTGCCTGACTGACCTGGTGGCCTTCTGTGATGGAGCGACTGCATTGGTGGATAAGGTAAGATGACTGATGTCATCTGTCTGGACTTCTGCAAGGCCACTGACACGGTCCCACGTAACACCCTTGTCTCTGAATTGGAGAGATATGGGTTTGATGGATGGGCTGTTACATGGATAAGGATTGGCTGGATAGCCATGCCCAAAGAGTCGCAGTCAACAGCTCAACGTCCAAATGGAGATCCATGAGTGGTGTCCCTCAGGGGTCCGTACTGGGACAGGTTCTGTTAAATATCTTTATTAATGACAGACAGCGGGGTTGAGCACACCCTTGGCAAGTCTGCGGATTACACCAAGCCGAGTGGTGCAGCTGATAGGCCTGAGGGAAGGGATGCCATCCAGAGGGACCTGGACAGGCTTGAGGAGTGGTCCCATGTGAACCTCATGAAGTTCAGGTAAGAGCTGGCAATGTGTGCTCGCAGTCCAGAAAGCCAATTGTATCCTGGGCTGTGTAAAAAGAAGCATGGCCAGCAGGACCAGGGAGGTGATTGTCCCCCTCTACTCTGCTCTCCTGAGACCCCACCTGGAGTACTGTGTTGAGCTCTGGGGTCCCCAGCAAAAGAAAGACATGGACCTGTTAGAGCAGGTCCAGAGGGCCATGGAAATGGGCAGAGGGCTTCTCCCCTTCATAAAGAAAGGCTGAGAGAGTTGGGGTTGTTTATCCTAGAGAAGATAAGGCTCTGGGGAGGCCTTTCCATACTTAAAGGGGCCTTACAAGAAAGATGGACAAAGACTTTTTACCAGGGTGTGTAATGATAGGATGGGGGTAACAGTTTTAAACTAAAAGAGGGTAGATTTAGATTAGACAGAAGGAAAAAAATCTGGAACAAGTTGCCCTGAGAAGCTGTGGATGCCCCAACCCTGGAAGTGTTAAAGATCAAGGTGGACAGGGATCTAGTGGAAGATGTCCCTGCCCATGGTAGGGGAGTTGAACTAGATGATCTTTAAGGTCCTTCCAACACAAACCATTCTGTGGTTCATTGATTCTATGAAGCTATGGTGTCTAAAGTAGATGAAAGTAGTAACAGCCTTATAAGGACTTCTGGGCCTTATAAGTTACGAATATGTACCTTTGGGACCATGGTTCACTCACAGCATTCCTTTGATGCAATTTATTCCATATGTATAATAATAATAATGGCACGGTACTGACCTAAAGTCTGAAAGTGCATTTTATGCATAATTATAAAGAGAGTTAATAAAAGCATTCCTTATAATGATATTCTAATAATTGGTTTTAGAAAAAAAATAATCCTAACTTCATTCATAATATCTGATTATCTGATTTAACATGCCAGGATTATGGCACAGCAATTAAGTGGTGAAGGAATTTCAGTTGAGTTACTACTTGTATACCTAGCTTTCACATATGAATGAATTCAACAAGAATCAATGAAGACGATCTCCCTTAGTTGCAGGCTCAGCAAATTACTCAATATGTTGATGAATTAACGAAAATCCAGAAGAAGTCAGTGGAGTCAGTTTATTGCTGGAGAAAAGCGTAGGGAGAGGGCAGAGAGCAGGGAGTAAGAAGACTAATAAAATGAGAAAGAAGGCATGTGAGATATGGCAAATAAATTAGGAGCAGAAGCAAATGGGTGCGTGGTCCGGTGGTGTGTGTTTTTGGAAGAAGGTTGGAACTATAATGGATACCGTCTCTTATCTATGGGGAATTCTGCTATCATTTCTAACAGTTTGGCTGGCCCAGGGAAAAAGCAGGTAGGACATTCATCATAAAACTGACAGTATGCCCAGTAGCATTATTTTTTTGGATGTAAAACCAAAGGAAAGCGCATTAGCGAGTACAGCTTGCCCAAGCTTGGGAGCAGGTAGCCAGCAGAGCCTGCCCTGTGCAGGATATGCTTCTGGCTCCATTCCTCACAGAAGCTCTCTCTTCTCCTAACGCAATTCTAATGCTGCGGACAGGGCAAGCTACTTCCTCTGACTCCACTCCTCAGCAGAACATAAACATGTTACTGGCATCGTATGGGAGACAACCTCTCCTCAGCACGCTCCACCCCGGCCTTTTTTATGGTGCAGAACAACGGCGAGAGGCCATTAGTTTTCATTTTTAATTATGTTTTAAAATTAAATTCTTTTCCTTGGTTTTCATTTTTCCTCATCTTTTTAAGGATATTTGAATTTTCATTTGTATTCAGGGAAAAGAAAAGAACATGTACAAGTCCTTTCTATGTCTCACTGACAATCTGGGCAGAGTCTAGAGATCTTAGTAAGGCATCTGTGTTTGAAAATTTGGTCAACGGGGTGTAAAGTAAAGATCTTTGTTTTACTGTTTGTTGGTTTGGTTTTAATAAATAGGGCTTTTCCCCAACCGCAGTCTTTCTACTATTCCTATAAATGTAACTGGGAGTAAAATCACATCCCAGTTTTGCTGCGTTCCAAACTGTGTTTCAAGAACTTTACAGGGCTGACATTTAAACCCAGCATGTAAGACATGAAAACCTAAAATATATTGCAATTCCCTTGCCTGCTTTGTTGCATCCCATTGCATCAGGCCCATATACTTTTAAGCTTCCATTTGTTAAGGCAGTAATTCTTCCTTTTCTTCTCTGGCAAACTTTCCGTCACAGACTTTCTGCTACCCCTTATGGAAATGGACCCTTGCAGTCTCCTCAGCTCATCTGCTGATCTTCTTCTGTATTCCTTCCCTCTAAATTCCAGGTTTTCATTGGCTTCACAACAAATACCGGTGTGAGTATACAAGATGATTGAGCAATCAACCACAGACATAGCCAAGGCTTTATCACCATTTAGGTGGCAAAAAATGGACAGTGGCACACCTCCAGATTTAATGCAAAAAATGCTTATAGGCAGATAATCCCTACACTGTAGAAGCAGAGAAAGCAGAGAGAAATGTAGCATGTGCATGGTTGATTTCCCTGAGCAAAGGTTAAAAAATATGAAATGATATAGCAGTTTTACAAAATCAAACAGAATGTTTATGTTGTATTTAGACAGATATCTAAACAGGTCATTAAATTTCTACAAGAAAATGTTCTTTCCCCTTAAAGTGGGACTTCAAATATTCTAAAGAAACAAATTACAAATGTTCATTCTAAAATATCACATTCGTTTGTGGGACGGAAAATCCTTTAGCTAGAACAGTTCAAATGCTCCCTGCTACTAGAAAGTATTTTTAGCTGCTTATTTTATTTACACATTCAAAGTTGTAACCTACCCTGAGCTTTTACTGATACAAATGCAAAACCGGCAACAAAGTCCCCAGCTATGTTGAGTGGATCTTAGTCACTGATTTATTGAAAACATATTTTTTGAGTGTGTACACAGCTGAAAATAAAATATTTGATAAATAATTTAAATGTTGATAAATACTAACATCAATTATGAACTATACGTGTAAATAAATCCTTCAGACCTTCAGTGGGCTTAGCACAGCCACTTAAGTTAAATGTCTGAAAGAACCACCTCTACAAGAGACTGTAAAGCCAAGAAATCTCTAGACATTTTTGGGGCAGGGGAAACAGGTAAATGTTTATGTCAATGTTCTTTGCTGCTCTGAATTATCGGTTTTTCAAGCTTAAGAAACAAATAGGAAATGTCCGGCTATTACAGCAGTGCATGAATACTGAGACAATTTTTCAGGCAGGAAAGGTCTCAACTTTGTAAAGTTGCTTGTAAAACTGCAGAGCTATCAAAACCTCGACGCGCCCAGGTTCTCTGTAAATGTCAAACATCAGTCTTGGGAATGCTTTTATTATATCTATGGTATCTTCAAAGCTGGAACTGCAAATGGCTCAGAAGAATTGATTACTGATTACTGCAATTTCCTACACCACCAAAGTTAGAGATTTACCATGTTCTGCAAATTTGCTGGTGGTCTCAGATGATCTACCTATGCAATGCCAATAAAGCAGGTGAATAAATAAAGTGTAATACAGAGAAAATCAATGTTAGTTCAAAGGCTGAAGTCTGAAGAACCTTTTAATCATTTGTGGTATCTCATACCAATGGACTGAATCATGAACTTCTCACTGACAAACATCGTAACCACACAGTTCTTAAAAACAGTGGCACAACTTCTACTTCCTTCAGTGGGAGAAGACTCAAGCTACCAGACTTCACTCTTTGTCCCACAGATCTTCCTGGTCTTTCAAAGAAGGATCCCATGTTCATGTGGATTTTGGAAATCATGCCCTGATCAAATTACCTTTTTTAACACTGCTATAATTTTAAATTTATTCTTTAAAATTTTTAAGACTAACAAAACGAAAAAGTCACTCAGAGTCTCATCTGATGAAGAAGACTGATGTTGCCTCTTTAACATTTTCTGTCTGAAGTGACTGAAAGACCTTTGCAAGTTCGTGTACTTTTGTAAGACCGAGCAGGATTGGTATTTAGGAAATAGAGATATGGACAGCAACACATCTCAGGGATTATTAACTAGTTATCTTACGTTTAACCTACGAGTCAAATTGCTCTGAGGTAGATCAGCTTCTGCATATGCAGAAAATGTAGAAGAAGAAAACGTAGAAGCCCCCCATAGTTTGTGCACGGTTTGTTATTACCCCAAGCATTAAGAGTATTCTGAGGTCTCAAATATTGCTATAATTACTAAACACTGAACATGAGATCTGATTTATCAGATTTAGAGATAAGATTTGGAGATAAGCTTTATAAGATTTAGAGATCCAAGTTGAAATTCCTAAAGAACTCCTACAGGAAAACCTACTGTCTGTCACAAACGCATAGTGACGTTACCCAAGCAGATCTACAGTTTCTAATATCTGGTAAATATATTATATATAAAGAATCTCCTGTCACAACCGCATCAACCGAAATAATCTTTCAAATGTGTTAAAAGTACCTGACTGAAAAAATTACAGGTAATCAGAAAATATTTCTTGTCTCCTTGCAAAAGAAACAGCCAATGTTCACAGAGACAAGTTTTCAATTCATAGTCTTTAACTTCACTTTCAATTTTATTGCAGACTGCACCACTTACTGAAGCACTTTTTGTGTCTTATTCCATATTATTGCACCAGAGTTTAAAAAAATAAACTAACTGAAAACACAAGCAAAGCAAAAAGAACCCAAGCAAAAACCAGTTTTTAAAACATTAATTCAATGACATTTGCAACTGATTTAATGCCCACTGACCACATCAAACTTGAACCAGACTTTCTGTATATAGATGAATGTCCGCAGTCAGGCTGTGTGCAATGTTGCACACGCAGAAGTTAAGGGCTCCTCAAAACTCTGGCTCTCCAGCACTGACGCAGGCTCTACTGCTGCCACCAATTTGGAAGTGACAACAGACTATTTATTACTATTTCCTTCACATGCGAGGTAAAGTATTTTTTAGGAAAAGCATATTCATTTAAAAAGTCACCCTGAGTAGCTCAGTTCAATGTTGTTAAATAATGACCAGTTAACAAACTGTTGTTTGCCTGTTGAATGTTAATTTTATTATAAAGTGATGCATAGCACCTTAAGTAACAGTACTAATATATAATGATGGATGTAAATTTTGGTCTAATTTATAGCTAAAATGTTCTGAAAGAAAAAAATAAAGCGTATGTTTAAAGTTATGAAATTCTATGCTCTTAAAGGAAACTTAGGCCCTCGGTTTAAAAGTTTAGTATATTTGCTTTGGCACCCAGGGGTAAGAAAAATGATTGAACCTTAAACTTACACGAAAATGTTTTTGTATACTTGAAACTATATTCTGTGGGTTCTCTGAGTTTACATCCAGACAACAGGACCTAAACTAAGAAATGTTAATCAGATGTAACGGAAACACAACCAGAATTGACCAGATTTCACAAAATACCATTATGGCCTGAAAAAATTATCTGGAAGGGAACTATTCCGAAATGTGAGTCTAATGGAATATATGATATCCTCATATACCCAACATTCAAGCACTGTGAACTGCAAGGGCAGATTCTCTAATTCTATAGAGTCCGAAACTCCTGAAAAGAAGTTTCTTGTACAATGCCTTGCTCTTTCAAAAGGTACATTACACTTTTTGAATACTCTTCTTGCTTACCCAAGCTGTTAAGGGAAGTCTGGGTGCCGTGCAGTCAAAGCTAAAAGATGTGTATTTTTGCTTATACGCAAATCTTAATGATTTACTATACCTGCCCCTTATTTGATTTCTGCATCAGTTATTGTAAAAAGGGGTTAAATTTCAACTTCAGCAGTGGTATAGTACCTACTGCAAAAGCATCAAAAGATTCAGACCTAGAAGTTTTAATAGTTCCGTACTGATCAGGTTTATGTTGCACATAAACTGACACAACGAAAAATAAAACCTAGCTGTGAAAGACAATTACTTTTTAAGTCAGTTGCTTTCATAGAGAAGCAGATGATCTATGACGAATGCCTTTAACATTCTCATTAAGATGACAAGGTCGATGCTTCATGTGTTTTTTTATAAGAACACACGTGAAAGTTAGTCTACCCATAGTCATATTCTTATCATTCCATCTTTAAGCCATGTAAAAGACTACAAAGCATGAAATTTGTATTTTCTGTGCTACTTTTTGTCTTGTGATGACCTCTCCTGGTTGAGCTGCTCATTAGCCTTGATTCCAGAAGTTAAGGGTGTTTTGATCCCTCTACGCTTATTTTGGGAAAAAAAAAAAAAAAAAAAAAAAAGGAGGAATATGAAGAATTTATTGCCAAGGTATGAAAAACGTGACTATGAAAAAAATTTACAGTAAGATCTGAGTATTGTTAGTGTGTGTGATACTGTATCATGGTGTATGTTTATTGTACTAGAAGATGGGCTTTCAACACCCACTTCATCTCGAGATAAAACTGAATGAGATTCAAAGCTTTCAACATGATCACTTCTGAATCAGTATTACTGAGAGACATAATTTTAATGACAGAGACAGATTTACTGACTCTGCAAACAAACATTTGAGATGTAATATATTCCCATAAGTGATGTCCAATTCTATTCTTTCCGAAAATGGTATTTTTTTGTATGTCAGCACAAGCAGACAGTAAGAAAATATTGAATAGCAAGCTTTTATACAGGGATTCGTAATTCACTGTACACCATAAATCTTGCATACTTCCTAAAAATACTGTAAAGAATAAATTTGCTGTTGTTACTTACTTCAAAGTCAAAACATAAAGTAGCAATGGAGGAAAAAATAAATATGTGGTTGGAAATCAGTTTTACATCAAAGTTGCATTTCACACAATTTTTAATGCTTTCAGAAGCATTCCCAATATGATGTTCAAAATCAACTGAGGAGGGGGAAAAAAAAAAAAAAAAAAAAAAAAAAGAGATATAAACCTAAGTGCATTCCCTTGTCAAAGAAGAACAAAATTCCCCAACACCATTCACAATCAGTTGCCTACAAAGTGACAAACAGTCCCAGAAAATACAGCACAGTGACCAGTTTGTACACCAAAGCGTGCAACAGCATAACCAGTTAAGCGGTGCACCAAAACACTGTGACACAGCACTTGAGTTCCTACTGTGGCATCACTTCCCAAGCACCCGTACGTACGTCTTTACAAGAATTTTAAGCATGTACTGCAACATGAACACTCTTTTTGTCATTTTAAGGCTGATGTGTACTTCTAGCTATATTTCTGTTTCCAGTAAACAAATCTAACTCCATTTCACTTCCAGAAGTGAGCCAGAAATGAAACGCTGCACACTACATGAGGCATGTAGTGTATAAGCTCCTGGAAGGTGAATTAATACAAAGAAATCTTTGAATAGCTGGGAAAAAAAAAATTGCCGAGCTGGGAACGTAGATGAGTAAATTGTAATTAAGATTATACAGAACCTTTATTAATGGAATTTCTGGTTATAGTGATGTTGATACAACCATTAACTCCTCAACTAACTTCTTGCAAAAGTTAAAGATTTGTTTGTTGGGTAATCAGATAAACCACTGTAGGTCATTTTCAAGTTAAACTACAGCCGTTAGTTACTGAATGCCAAAAAAAACCAAAACCACAAACAAACCCCAAAAACCAAAAGCTCCGAAATCCTATTACAGAAAAGCAGTATAGGGAACTTTGTTTTCTAAGAACAGATTTCTGACAACCTAAACCATAAATCTTTTTTTTCTCCTGTATATTCCTGTTATGCAGAGCCTGAGAGATGGCCATGAAGAAATAATATTCAGAAGAAAAATTAGATAGCCAGTGAAAACTAAGCAGTAAACCTCGGGATCAATACTTCTCCTAAATCAAAGGTAGAAAAATAACTGAACATCCTACAGCCTCCGAGACCTAGATACAATGCAGACACTGCTGTACATTTTCTGTTGACACACAAATAAAGGACTAAGTGTAAGCAAATCCTGGAACAATAACATTGCTTTATTTTTCAATAGGTATCAGATGATAACAGACAGAAACCCACTGAGAAAGCATAGCAGTGCTCCAGTTGTCTAATCATTGCATTGTTCATTCCTGCTCCCAAGGAAACAAATAAATAAATTTAATGACCCACATAGGTCTCTATGCAGTATATACATTACATTCTAAGACAATTTCCTGCTTGGTCAGTAGAATCAGCCCCCATTCACACGCACACAATCCCAACACATCTATCTGTAACATCTCAGGACGTTTCTTTCCTCTATGAACAGCAGAGGAAGTCAACAGTAGTGTCTATTTTTGACGATTCTATAAAAATGCACTGCTTCATTTCAGCATGCATTTCAAAACCACTTTGCAAATGGCAAATGCTTTACGTGGTCTGAAGAGAAACAACTAAATACTTAACACTGACATCTACCTGCAAATGTTTTGCTGGAAACTACAGCTCAGTGCAATGTTAAAGATTTGATCTAACGCCCACTGAAATCAATGAGTATGCTGTCATTTTTACACTGATAGCAGAATTGGGTCCTGCACTCCTCCGGTCTAAAGTTCAGCATTTCAGCAGATGCTTGATCATTTCTTTACCATTCCTGCCTCCCTAGGGGGGCAATTGTTGGTCTCCTCTAAAAAACCTTTGCTCATTTTATTATGGGAAGCAAAACTTCACTCTCAGGAAAAGCTGTCCTGGCTCAGTTCCCTCTCACCAGCTTACCATCATTCTTTCCTCTTCAAATGAGACAAAATTTTCTCTTGCTGCTCCTTGATAAAACACTAGTTACGGAAACTGCTCACATCTCCCCTTTTCCCTCACACAACTGTGGAAGTGAAGTACTTCCAAATGCAAATTGCATACCTTCTGAAGGAGGTGGGAAAACCCAAACCAAACCAACCAACCAACCAAAAACCACCCCCAAACTTTGAGCAGCTGCCATCCGATTCCTTTCCCCCCTCCGACTCCACTGCAGAACCAAGACTATATCATAGAGCAGGTCTTTCAACTTTCCACACCAGCTACCAGTGAAATCATCTACACTAAGGAAGATCTGACAGGGAGCACTGCAAACAGTGTCAAACCTCAGCGCA
This sequence comes from Elanus axillaris, assembly GCA_026212715.1. Taxonomy (NCBI): domain Eukaryota; kingdom Metazoa; phylum Chordata; class Aves; order Accipitriformes; family Accipitridae; genus Elanus; species Elanus axillaris. The sequence goes on along the minus strand of JANZLQ010000009.1, from coordinate 6,648,240 downwards.
CACATCCACATACAAATACACAGAAAATCAAACACAGGATTCAGCGGCAGAGAGAAAATAATCAGCCTCCCGGAGTTGCGGGAATTCCCCTCTCGCTTATTGCCGAGCTGAAATTGTGCATGCTTCTTAGAAAAGGGTACTTACGAGATGCAGGCAGAGCAGTCCTGGCTCTGCAGCTAATGCTGCTGAAAATCCAGAGGAAGAGGGCTGCCCTGCAGCCAGCTCCGGTAACCACAACCATCCTTCGCGTCCTGGCTCCCTGTACTCCAAATGCCAGCCGCAGACAGACCTGCTTTTCTCCACTTTGGCCCCTTCTCTCTCTCTCCTTCTCTTTCTCTGAGGAGGAGGCGAGGAGGTAAAGGGGGCAGGGCTTTACCTTGGGGTACCAGCCAACCCCCCTCTTCCTCTGCTATCTCTGGGTTTGCAGCAGCCGGATAAGTCCCGGTACTTTTCTTTCCCTTATTTCTCTGTGTGTTGTGCGTGTGTGTCTGTGCCTCCTTCTCAGAGGAAGGGGGG
>JANZLQ010000009.1:6630456-6646752 GCA_026212715.1 Elanus axillaris | reverse complement strand
GGGGGCGGCGGGAGCCATCCCGCCTGGCGAGAGCTGGGGCCGCGGGAGCGGCTAATGCAGATGTTTTCGTTCGGTAATTAATTCTCTCTCCGAGAGCGAGCCAGGAGGCAAGCTGCATTGAAACAGCGTTACGGCTTGCACGGAGGAGAGAGGGCCGAGACAGGCTGGCCACAGCCTGGCCTTGCGGTTTGGGGATTTCAAGAGTCCGACGGCTCTTTTCCATCCCCTTCCATCCCTCCTGCCATTGCCCTTAGGCAGAGCGAACCAGGAGTTACTGCTTGCCAGATACGGTAGAATAATGAGGGTGGGGAGTTATTCATGGATTATTTATTCTACAATCAATGAGGCAAGGAAAAATGAAAACAATTATTTCTCAGGTGTTCTATAGAGAAGGCTGAGAAATGGAGAGGTGCAATTTCTTTAGAGGAGCCCCAAAGCAGGGATAAATTATTTTCAGTGACGAATACACATGCTATTAACAAGTATCTGCTGTTACTTAGTGAGTGTGATGAAGTGGTTAAGGCTGTATGTAAGATGAGGTTTTCAGAAAGGCCTTGGGATGTTAGGATCCTCAGTCCTGTTGCCTTTCAGAAGGAATAGAGCGCCTGTCTTTTAGGTCACTTTGAAAACTCATCCATACGTAATATGTGATATCCCAGGAGAGCTGTGGCCTAGAGGTTTGAGCACAGCACAGCACAAAGCTTAAGGGCCAGTCCTGGGAAAAAGTGTTTCTGTAATCTTGTCCAACTGCCGTAATTTTTCCTCCTTGAACCTTTCCCTCCCTTGCATTATCCATATCGAGTATTAATACATTCATATTTTAAATGCTTTCATAGAAGTAATGCCAATATGTCTGTAGTAAATGTGGAATGAAGAAGCGCACCACGAATGCTAAGTGTCATTACACTTATCTCTGGTTTTGAAAGAATAAATATTCCCACGGAGACTGCGTTACTTCTCCTCTGCAGCACCCTCGGCCCTCCCCATTCCTTATACCCATGGACACTTTCTGGTGTTCAGTAACCATCAGGATATGTGAGGGTTTGGGGAATTAACTAAGAACCAAATACTAATTAGTGCCATGAAACTAGTTCAAAATTGCCTCTTTCCATAACTTCTTTCTTGTTAACGTCTTCTATTCTCTGCTTGCTCTATATCCCACAATTTTTCAAATTTGTAAACCTCCATTTTCTGTTCTTTAGCTGAAGCAGGAGCAATAGTGCTTATATACTATCAGAAACCGACTGTATATATTCAAGGAAATAAGACAAACTTCTGACTGTGACATGCAAAATATCCCACTGCTTTCATTCTGAGATGTCGCAACCCATTCAGTATTCATTGGCCTTTATTATTCACCTGAGTAAGTAATAAGCAGCTTCTCTGAGTAAGTATTTAAAAGCTCAGCAGACCATTCTGCAGACTAAATTTCTGCTTTTTAAGGTCCTTCCGACAAGCACAACAAAAGCAATATACTTGCACAACACCCATGTATTCTTTTATACATATGTACCTGCATATCACCCATTTCACAAAGTCCTCCACCGGACAAAAATCTGACTTGATTTGAGCTGTTCAAACTTCACCCTTCTTTAGTATAGGCTAAATGGGGTTTTCAAAAACATAAACTACTCACATGTAGGCATGCATTTAATAAATAGTTATAAAGGATAAGACAAGTAATTCAAACCAGGAAGACTCAGCAGGTTGATTGATGAGTATTTCAATAATTGTGATAGTAGAAAGTTTCCTTGTCGTTTGAGATGGAAGAAACGGCACAGATTATTGCATTTTTCCCCACCTCGGAATAGGATCAGTCCTTAAGAACTACATAAAATATTTAACCTATGTAGCAACAGCAATGAGTTGTGCAAGGGTAATGCAATTATTTTTAATATAACCACAACTGGGGCCTGCAAAATCATTAACTGACTGATTCTGTCACACAAAAGATCATTATAAAGATCTTCAGGCAATTTTGTCCTATCAAATAAGCTAACCATCATATATACACCCCTTTTTTTTTTTTTTCCTTCTTCCTGGAGGATGTTTTGAAATATTACTTTACGTGATCCAACAAATCCAAGTTGAATATATTAACCTTTGAAATGAAAACATGGTCAAATTGTGTTAGGGCACAATATGAAGTTAGTAGACACCTCTCTCTTCTACTCTTCCTCCTCACCTTTCACTTCCAGAATGTAAATGTGAGGATGTTTCTAAGGAGGCAGTGAGACACTCCTGCAGACTGAGCAGGGCAACTGCAAGCTCTAGCACCCCTATCCTGCAACAGGCAAGTGCCCGCAACTTGAGTCAACAGGGACCTGTACTCCACACGCCATAGATCAGGAAAGTGTCCTAGCAGACTGGGACAGACGCACCAGCCAAGGTGTGCAGAAGGAGGGTCTTCCAGCAAAGCTACTTCCATCAGAACATTAATCCTTCCATATCTTTCAAATCAACACTCCCAGAGCCTTAAAAGCTGGGGAGATATCTCAGTCTCCTGCTGAAACCTCCCTGGCAATTAGTAAGACACTAAAGTGTTAAAAGACTCTAGTTACTACAGCTGTACAGAAATTTTATTGAGCTTAATGGAAATTATACACACATATTGATGAATGAATAGATCATTCTGAATTTACTAGGGCTGTCAAGCATTGTCTGCTAAATGGAATTCATCCTGGACAAAGCTATATTTGCAGTATGGGCATGTCAAGAAGAAAAACACAATGTCAGAAAGCTAGAAAGGGTAATTAAGAATTTCAAACACTGGTGGGACCAAATGGCATCCAATAAAGTGATCAGCTGAGGCCACAGAAGAAAATAAGCCAAGCTGAAAAAGAACCTGAAACTTCTGAATTAATATTGAAAAGTAAAAGCCATGCTTCTTTATTCCTAACAGATTACCATTTAAACACAGTTATTTCCTTTTATACTTTTGGTTGCCAAGGTCCCCTTGCACGGCAGAGCTCTAAAAATTATCCATAGCAGAATTTCCATCCACATCTCTAGGATGGTAGATATGAGGACTTCACACAAGAAAGATAGATGCAATGTATTGCAAATTACGACCAAACAAGACTTTATGATTTGATGCATAGAATTAAATGGCCATATAATGGACAGCTCTATTACTGAGACAAGTCTTGGGTTTATCAAGAACAACATGGGGTTTTCTGCTAGGACTGTCAGAAAACAAGAGTCTTTCTCTGAGGAAGAAAGAGGGCACATGAAAATTGTGAACATCTGCCTGTAAGACACTGTAAAGACCTGGAAAAAAAATTATTTTCTAGAAACGTAAGGAAAGAAAGTATTTCCTAACTTTCCTAAGGTAGCTAAAAAGGAATATGAGGATGCATTGGCAGAAAAGCCATTATATTCTTCTTGCTTCATGCAGCTAAAAATATAGCATTATAGTTTGAAGTGAACGCATTTTGGCTTGACCACCATTTTGTTGGTGCAGTTGTACTAAAACAAACAAGCAAAAAACTGAAAATGTGTGTATAGGTAATCGTAGCAAAATATGGTTCTTGTTCTTTCTTTACATGCTTCATAACAAAGGTGGTTTTAAAAAAGGAATGTTAAACTCTCAAAATGCTCAGTACGTTACTAGTAAAAATTGTGACCCCAGACTCTCATTCACACAGACCTCAAAAGAAACTGAAGATGCTCAGAAGTTTTCAGCTCCATGTCCCTCCATCTTCTGTAGTCTAAACATGTGCTCAAGGCAGCATCTACCTTCAGAACTTTCTTTTGGGATTTATCTTGGTATCTTATCAATCCATACTGCATAATCAAAGATTTTGAGAAACAAAACAAATAATAAATCATGCCATAGGTATGTCTCAGACATATACTAGACTTGGATCTGCACTTTACAGATGTACACATGGAACTGAGTTCCATTCTTATTCTGCATCCTGACTAAAACAACCAAAAAGAAACGGTGGTTACCTGTCAGAAATGCAAATGTTTTACACCAATCACCAGTCTTATTTTGAGCTCATTTCCAGTTTAATGCTCCTTGAAGAAATGGAAGAATCTGTTTATTCAAAAATATAATATAATTACTGCTCATCCACTTGAACAGTCCAAAATAATTCTCTCCTCCAAGACACAGTATTCTTCTACACATTCATGTCTTTCTTTTTCTTCTGAATTTGCCTTCAAACCCCACCTGAAGCCTGTTTCCCTCCTCCTCTCATTTAAGCACCACTTGTTAATTTATTTGGATTTTTTTTATGTGGCAAAATGATTTTGCATTCCTACTGTCCCTAAAGTCTATTACTGAAAAAATGAAACAACATTTGAGAATCACTGAGACAAATTATTTTAATGCGGTATCTATTTTATTACTCTTTTCTTCCAAGCTGGAAATGTTATATCCATGAACATACCTATTTTGAGAAATTGACTGGTTTAGGGACTATGTACAGCAGGCTGGGCCTGCTACTAATGTAAACAGGCCAACTGGAAGCTCAGCTGGATCTTATGTCATGTGCATAAAATAGGCAGGATGAGATTTTCTTTGCACAAGAAGTAGAGGATGGGGTCAGTAATAGCCATCTGAATACAGTGGACATTTGAAGACTTTGCCAAATTCATCACCTGAGAAGATTGCACTGAAAAACATCTAGACAATTTTTAAAACATGGATCAAGTCCTTGAAAGATTGACCCCTTGATGAATCTGTTTCTGTTTCATTCTGGAATAAAGTCCAGAGGTTTTGACTCAGTAACCTTAAAAGTTTTCTTTCTCTCAGTTTATTTATTATTTTTTTAGATCACATAGGTGCCTTCTCTCTTAGTAATATTATATATTGCTATTATCAATAGCAATAATATTTTATATTGACTTTATATTTTATATATTAATTTAGATTTTTGCTAAATGGCAAATACATTACACGGTATTTTCTAGATCCTAGTCTTGTCTTGCATGCTTTGGATGAGTAAGGTGGAATCTTAGTACTACTGAAACCAGAGGAAGTTTTGCTATCAGTCAAATGAGAATAGCATTTTATCCCTTATATTTATACCTACAACATCTGAGGAGGTCCATCCGTACAAAGAGACAGACACTGTGCATCTCATAAGTATAAAATATAACACTGAAGGTGTTAATTATTGTCCAAGCATCTACATTAAACTTGCACTGTATTTAAGTATCAACCTATACAACAGATTTCACTGAGAATGTATTTTAAAAATACTGCGCTGAAATAGTCTTTTCTTAATTCAGTTTATATTCATTCATGGATGCGCAGGAGAAGGTCTATGTTGAAAAAAATGCACACAAAGTGAATTATAGTAATATTATGAAAGGTATTGCAATTATGTTGGGAATATTTCTAAACACCTTTAAAAGAGAAACTGAAATCAATCTGGAACATTTCCGTCTGCTATTTGGGGGCAGGGGGAAGCATCCTTTCACTAACGTACAGACTGCAAGGTAAATGCTACAGAAGAGACTGTCAGCTCTTCTTATGCTGTCACTTATGCCTGGATGAGGAGACTCCATGTGACTTGAAGGCTTTTGCAAGACAAGTACATAGCAACACCTTGGTGAACACAGTAAATACTTCCATGACAAAGTAATATTAGGGAAGAACTGATGTATTTTTAGCCATATTTTAATGCAAATTAGCAGCTGGAAACACAGGAAAAAGCCAGCACTATCTGACAAGATTTCTTTCTTTAAACTGACAGTGATCTACAACCCTCATCTTGGGAATTTCTTTGGTAAAGGTTTTGGAATTATTCACAACTAGTAGCTTTAAACCACTGCTTTACGTTAAATAATTTGTGCTATTGAGGATATAGCCTCATTATCTACTCAATACTTATTTAACAGATTGGAAGAGGTTAGCAGAGTAATGCACTAAAGTTACTGAAGCATTTAAGCATTCTGAGTAAATATATATTTGCCTCCCTGTTATATCGTCCACATCATTCAGTCTCAATTACCACACTAATAAACCATAGTTATCTTCATCTCCTACTGCAGATAGCATAAGGATACATGACAATAAAGGTACTTTAAAATACTACCATTCACTCTATCTTATAATATTAGGAGTATCCAGAGTCCTCTTGAATCATGTTATAAATTCTTTCATACAACTGATTGTGGTAAGGCACTTGGTGTTAAATGTGAAGCTCCAGTAATTCTCCATTATGACTCCAGGAGTGCCTTTTATTAAGTGTTGACAGTGCACCTAAGTACAGAGCAGGGTGTCAATCATGACTGGAGCTTCTGCATACTACCTGAATATGATCACACTTAAAAGATAAATACGTACTGTTTTGCCTGTCTGCACACCTGCCTGTCAGATAATTTCTTATGCATCTCCTGTGTTTCTCTTTTTTTTTTTTCCTGTCTGCTAGGCTTCTAACAAAGACAGCCTGGCATTAAGAACAGCAACTGTACGAAGACTGGCAACCTGGCAACTTTTTTAAAACTTGAAGGCATTAGAGGAGCTTTATGCTAACTTTAGGAAGTCACTTGCCATGGCTGTGCAGGCACAGTAACTGCTTGGGGGTTCAGTGGAGTTTCTGAGCTGTGCAAGAGCTCCAGCTGAGCCTGACCAGATCAGATCAGCCCACAGCTCACAACGGAGTTACTGTATCACATGCCTCGAAGAATGCTCCCATTCATCAGTTGGAGGTTTTCATTAAAGCCACTAACCCTCCTACTACTTTAAACAGAAAAATAGACAGTACAGGTTTGGGGTGAACTAAGGAGATTGAGTGCTAACCGGTATGGTGGTCTGAAAACCACTATTTACTTTATTGTCATATTGATATAAATTCTACGGTGTAGTATTTATATCCTGAAAAAGAGGTTGCTTACTCATTCCTTGTTCAGAGTAGTGCCACTGCAGTTAGTCTGATGTTCTTTCCGGGGAAGCGATCAGCAGGCTGTAGTAGCATATAAAAAAACCATACATGAACGTACATCATAAGTGCACACACAAATATTGTGAGCACAAATGATTGCTCTTGAAAACCTAGGTAGCCATTTTGAAAGTAAGGATGAAACTGAGAATGAAATTACTTCTTTCCATAGAATCAGGAAAAAACCGAATAGGAGTAACACGGGAATGAAATCAAAGTACAAATTGCAGGGCTGCACCATGATCTTTTTTGCCAGTCTTCCTTCTGTGCTGACATACCGAAAGCAAACAAGAAGCCTTGATAGGAGGCTGGGATGTACAGGCATTTTGTCTTAAACGGACAGACATTTTTGCCTTAAACATTTCTTGGTACAACTGGTATGAGTTCATTGCAAGGTTTCTGGTCCTACAGAGGCAAGACTAAAACCCACAGCATGGTTTTAGTCCCTGCGGTCTGCCTACAGAGGCAGGAGTGAATGCCCATGCATCATCCTGTGGTTTTGTTGCCTGCAAACCGCTACCTGCACACGTGCAAGGACACTAGGGCGATGACCTCGGGGAGCATATCATCTGATACACCCCAAAAGTGTCACCCCTGGGACCACACGGGACATACCGAGCCTGGGCAGAACCAGACCACACCTACCCTTGCCTTGCATCACACCCACCATGCAGATGTATGAAGTTTCTTGGCACCGGGTGGAGACCTTGGAACTTGGACTGTATAAAATGGTACCATCAAAAGCTCTGTGTTCACCCTGCTACTGAAGATCGAGGAACACATACCCACCACTGAAGAATCAAAGACTGAGGACCAACAAGACGCCATGGACCCATGGTGGTGGCTATTCTTGCAACTCTATCCCGAATGCTTGCTTGATTTCTTCCTTTTTATTCTATTCCATCCTATTGCTACTATTTTCTAATTTTCACAGTAAAAGCTATTTTGGGTGTACGGCATTTGACCTCATTTGTGTCTTAGTGTCATTCTTGGGATCATATTGAAACCTCCCCAACACTGGATCGGGACAGAGGCACACAATGTGAAGAGCAGTTTGAGGCATGAATTTTGCATCTGTGATCACCCTTAAGGACATGCAGCCTCTCATCAGATTTGACAGTGCAGAGGCCTTTCATAAAGACCACTTCAGCCTAATTTATAAGGAGCCATGTTCTAGTTTTAACATGTTTAGATTTTAATCTGTACATTGCAAAACAGCCTGGGTTTTTTTACCTGGAGTTAGCAAATATCTAATCAAAGATGTGATTTTAAAGTCTTTTCTGCAATCAATAGTTCAAAGCAATGAACGATCACATGCCCTGCTACACGATAGTAGGAGAGGTGCAGCGAGACTGTCGGTACACAGGTGAAACTAAGAGAGACGGTAATAACCCCTTATGTGACGACTCGTGCAATAACCATCACAATGCACTCTTGAGTTTGCCATCCAGTCTGGTGTCACATGAAAAACTTTTTGTGCATGTTTCCTCTAGTTTGGAGAATAGAAAGCTCCCTAACTGAGGAAGGAGGATTCTAAAAGAACCCAAAAAGCAATCTGAAATGAGAGACTACAGAACTGTGAAGAAGCCTGTGGGTTAGCTGCCTTATTTACATGTCAAGGGCTTCGGTATCAGCCCACCATACTGCTCCATTATCTCTTGGAGAGCAGAATATATAGGTGTATGTCTCACCCACTCATACGGACAAATACATAATGTTATGTAACTATTTCATAAGTCATGTCCATATAAAGTCAAATACAAATATCTATTATAGAATAACAAGCTTATTTTTAAAATACATTCTGGATAATCTTCATCCATAAGAAAACAACACTAAAAGAGGCCACCCAAGTCCTATCAGTTGCCCAGATTTATCTTCCAAGATAAAGTCCCTTTTCTTCTTGAGCACAAATCCTTTTCACAATACTTATGAAACACAGGGTGATTTGGAGATACTTTGTGTGAGGTGTGGCCACATAAAAATCACTTAGCTTTCAGACCCTTTTCAGCTTTTTTGAAAGTTTCAGACATGAAAAAATACATGTATTTGATAAAAGACTTACACTTCTTGATCTTATCTCAACTTTTAATTTAAAGTTATAAAGAAGTCACATTAGGTATACCAAAGCCCTACTACAACAATAGTGCATGAGCTTTTAGCTGTAAATGCATTGGTAATAAAAGGTGCTTAGAGTACTGTATGTTACTCACTGCAATGTGGCATGTAATGAATGAATACTAATTTACTCTTCAGAGCATCTAAGGATTTCAAAGCAATATACAAATATTGAATTAAGTTTCCCAAAGATGTAATTAAATATTATATCCGTGTATAGAGCAAGCACAGGAATCTGGGCACAGTGTCCAAAATCACCCATATTCCAATGGCTGTAAACAAGATCCACTCGCTCCGAGACCAAAATCGAGTCTTTAAAGCCAGACGGACAAATCGGCAAAAGCTATGCCTCTTGGCCTATAGGGCAAGTTGCCCTATTAGGGCAAGTGAACTGAAAGTGGTCCATTAGTACTTGGATGGAGATGGCAAAGAGAATGAGAAAGTATGAAAGATTTAATCATCAGAAATGCACTCAAAGAGGAAAAGGCAGAAGAACCTAAGTGAAAAGTACTTTAAAAGGAATGAAAGTAACATGATGACTGTAGCTAACAAGCTAATACCTTTTGCTACTCATAAAGACCATCTGATAGAGCTATAGGTGAACTAGATGAAACTAGTAGTAGAAACGTTCATAATTTACAGCATACACACATTTTTGTTGTGCATCATTCAAAAGTGATACCATGCTATCTTGTAGAAATTTCTGCATTTAGTAGAAACAATTTGAGAGCAGAGAGGTATTTAATAGCACCACTTGTCACTTTTGAACAGTGAAAGATCTTCAGTATCCCAGTCAAAAACCTTGAAATGTGTTGAAGTCTCTAAGGCTGTACTCTGTGCAAAAGACAGATGAAGAGCAGGCTATATTATTTCCACTTTAAAAAGACCTTGAATCTCTCTGGTAAACGTTGAGAGCCAAAAAGAATGCAACCCCTTTAAGAACCAAAAGGAATGCAAACTCATTATAAGTGCCGCTGTGATAAAAGCACTGAGTCCTACTGTGTTTCCAACTTCATGCTGAAGTAAGGTCTCATTGTTCTACCCACCGACATGCCTGCCAACGTGGGAGAATTTTAGATGCAAACGGAAGACTGAAAGACTATTCTCCACTCACCCATTTTAGAGCAGCCAGTGATTTAGCTGCTTGTCACTTCTGCTTTTAGTGAAGACCACTCTATATAAGAGTTGTAGGATACGTCAGTACCATTCTGAAAATCTGTAAACACAGAATAACCTGTTTCCTAGATGCTCTCCATCCACATGGCTGCTTCTCTACCAGCTTATGGACTGCCTGCTTAGAGGCTGTCTGGCAATATATTAACCCCTTGGGCATGTACAGGCAAGGAGGATACCATCAGCTCCAGGACGTGTCTCAGTCAGACTTCTTGCAAACCAGCAAAACCTGCAAAACCGGCCATTCTGGTGATGCAGGTGGCTTCAGAAGTACCTACAGCATTTATAGACACACTCACAGGGATATTCTGGTAACTCAGATCGAAAAATGTATTCTTTCCAGAAAAGGTGCATCTTTTGTTCATTAGTCTCCTGTTCAGCTCAGTTGACCTTAGTTTTATTTCAAACCTTGATTGCTCTAACATTCACTCTGCTGCTCAGCCAGCAGCCTATGGGATTACAAGTAAAATGTTGGAAGAAAGAAAAAAGACAACATCTTTCTCACTGGCAAATCAAGGAAGGATTCATCTGAATATAGACAACTAACTTCAAACGTGTCACTTTAGTCTCCCTTTACAGTTGACAGAGAGCTAGTCAGGACTGTCAGTGTCATCTAAGATAAGATTCATGTTACTCTAAACTAGAAGTTTGCACATGATCAGACGAGTCAAGCACTACTAAAGTGCCTATTTCCTCTCCTTTAACTACAAGAAGATCCTTGAGTACCTGGCACAGCTGTAGACAGCAAAATAGGGGTGAGATGAAGCCTGCCTTAGAATAGAGATTCTGCGGTCCCTCCACAGAGTCTGCTTCACCCGTGTGTCTACTCATTTACACTGTGCTGGCTTACTCATATTGCAGACATAAGAATAAGCACACGAGAATTGTGGAATCAATTGGGAATTGTGAAGCATCTTGCTATACGAGATGCTTCAAGTGCCCTTTCCTTACAAGCATGGTCCAGATTTGAAATTTGCTCATCACCACCAAGCCTAAATTTTTGCAGTTAGCCAGAAATGACAATAATAATAATATTAATAATTACAAAAAAGGGGGGGGGGGGAAAACCCCCACCACAAAACAAAGAAAACTTCAGAAAATATATAACAGGTAGGAAGAAAGAAAATTATCATCAGACAAATCAAAGAAAATGCTGTACTGTTTAACTGTAATCTCTGTTTTGCTTGCAAAATTGAAACAGAACAATAATTCTTCTGTCCTTGCCTCTTCTTTCAGAAAGCCAAATGTTCTCCTGTATCAATCTATGTGCCAGGCTACTCATCTCTCTCTCCTTAAGGGGTCTTCCAACATTTCCATTTATTTTATCATCAGCATTCAAAGTAAAACATAAAAGAACTGGAGATATTGGATCTTTGGTTCTGAGCGATTACCGAACAAGAAATGCTTTCCTAATAAGACTTTTAAGTCAGCCCATCCCTGCTGTACCAACAGTTACAAATCAGAACAATTTACCTTTTTTCCCCTCCATGGATGCACAGTAATCCCTTCTTTCACCTTGTGGTGGTGACAGGATACATACACTCAATCAGTCCTTGCTCTCCAGCCTGTGCAAGAGAACAATAATTAAAATCTTATATATTCATGCAAGTACTGCTCATAGTATTTTCACATTAGTTTGATTGCTGGGAAAGGTGTTTGATTCACATTGTCTGTTATACCAAAACAAAACCATAGCTCCTCACTTATGCTGAGTTAGTGCTTGCTGAATAGAGAGAGAGCATTTGGATTAGTTTGTCTTTCACGGCCTACCCTGCCTTTCTTTTGTTGTCAATGACCAAATCCCTCACTGGCTTCACGGTGAGCTGGACTGAGTCTATGATCCCATAGAGTTTATATTGTCTTGCTTATATCTAACTGACATATTTTATGATAGCACTGGTAAAAACACTCGATGATAACCGATTGTCTAACTCTGGTTTCCAGTTTAGCTGGAAAACAGACACATTTCTTACTTGGTCAGTTATATCTTAACGTGAAGCTTGATTACTGATTAAGAAATGCACTCCATGGATCTGTGTCTCACGTGCACCAAGAAAAACTTACACACTTCCAGATCCATCATAACTTCAGCTATCCAGAAAGTAACCAGATTAACAGATGGTAAAAAAATCCTACAAGACCATATGTAGGAGAAGTATTTCTTGATTGGAATCAAAGACCAGAAGAGATTTCCTGATCTATCAATTTCAACCTCTTGTGATTTCAAGAATTCCACTTTAAAATTTGTTAAGTTCTTCCATATTTTTTGGTCATTTTTGAAAATTGAATCAGAGCATTTTAATGGTCAAGAACCTTCTTTTAATTTCCAGTCAACATACATTTATAGTTGGCTTATATACATTTGCTCTTGTGCCAGCATTGCCCCTTATCTTGAAATTATTCTCAAGTCCCGGTCAGATTAAAACCAAGACAAATTATGGAACATTAAAATGCATGGTTGAAAGCTGGGGAAAAAAAAGAAATGGGCTTAAATCAACCCATTTATAATAATACAGCCGTAGGCCTTCTATCAAACACATCAGGGGAAAAAATGGGAGTAGGATTTTTTTACTGTATTTTTTTAACCCTGAAAATGTCAAACACTAACTATGGGTTACAATTCAAGAAACACAACAGGATGTATGCTTGTAGAAAGGTGGAACTACACTTGTACAGAAAACATTTCTTATCCTTCTGGAAATTAAGACAAGCTAGTTTAACAAGTCATATGTTTTAATCATCTTCATCAGAAACTGCCACTTTCTTGACCATTTGCTTATGTGTAAAATGTCATGCTTAGAGGATGATGCTTCAGCTGCATATTTCACATGAGAACTACGCAAGCTTCCAGTTCAGCGAAGTTCTTACATATGTGCTTTCTCAAACATTTCAGTCCACTTTGTCAGGGTATCCAGTATACATTTCTGTGACTCTCATTCATTTCAAAGGAAGTCTTCTATCAGTTAAGGCATAACGAAAACAGCAGGATAAGATTTTAATTTATTTGGAAGCCAAAAGTATCTATTTTTCAAGTGTCAGAGTAAAAAACTGTTTGCATAGGATTTAGCTTTCCTGCTCCTGAGGAACTAACTTTATTAGTTCATGTGGGTGACATAATGTTTGGAGCAAGGGAGAAATGACTGCTCTGACTCAATGGTCACTGGTGACATTCACCTTATATACACATCAACTAAGGCCTATTGACAACAGAAATTCAATTTATACCTGGAAAAATGGATATGAATGTAAAACTTTATGGAAACTCCATGACAGATTTTTGTATTCTGTTCAGTATTTCAGTGAACCTTCCAAGTAAAAGCTGCTTGAATTACTCTGAGTACCTATGTGTTCCATGAAAATGAGCAACAAAATTTTTATGACATATTCTTGGCAAAAATACTTCCAGCCAGTTCTGTCACAAAGGTATGATGGATGAAGGATTGCAGCCTCATTCTACAAATGTCAGTGGGGAAAATATCTGTAAACTATTTATGGACTAAATGACAATTTCATTTCACTTGCAGAACTACTATTTTTTGTGTTGCCAATGCATGCAGAACTTGGTACATGTGGAGCACAGAATCTGCTCATACGTATCTTCTTCTCTCTTTCCTCTATATTGCATATATTTTATTAATACATTAATAGACCCATATTAATTGCGTATGTTCTGTGCAACCACAGGTAGGAAAGGGACAGGGTGACTTGCCTTGGTTAGTCACTCTGTATCACAACTCTGTCCAATGGAGGTTTGCCTCCTTTCATGACTGTGATAGAAATAATCACACAACTTTGTTGTGTCTTTGGTCTTGAATCATGGTCTCCCCTCACTAGAAAAATGGTAATATTAAAGAATGGTATACTATCCACATACCGTAAAATGTTGTATATCTGTTAGGTACACCAGTTTGCCCATTTTTCATCACTATGACCACTATAAATGATGGGCAGCAAAACGTGTAATACATCTAGCCATAGCCCTAGGCACCATGCTAGGACCAAGCAGCCTTTGGTGAGGAACTAGATATCCATGTTTGTTTAGGACTGGCTGGAGCACAGTATACCCCTGAGAACCATCCCAAGCCTGCCCCAAATGATGTCCAACAATTCTGTGTCCCCAAAAGGGTATTTCTTTGGCCATGGTTCACCAAAGTAGAAAAAAATCCAAACCAAACCAAATAAACTCGATAACTGAAATGGTTTTAGTAATTAGATGTCCTGTTACATCAGCTGCTCATGACTAAAGATTTCACCAGGCAGATACAGAAGTAGTTCAGGCATTTGAGAACTTGGATTAGAGTCACCCCAAAAGCCTGTATATGCTGTACACATGGAATGTGAAGAACATCTACAATGTTCCTTCTGTCCAATGCTAAGTAAATGTCTATTTCCCCCTAATTTACTGGTCACCAAAATCTACTGAGTAGTGATTGAAAGGGAAAATCTATGCTAGAAAGACACTGTGCATCCTTCAGACACCGGCGAATATTTCCAGTGCAAATCTGTTGTTATAGCCTGAAAATTCTCATCGGGCAACAGTGACATGCTGTATATGAACAAGCCTCTGACTGTACAAAATGATGGAGAAAATTAAGTAGTCTCTTACTCTGGTCAGAAGTACATTATGAATCTAAAATTAACTATGGCCCTTATCTTGAAATGTGCTCACATGAAAAATGTTTAAAAAGTGTTCTGGTTCACATAACAAAAGCAAAATTTAGCTTAGTGGATCACTAAAACTTTAAAAATTACAGCTTCCACAACACAGCTACTTCTGTTCTAGTCATCTTTACTTACACAAGTGTTTCTTGACATAAATAAATTTTAAAAGATGAGTAAAATCATTCTAGAACCATATGTTGGTAAATTCTTGTGAGATGTTGGTTCTCCTGGTTCCTAGTGCAATTCAGGTGGTCTCAGTGAAGTTCCTCTCAAATTGTATAAGTAAAATAAGACTCAAATGTTACTGGTTTTTGTATGTATATGATTTATAAAACACATGCATAACTTTTGCCTGCTTATTTTCCAGTGGACAGGTGTATTGTTAAACTCTATTACAACGAAATAATAAAGTTTGTTGTATCACCTTTAAGACATCCCTCTGCCCATGTTTTGAAATGAATGTTGTGAGTTTTCCTTTTGTCTACTTCTCACACGGTTTTTTGCATCCCAAACATTAAATCACATACAACATATCCTAGTTATTTTTTTTTCCTTCCTTCAAAAGTAAACTTAATGAGACAGAAAACTTGTATAGAAAGACACTTAAACCACTGGATATAGTATCAATGGAACAACAACAACGAACAACAAATCTGAAATATCTACTGCTTCATAGTCCAGAGTAATATGGATGCAAGAGGGCTGGAAAGTATTTGCTTCTTTTTACGTTAAGAGTATTCAGGTAGTAACAGCTTTTGTCACTCAGTCCTATAAGCCATGTATAGTACCTTCAAGTAGCACTGCTGACTTCAGTTAGTCCATGAAAGTGCTCCTGACTGTGAGTAAGAGTATTGGCATCTGATCTCAACAAGTAGAGAATGTGACTGTCCATTAGAGATGGTTCATTTTCCTCTTACAAACAGTCATTCAAAATTAATCAATTTCAGTAGGGAAAATGATAATCTAGCTTGCGTTATTAACAAGTTTGCTGAGAAAGAAAGGCAATAAAAATAGGCTGCTAATGAAACTTTTAGATCTTCAAATGTATTCTCCAATTCTTTGTCGCTACTTTAACACACAGTAGCACTGAGAGTTGTCGTGTGAGGGTAAGCATTGACGCTGAGTAAGAATGCATAGAGAGCCACTTCATTTATGTAGGAAACTCACTGCTACACCAAAGAAGGTATGTAACACTGTGGCACTATAGAATCAAAATGTGGGACATGTTCTCTACCCACTGTAGCATCTTTTCCTCTAAGGCTGTTAAAGCACCAAAGAACTAATGCATATAATGAAAAAAAAAAAAAAAGAAAGATCAGAGAAATTTCTCCCAACACATAGCTGGCATATTTTGCTGGGTTTGGCTGGGGTAGAGTTGATTTTCTCCATACTAGCTGGTATGGGGCTGTGGTTTGGATCTGTGCTGGAAACAGTGCTGGTAACGCAG
>JANZLQ010000009.1:6602989-6614149 GCA_026212715.1 Elanus axillaris | reverse complement strand
AGTGCATTTTGTATCCCCTTTAAACACGGCCAATGTGTGTGTTTAATAGAGGAGCTGCGCAGCTTGGTTTCAGTGGGCAAAGGGAATGTGACTCTAAATACTTATAAAATTATTAGGATTTGCCCCAGAATAATTTTAAAAGCTAGCACAATGAATTTTTTGATCTTCTTCTGAATCTAGCTTACTTCATGCAAAAGCTATTAAATATTGCTATGTAAAGAAAATGCAAACTATAATGCCTAGTACAAGGTCACAAATTACAGGAACTAATTTTGAAATGGTAATACTTAACTCAATACATTAGAGATACTCTGCCTAAATATGTATTTCTTGCATTTAATTTTGCAAATAAGCAAATAAACATGTAGTTTACTAAGTATTTTGAATGACCCAGTCGTCACCCTTAGGCACTTCAGCATATTTTGAGAAACAGGTCAGAATTTTCAGATATAGATGCCTAAATATAGAGATTTATATCTATACGTAGGCTCACAAATAAATTATATTTTTAATGCTGATATTTCCTTTCATTTCAACAGACTTGGCAACTCAGTTCAGTACCTAAAAATCAAACTAATTAATTTATATTTTTATATATTAAGAGATGCTTTCATCTTTGCAGATTCTAATAGGTAGCAAATTCTGAGGTATTTTAATCCAGATCCACCTGACCTTAAAAATTAAGATACCACAGAATCATAACTCCCTCCCTGTTCTACTGAACAGCAGTTCTGTGATAGTTTTACAGCAACTGCCTGAAACAGTATTTGCACTTTAATTCACCCCACAGATTCTGCATAGCTCAAGGGCTCCTTTTTGCAGGACCTGAACTGAAAGACAGCAGAAGTCAACAGAAACCTTCTCCTTCACTTTAACAGACATGAATTCATAAAAGTCTTTCTTTTTTCCCTTTTTGCTGTTTTGCCTACTATCAATGTTTTTTTTACTGTAATGATTTATAACACTAATGAATTTAGTAAGCACTGTACAGTCTCCACACTATGTTGTGAGATGTAGTCTCTATGATAAATGCATTATCAACACAAGTATTTTCATAAATTAGAATGATCAGGTTTTATGAAATTACGAGACACACTGCTATTACTGTTAAATACAAATGTTCAGAAAATAGGTGCAAAAGTGTATTATCTAATATTATATATTAATTATATATTATATAGTCTTTAATGGTAATAAAAATTAAACTTGTGCATCTTGCAAACCACAACAAAAGATGAAGTCTTGTAAAGGACTTGACTTCAGATTTTGAGGGAGTAACTGAATTGTAATGCTAGAAGGAAAGCGGTAATTTAGATTTTGTTGAACCCTGATGAGCACACTCATTTAGGTATCGCACTTCAGTAGCTTAGCTATCTTTTGGTGCAAACACTTGGTCCTACACTCGTACATTAGATTTCGTATTTGCAGGCCCTCCCTCTTTCCAACTGCAATAACACGGCAGGCCTACGCATACCCAGAACCCCCAGATAGCCTTCCCCTTGGAAGGTGACGGAATAAATTCTCCAAAATCAGCTTCTACAAAACAATTGTGTCGCTCACTCATGCAAGGGTATGTCGTCAGAAGCAAAAAGATTAAAAACAACAAAGTCAGCCCATGTCCTGGTTCACCTAAACATTACCCTTCCCTTGTAAGTTTTAGCAAGCCACGTTTATTAGTGCTCATTCTTGTTCACAGTGGCCAAAACCTCTAACCCTCTTTGTATCTGAAAATTGGTTTAAAGCCGGACAAAATCATCCCATGGTCTTTAAAAGCTAAAAACTTCTGCTGAGGCCTTTATACAATTCACACTTGTAGCAACTGCACACCATACGGGAAGCCGAGTTCTGCCACAAGCTGAGGGCAATGGAATAATACGTGTTAATCAAATCCAGACCAGATAGTGAATTTCTCTCTCTCCTTCCCCCCTCCAAGACTCACAAATTGCATTTCAGGTACTGCTGGCAAGACTGTCAGCAGTGTCACATTTAGAAGAAAAAACGTCTGCTCACAAGCAAGGCATTCTGCTGTGTGTTCGCTATAAAAATCAGTTGCAAAAAATGATGTTGCAGATAAGAAACATTAAGAATGACTCCACGATGTAATTACAGCTTCTCTTGTGTAATGTTTCTTCAAAAAAGACTGGAGAAATCAGTATTTCTCATAGCAAGAGAAATCTCTTTCCTCCTTTTTATTATTTTGTCTCAGAAATCTGTAACATACTCCTATGGTAATATTGCAGTTTATGGTCCTGATTATTACCTCAGCTATGTTTTCCATGGACTGCAACCCATAGGAAGGTAAGAAAGTCCTTGGTTTGTTAGCTTATGGGACATTCCAAGAGTCAGAGGGCATGGGCACCGGATAGGCAATGGATAAGGGCAGGCTAGGTTGGGGGACAGGACACAGGTTCCTATGATAATGCTTGTAACTGGGTACAAGGGTTAGAGCACATGTATCAGCATGCATTATATTTCTTCTTTCTACCTTCACATCTGTGACCTGGCTTTGAAACGGAATATTGTGTTTTTCAGGGAGATAGGGTGTACCACATAGCCACATCTGAGAGAAAAAGCAAAAAATAAAGACTACCACGTAAACGACAGATGAGTAGTCTCAGACAGAACTGACCAGATTTTTTTTTCCAAAATGCATCTCTAGGGAGTGGATGAGGAATCCCCACTTGTCAGAATGAAAAATGTTTCAGAGAAATACACTTATTTTGAAGAGAATTTTAGCAGCCCAGAATGAAATGTCTAGTCCAAATAAAAGAGACTCTTACCAAGATCTCATGAGTTTGTGACATTTGTCATGGTGGTGTAGATCAGTGTTTCTGCTGCAGCGTTGCATGTGGAGAGGTTACCCGGGGCAATAGCTTTAAGGGTAAAGGGGCCACTAACTGCTGCTCTTACCATAAAACGACTGCCTGTGGTGAAACAGAAGGCGCAGGCTGGGCTGTGCTGAGCAAACACGCAATTGAGACAAAATGTCTTGTGTTTCTTGCACCTACCTCAGAAATTCCCTCTTTTTATGAATGAAAATGTGCATGTTCCGTCTGGAGAAATAACCTCTTGGACTCTCAAGGCTGGTTAGCACAGGTTCACGGATCATGAACCTAATAAAAGGCAGGCAGTTAAAATGTCACTATTGCTTTTAGCAAAGCAAGCTGGGAACCTAGAACAACGGCAAGACGTTCACTACCAGAAGCACATCTTTCATTGCTAGCAATGAGTATTACACTTTAAACTGCTGGGCTAGATAAGGCCTGCATGCTGCACATACAAGAAGATAGAAACATAAGCAGGACTGCTACAAAACTGAGTAAAAAGGTGAAATACTCCTGTTATTCCAGTGGCACCGTAAAGACTAGCAGCTGCAATACATCCCTCTAAAATAATCAAACCAAATGTATTATTCTCTACACACTACCAACCAGAAATACAGTAATATCAGGTTTTCCAAGGACATACGTAAGTAAAAAATCCCTTTTTTTTTTTTTTTCTAATTCCATTAAAGCAGAAATATCACAGTAATGAAAGTATCTGTGTAGGGATAGCTTAATTAGTATTTTCAGTTCTCAGAAAAGAGAGAACTAGTAACTCAAGTCAATATATTTTCAGTTAATTGTTACTGCTGTGCAACAAAGAATAAATTTGTGCACATTTACAAGGTGAGGTGAATTTCTGAGGCTTATCTTTCAAATGAAGTACTTTTTTTGATCAAAAGCATCTCATAACTACTGTTTGCTGCTTTTATCTCACCGCTGCTGTACATCACTTTATCTGCTGGAAAAGCTTGCACATTTTGCACAGCAATATGAGACAACTGAAATATAAAACATATAAAAAAAATTTCATAGTGCTATTGCTCCATTAATGTTTTGTATATTAAGCAGCAACAATACCAGTAATGAAACTTCTATGCTACCATGATGGCAATGGTAGGGAACCTTTTAGTTAAGTAAAAACCCAACACATTTTACTGTAGATTACATTCCCTGAACACAATGTTCTGAGGTGAAAAATTATTTCCAGAGGTAGTACTAATGTTGCCATCAGGGGAAAGCAAAGTTATTTCAACATAAAGAAAATATATTTTATATTAAAAAAAAAAAAAAATTTAAATTCCCTTACAAAAAAAGGAAATTTTATTTCCTTGTGACCCACCACCACCAAATGAGTGTTGTGTTCTGTTCACCAACTTTGATCAAAAAGATGAAACAAGACCACCGCTTCAGCAGAGGCAATGTGTCTTTTAACTGCTTAAAAACTGGCTTAAAATAACACCACTAAAAAAGAGGAACTTGGGATTTTTTTTCAAAAGAGCTTTCAATCACTCTTAAAAAAAAAAGAGAGAATTTTGAGACCAATATTTTCTTTTGTTCATTCCTCATGCTGTTATCATGTCCCTGCTAGCAAATCAATAGTTCACTGTTTCTTTTCTATTCCTTACATCATTTTAAACTGTGAACTCTGCCCTTGTCTAACATAATACAGGGAGCAGAAGTGCAAACACTGGTGCCGAGTGCATCCCTAACAGACCAGGAGAAGCAAGATATGATGTGAGAATCAGATTCTCATTCTGATGCTTTTTTGAAGGACTGTGCATTTCCACAGTTCTCCAGAAAGCAGTCTCCACCTTCATTCCCTGAACGATGCTCCCATGCATTCCTGAGCTTGCAGTAACATACCAGCCTTGTAAGGGCATAGTCACTATTTTGCCGTCATCAAGAAAACGCTGCGATTCATGTTCTTTACACTTTAGTCTTAATTTATATTTTGAGCTACAGTACTTTAACCTTTGGACTGTGGATAATTTCTCCCCAAATGATTTAGCCTACTGACCATTTCCTATGACTAACCATATATCCTTGTTTGCAAAGCACAGTTTTCATTAAATTTAATTACTTTCTCCTACAGCTTGCATGGGAAAGGTTCATGGTAAAGGTGCAGCTATTCAATAAGTGCAGCTACTAAACAAGGCCATCTGCTATTAAAATCTACATAGTAAAGGTGAAGCTACTAAATTAGGGTGATTACTGTTTGAGGGTGTTTCTAAATGAAGACATATGGGTAAGCTTTTGCACCTGTAGTGCATTTTGCTATACACAATGTTTTAAAAAATGATGTTTCCATGTCTTGGCTGTTACAGCATTGTCATAATAAACTAATTTCTATAAACATGAAATGCATTCTTTTGAAAGTTTTGGTCCATTAGGAATTCAGGTGAACACTTGACTGCAAGAAATTCTGAGGTTTATAACGAATTTCAAAACCTCTACTATATTTCAAAGAAAAAATCTCTTAAAAAATTACTACAGATTTGTCTATACTGTCTTGTGAATGGCACTCAGATGAAGAACCCAAGTTCCCAGTGAATCACTCAGGACTGGCTCATGGACAATCTTCTCAGGCTGGCACACTCTAGAACAAACTGAATTCCTTCACCTCCCATGGCACTTGGCCCGTGTCTTCTCCAAACCACGCTTTACTCCTTGTAGTCATGAGACACAGTTCTGTGTTTGTGGTTTCTCATTTCACAGTACCAAAATAACTGCTCTTACACCCCACCAGAACAATGTTCAGCCACAGCTGTGTGTGACACCTTCTGGGGCAAGGCATGAAGCATTTGAAGGGAAAGGTCTCCAAATACGGTGTTTGTCATAGTCAGGGGAGTCAAACCTGGCATAATCCATATCCCTGATGGACGTGTTTGGAAGAGACCCTGAGGCACGCTATCCCATCTTCTGTGATCAGGTATTCTTTCTGAGGGAAGTAATTGAGTCACTTTAGAAGAGAGCTCAGAAATGAATTAGCACGTATGCAAAGTGTGCAAGGGTCTGGGAATGGAGTAAAGAGCAAGTCAAACTGTCGGTGTAGGCACCACCTAAAATGGTGGAATATGACTGTTCTTTGTAGAATAGAACATTCTCATTACATTACTCATAGAGAAAAACATTCTCATTATAAAACAGAGTTTTGGGGGACTATTACTTTTCTAATTGTTAGTATGCCCCAGGACTTCCATTATTTTCCTGAAATCCTGTGGTAGACAGTTTAGTTCCCTTGAGCACCTCCTTCAGACTGTAATGATTTTCTACATCTGGTCAATGTAATAGAAGTAATCACGTAATATTAATCCAATATGAATTTCACTGGATTACTCTTGTTGATTTCAGTGGATTTTGAATGACAATTCACAAGTGACCAAGAGGTGACACCAGAGTTTGGAAGACCAGAGGACCTGTCATTCACCTACATTTTTCCTCAACTTCACACTTCAGCACTGATGTCCCCAAGCTACATTTGCTGTGGTTCAAGTTGCATTTGGTGCTGTACTAACACAAGATCAGATGACCTAAAGAGGTAGACGGTCTTTGCAACCCATACTACTTCACAGGTATTTCATAGTCATAAAAATCTAATTAACATAATAATGAAGCACACTTATTTTATTAATATTATTTCTTTCTTTCCTTGATCACATGCAATGTGTTTTTTACTTGTAGATCTTTGTGGCAAGGCCCAGAGTCAGCCAGAGCTTTGAGGAAGTTTAGCTAAAATTTCTCATTGGAATGAGCATCCTGAAATATGAGATGCCTTTTAAATCAAGCTGGCTTTATTAGACTACAAATTTGAATACTTTACTTCTTCAATCAAGACAGCCATTTAAGACAGAACAGATCCAAAAATCTCCTCCTTCCCACATTTTCTTTGCTTCCAGGTTTGCTCGTAGCACTACAGAAGGTTTCTGAGATGTAGCAAGCTGTGCAGTGATGATCTACCTCTGCCGCCTCAGAGTCTGCCTGTCTGCTCCCTTCTCCTCTCAATCATCTCTTCACAGCTGCAGGCTGCCAATGCATTGCTTTGTCTCTGTGTCTGCCTGCGCTGTGCTACAACCTAGCCGGTCTCCGCTCCTGCAAGGGAAGGCTCAGCTGGTCCTCTGCAGCAGCAACCTGCCACCTCCTTCCGGGAGGGTCTATCTCATCTAATCACTTCTCTCTTGGAAATACATAAATAAATAGACAGATATATCACAATCTCAATGACTTTCTCCTTTTTTGAGAAAACTGAACTTTAATATAGGACAGTATCTTCCAAAGAATTATCTGGCAAATACTTTTTAAAATAGATGATGGTAGTTTGCCTAATATAGAGAGAGAGAGATAGAGAGAGAGCAAATTGACTGATGTTTGGAAATCAGTTGAAGCCGGTGGTTTCTTAGGATTTTCTGAATTAGGCCATCTTAATCTATATCTACCTAAAGATGTCTTTCTGGCGCCTTGAGTCAGATGTTCACATTTGAATATTGCCAAAAAGTTGTCACCTGTCTTTAGGTTGCTTAGTAGTTTAAAAGGGAAAGCAAGGAAGGATGGAGCAAGCACTAGTGAGCTGACTATTGAAGGCTTTCAGTTTCTCTTAACCTGCAGAAATTTATGGAAATTTAGTGATCCTTAGAAAGCCTGGCTGACACTGCTTGGAGCTATGGCACTCTTGACAGATATCAGGGCAGCCTTGCTCCTAGGAACATAAAGAACCCTTGCTGCTTCGATACCCTGCAAGGGATACAGGTAAAACTCCCTAAGAGTCAAAGACTCTATTCAACTCTGACATGTGCCACACTGAATATATACCCCATTTTCTTAACACCTCTGTACGTTTTTGCCATATTAAATATATATCAGATTTCCCTAATATTTGTGTACTATACACATTTTAGCCTATTGACATTCTACAAGTGCTAGGAGGCACAATAAAAGTTTCTATATGTAAGCATATTCCAAATAAAATCCCTTGCAACATTCTTCAGTAATTTTTTTGCTTAACAAAGTTAGCTCAGAATACTCTCCAGCTTTTAAGAAAAAGATCATAATATTGAAAAAAACCCTGCATTATTTCCAATGGCCTCACAAAGCAGCCAGGCTATTAAGTAAAGTGCTATTAGGTAGAGATTAAACAATCTTACCTTTTCCAGACCAGTAACTCATGTTTTTACTGTACTGAATTAGTTTGGGACTTCAGAAATATAACATTAAAATAATTTGATTGAAATGTATGGCTTCTTTGAGACCTTCTACATTCCTTCAGACTTCAACAAAACCCAAAACCTCACACACAGGTATTGGTTAACACTTCTGCTACGTCCAAGCACTCTTTTACTAAAATAATCCACAAAAAAAGAAAGAAGTCCCCAAAGTTTTTAAATGTGAAGTGATTGCTGACAGAGCAAATCTAACAGAAGAGCTACATTTAAGGGCGAAAGATGCAAGTCCTGTGGAAAGCAACAAACATTCTTATAATAGAAGGAACAATATAGTTTACAAATAAAATTTATAATGGTGTTGATGAGTTGTGGGGTTCAAGACTGAGATCGCCCACTAAGTACAATGAAAGCTAAGATCCAATAACCAGTATATTTATTCCTAATATTTTTCTTTACTCAGCTGGTTTTTCAAACTTATCACAGCATATTGAGTTGTGCCAACTATGCATGTTTAGTAACAAGATGACCTTCCAGCAACTCATAATGAATTTAAGGGCAGTTGTAATAAGAATATCAAAGGGAGTTTAAAAGTCATGTTTATAATCTTTTGGTAAGGCCACAGACTTCATTATCATAATGCTATAGCACAGATTCAAATCAATTTTAGTTATGCTTCTAATGTAATCTCAAGCTTGCAACCAGCCACTTCAATTATTTTTTCTGCAGTAATCTCATCCAAAACTTCTCTTTTTCTTCCTGCTAGCCCCTTCCCTTTCAATCAGAACAGACACTTCTACAAGACAAGACAAGAGTCACTACGTTTCCTCTGGAATTAGACCACTTCTGCTCAAGGCAGGGCTGGAGATGACATTAAGTTGCTGTACAAACTCCATGATGAATTTGTTAAGTGTTCTGCTTTTGGGCAGGAGGGATTTTTTTTTTGTTTGTTTGCTTTGGGTTTTTTTTAATAGATAGCTACTAATCCTATGGAAAACAATCCACTTCTTTCATATGGATCCTTCCCTTAAAACTTCACCTATTTTTAGCCAAATTATAAATCACGCAGACTAAAAGACAACTTCCTTAACATGGGCCTTACTCCTGGCATAGAAAAGCTTTGCATTTCAAACACGGCAGAGGGAACAAGATCTTTTCTGGAGTACTTTTAACCAGCCAATACAGAGGAAAAAAGAGCACTCTCTCTGTATATGGGACTATGCTGACGGTTAAAAGCAGTTAATTTTGAAAGCATTCTGAATTAATTATTCTTTCATAGTTTGATGTCTTAGAAAATGCATCTTGTGCTTGTTCTCAGCAGACCTAAGAATTAAAATCACTCTAGGAGATGGTGAGCAACACTCAGGCTGGAGTGGTGTATGCAGAATAATTAAGCTTTGAATTATCATTATTTATTTCCAAGACATATACTTACACAGTGATTTGCTCCTGGTTTTGGAACCTACTAAAAAGTAGCAGTTTGACAGAAACAGCCATAAAGCAGCTCCCCTTGCTAAATGACGCAGCATTACCAAAACATGCAGCAACAATCAGGGTTGGGATACGGCCCATGTTACACACATCTTACAGTAGTGTATCGGGATAGTGGCACCACATACATGGATTTTATAGGCAAACAAATACAAACTTCTCCCTTGCCTAGGGCTTTGTTTCAGTTCACTGAACAAAGCAGTACAAAGTAATTACAGTCTTTTTCTTGGAAATTGTTTCAGACCCTCCTTGGAGGTTTCTGCTTCAAAGGCATTCCAAATTATAACAAAAGAAAGTGGGCTATTTGCCCAAAGTTTGAGAAAATGACATTTAACAGCACAAATGGGTTCTTTTCAGGTTTCTTCTCATGTCAGAAAAGGGCAGCCAGGTTTGTTTGAAACTACGTTCAGGAATTACCTTCTTCCTCCAGATTCTGGAAAAAAGACAGCTGGAATCTGTCCTGAATGAACCTTACATGTTACCACTGAGGCAGCTTCATCTCACACTGTTAATTTCTTAAGCTGAAAAAGCAGAAGGAACAGCCCAAAACTTCACAGGCACAGACCTATTCTTTTTTCTACTGACCACAATGTCTGCCTTTCAGCTGTGCTGAAAGGAGCAAAGTCTAAACTAAAGATAAAGCCAACCCAGAACTGTTTTTCCTCAGGTTCTTAGAAGCCCAATCGACACCCCCCACTGATAGGATTCTTTACGGAAATTATTGTCCATGAAGAATTTGATCTCAATGAGTCTTGTAAAACTCTTTTCCCAATATTTTAAACTACACAGTATAAAAGAAAAGGTGTTTGTCTCCTCATTCCTTCCAGCCATTATCTCCTAATGGCACATCAGTATACTGAAAATAAGAAGAGTTCTGAGTATATTCTATGTCACTGGATCATGTTCATCGTTCTTGCTCTATTCTAATAGAATCTGAGCTTAATGTCAAAATTCAAACCCTTAGATAAAGAAAATTTAAGCTGGTATTTCTTTTATACTTATATCTACAGAATATGATTATTTTAAATACTAACATATAGAGTTTCTGTCTTGGGAGTCACAAGATAAATAAATGCAAACTTGTGGCACCAATCAAAAGATGCATATGCTGCACTGCCAGTTTTGCAAACAATGGAAAGTATGTGATCAGCCTGTCAGTCTGTCTGTGGCCTCTTCTCTTGGCATCAAGCAGGGTTCCATATAACAGAAGTCTGAATTTAGCTGAAGACTATGTAGAGCCTTACTATGAGCTCCTAACCAAAATGTCGCAAGGCTTGCATTTTTTTCAGTCTGACTAGTCAAGGATAATTTTAAAAGTATTATGTAAGAAATAACAGCATTTATATTTGGATTCTGTTTTATGTAAGGCTTAGTTGAAAGCATTTGAGAAGATGAGTACCTGTGTGTTGTGGTTTAACCCCAGCCAGCAACTAAGCACCACACAGCCTGTCACTCACTTCCCCCACTCAGGGGGATGGGGGAGAGAACTGGAAGCAAAAGGGTAAAACTTGTGGGTTGAGATAAGAACTGTTTAATAGAACAGAGAGGAAGAAAATAATAATGATAATAATAACAATAATAAAGTGACAATAATGATATAAGGATTGGAATATAAAAACCAAGCGATGCCCAGTGCAATCGCTCCCCCCCCGCCGACCGACCCCCAGCCAGTCCCCGAGCGGCGATCCCCC
>JANZLQ010000009.1:6578256-6602564 GCA_026212715.1 Elanus axillaris | reverse complement strand
GGTCACTGCCCCGGCTGTGTCCTGTGCCGGCTCCTTGTGCCCCTCCAGCCTTCTCGCTGGCTGGGCAGGAGAAGCTGAAACATCCTGGACTTCAGACTAAACACGACTTAGCAGCAACTGGAAACATCAGAGTGTTACCAACATTCTTCTCATCCTGAACCCAAAACACAGCACCCTACCAGCTACTGGGAAGACACTTAACTCTATCCTAGCCAAAACCAGGACATTGTGCAATATTGATAATAATTTTATATATATATATATATTTATTATATGTAATATATAGAGAGAATAATTTTAGCTTGCTGCATAATTTCAAGGAAGTTGCACAGTACCTTGGTGTTTCAGAACATGCCTCTCTACAGTCAATTATGCGATTACCTACTTTAGGAAGTAGGAGGATGTGCCTCATTAGTGATTTATGATTCACAGAATCAAAAGCAAGCAAAACCAGAAAGTTCTAGAAAACAAGCCAGCTGAAATATTACTGGCATCATATGCATTGTCCCTTTTACTCAAGACAGTTAAATCAAACCACTACAAAATAAAGTGTTGAAAATACTCATGCCATGGGAAAACGGAGTTAAAGCTTTCAAAAGAACATGTCATTTCTAACTTCTCTAATTCTGTGGCTCATGGTCATTAACAGCTGTTTTATGAAAAATGTAATTTTAGATGGTACAGAATCATAAAAAATTAAAAATCATGTCATGAATTAAAAATAGAAGACTAAGTGCATGTGCCAGAAAAGAATAATAAGTGTTATCAATAAAATGAAGATGGAAAAAGGGTCATCAAACTAAGTAATTACTTGACTACGTTAATAATTTTTATATTATGATTAAGTGCATCTGGTCTGTAGGTAATTCTATAGGATTTCAGACATGAATTCTTTTGTCTGTCACAGCAAGGAGTCTAGGACACTTTTCTCTTTCAGTGTTACTGAGTACCAAATATCATCTCCTAAGATTGGTTTAGCACTGACACAGGTAGCACTGCCATGATAGCAGGCACCAGAGTTTTTGCCCAAACAGAAATCTCTGCCTCTTCGGAGCTATTATATGTATCTCCATTACACATTTTTGCAAGTATTTGCAGAGGTGCTGTAAGTCTTTTGCAAAAACTATGGTATGTTTTAATAGTTTGAAAGGTGTTTACTCTCACATATTTTCATGACCTGAAAGAGTAACTTCTGGATGTATTAAGAGACATAAGGGAAGCTCTGTCTTATACAAATCAGTCCCTGTACAAATAAATCCAAGCCTAGACACTTCTGGATGGTAGTCAGCCATTCATCTTGCCTACTGTCTAGTTCATTACTTTTCTGTAATGCATTTGGGTTTGGTTTGGTTTAGATTTTGATTGTTTTGTATTTTGTGTCTCTACATTACATATAATTTTCTCTTTCCATAATGAATACTTATTCCTTCTTTAAAGGAGGCTGGGTACCACTGGTGATCGAGGTTTAATTGCATCATGTAGTGCTGAAAATATTTCAACAACATAATTACTCCTAATTGAAGCTCCTTCTGCCATTTATCTTAGCTTGAAGTATTTTTATTAGAAGAGTGCCATGTTGTGGTTCTTTTCTCTGACTGTCTAGCATTGCCGTTATTCTGGGCTAAAGCACCACTGACAGGTCTCCTTACGTGTTGCTGTGCAGCCTTAGCTGTGATGTTGTGCATAGACTGCTTCAGCATATCACAGAGTTCAAAGACAGTCATAAAATTCTGTCACAGCTTCATGTTATCATGAGGAGGTGGTGTGAACTCCTTCTGGGGAGATGAGAGCTGGAGAAGCTGCTGGGGCAGACCTGGTGGCACAAATATTTCTAAATGCAGGAGACTGGTGCTCCTGGTGCCAGACTCCAGCATCTCAGCAAGCAGAACAGGTACAGCCCAAAGTTACAGCAAAAACTTTCACCTAGTGCAAATTCAAGTTAGGTGCAAAAAAAAAAAAAAAAAAAAAAAAGGCTGGGTTAATGTAAATTGGCCAAGGATTTAACAAAGCTCAGTTCTGAGTTATATTGAGCCTTAATCGGAATGGAAGATACTTAACAGACCAAAGGACTGATTTACATTTTTCTACGGCTTTTTAACAGAGCTGGCTCACAACTGATTTTTATAGTTCCATAACAAGTGACAATGATTAGACATATGCAATTAAGATTTGGTAAGATAAACACTATTTTGGTTGTTATGGACCCACTTAACAGAGTAAACAATAGGGTCAATATTTTCCATATCAGGTTTAAATGTAACTTCTACTTGACAAGGATAAAAACAAATCCACACTTTCCTGAAGCAGTGCATTGAAAGCACTAGATGAGCTGATAAAGAGCACAGCACAATGATTTAAAGGTTGACTGGGATTCCAAATTTTACTCAATGTTTTATGATATATTTAAAAAAACTAATTATAACTAAAACCTAGCTGATGCCAGAGGAGGACTAGGAATGTTTATGAACTGCTGTAATTGAATTATCACCAAGAAACTAGTGTTGCGAGATGAGAAAAATCATTATGCAGTATCAGTGTGCTATCAAATGCGTGAAATCTAAACCTTTTCGGAGTTCAGAGGCTTTCATTTCAGCAACCTAGTAATTCACCTTTCAGCATTAGATACCATTACTGAATGATGAAGACTGTAATAGATGTTGAAATGTACTGCAGTATGGTATCCAGTTTACTGCGCACAGGCTACTTCCAGACATTTGGACTATGTATGCTAACACTCTGCCATATCTTCCCAGAGCTTATTTAATAGTCTGGCGTTTAAACTATCACAGTGATTTATTCCAGCATTAAAACTTGTATTTCTTTGACCAAACACTACTGGTTTTAGCACTTTCTTTGACTCCCTGCCTCTGAGAATATTAGTGACATAGGTATAAGGTCACACCTACCATCTTTTAACAAAAACACCTCAAAATTTGTTATTTATCTCCATGGCAATTGACACATTTTCCATCAATACCTTCCCTTCTTCAAATTCCTTCAGTAATGACTATCTTCTCCTCTATTTTAAATTTTTTATGTTTCACTGGTCTTGCAGATTTCAGTTACCATTCCTCCCCATAACACATTTTTATTGGCTAGATGCATTATTCCTTTACATGCTTCCAACACTTCAAGCCTGGACTGTAGAATTTCCCACTGCTGCTTCATTTCAAAAAATATTCCAGACTTTCCTTCCTTTTCTTACACAATTCTCATGCGCTTTGGTAAAATATCTTCATTTTTCAGTTGGTTTATTTTTTTAATTTTCCCAAGAGTCCCTTGTAAGTTCAAAGTCTGTCACATTCCTTAGTAACACAAAATTCAATACAAAATTGAAAAGGCTACTATGCATTTTTACATTGCAGAGTTAGTGGAGTTAAGAACAAGCCTAACCTTTGGCAAGATCTGGACCTTTTTCAGCATCTTGTTTCATTAGTCTCAATAAAATCAGCTATGGAAGGCTGAGTAATCCTGTGTTCAAACTGAAAAAGGACTTCACGAATAATCAGAAGGGTTATTTCTGAAGACAGAGAAAACAAGAAACTAGCTCAAGGAAATTGAAGCCAGTTGTTTTACACTTAATTCCCCCCTGCATTTGGAGACCCACAATCGCTAATAAAACAGTCTAATTTTCCTGAAACATATACATGGTGTAACACAACAAAATTCTTCTTCTTAAATTCCTTTAAAACCCAGGCAATTTTCCCCATATTGACAAAGAGACAATACCTAAACTAAAACCGATCCCAAAAGGGCGATGTGGATTCCCAATATTCACCATAATCCATAACTATGGACAATTGATGTGCTTTGCGAGAGCATCTCAGAAAAACAATTGTAATTCATTTAAGAACCCAGATAACTATAAAAAAGGAAACCATGACCAGCTGAGAGTTGTTTAAGACACTGCTGGCCATTGCAGGCAGCTCAGAACCTGAAATCTGGTTTCTCAGACATCTTCATGACAAGTCGGTGTTTTCTCCTCAGAAGAACCAACCCCAGTCTGATCAAGCTTTGCAGAAAGCTGCTTCAGCTCTCAAGTCATGTCCTCACTTCGGGGTTTGCTATTTTCACAGTGAAAAACCACAGCAACAGTTGGATACAGTTTCTCCACTTACGCTGAAGAGCTGGTAATAGTTATAAAACCGCTAAAAGCCCTGTTCCCCTACATGTCAGATAAGACAAAAAAAAGGACTAGATAACAATGATTTTAATTTGAAATTCCACCTGAAACTTCCGGAGCGTTGCTTCAAACTTTGCCTATGCAAATTTCTCATAGGCAAAATGGAACCATTCTTTTTCAATTTGCCCTTCTCCATTTGGTCAATTTATTAGAATTTTATGTATTTCTATTTTGTGATTTTTTTATTTATTTAATAGCTTAGTCTATTTCAGTTCTCCTGTGTTTGCTACAGATTTTTCTTCTAAATTGCCAGTTTTCCTGCAATACGAAATTGCTCAAATTTATTTTAGTATGGTGCTGGGATCACTTTTTCCCCATTACTGCATATATTGTAAATAGGAAGAAAATGCTTTTTTACTGCAGGCAATGTGTAAAGTCTCTCTGTTTGCATTTTGAACATTAGCTCATTGTCAAATACCAGAATAAGAAAAAAAGTGTCTTCTGAGGAAACCAGAGGTATATTAATATTGCACCAACCAAAAAGACGCATGGAATGCCATCACTCTTAACCTGCTATTGTTTGGCTCGATTAAAACTCACCAAGTTCATCTGCTAAATAAGCCATAAGTGGATTGCAGGATGCAACATTTGAAAACTCTGAAAATGGAAGATGCTATACAAAAACTCCTTGTTAAAACCTCAGTTCATTTTTTGTATGTGGCACAATTTTGGTTTAAAAAGAACAACTGAAACTCTTTATTTAACTCCTATATTTATCTGTAGATAGCTATGAGTAAGACAAAAGACAGCTTAAACATCAATCTTCCCATTCTTCTTTTGCAATACTAAGCAAAAGCTACCACTCAAAATACTGTGCTGCCCAAAGAAGTAGTCAGATATGAACTATGTGCGATTCAGTATGACCGGGGGTATCAGAAGAGAAATGTGGAGGATTCGGGGGAAAACGCTCCAAGACTCATCGCGGTCCCAGGTGCTTCACTGATCAAGCTGAAGTGTCCCTGTAGACTTGGGATGTCAAGGCCAGCAGCACACAGAGCTTCGACTGGTGTGTGCTTCAGGACATCCTCACGGCTGCCCTGTCCCCTGCCCTCCTAAAGCTTCTGCCCCACCAGGCTAAGCCCTTGTTGGAGGCTTTGGGGGCCCAAACTAGGTCTCATCCAACTCGTCTGCACTCTCACACCAAGCTGGGCTTGGCCAGTCTACCTGGTAAGTATCCTGGTTGTTTTATTCAAATTGTTGTATTTGAACTCTCCATCTTTTGCTCTTTCCTGCCTCATCCCACCCCTTGGCAAGGTGTCACGTACTCCTCCTCATTCACACAGGGGTCTGCAGGACTTGCCTGAGCCTGTATGGCAGCAATGGCATAAGAATATCTTTGGCCATTCTTTATTGTGTTTAGTAAACAGAACAAACATTTCTGCACAGAACCTATTGGAATATGCTCAACATGAGCGACTCAGTACACGGGTTGAACTTAAAAATCAGAAAAATTGAGCATATGTAAATGCTAAAATGTAAATTACGAAATGTAAATGCACTTCAGAGAGGCAGACTCCGATACTTTCAGTACAGTATGGTCCAGCCATTCAGAATTATTTTCGAAGGAAAAAGAAATAATTAATGCTTCCCTAAACTGCACACTGGGAGGAAGTGGACATGCAAGAAAGTACCCAAAGAAGAAGCTAATAAAATTATAAGTGCTAGCACTTGTTTTAGTAAGAGGCAAAAAACTTTTAGCAGTTTTACATCCATTCTCTTTCCTATTCCCTGTTATCTTGCAGATTTTGTTTATATGCACCAAGAGCCTGCTGTGTTCTCTTCACATTTCTAAAACAGAAGATCTATGAAGAGTGGAAAACACAGTTACAACCATGCTTTCCACATCCATATTCCCACTGCATTCCCTGTAAATGGGACACTGGTGCAGTGTGCCTCATCAGACACCAACTTTTGCCTTCATGGTGGATGGTCATTAAGGAATGACTATTAATTCCAAATACTTTCCAGCCTAGTCAGCATAATCACTTTCTTTGTACAGAAGCTGTTAAGTGCTGTGTTACCCCTCTCTCTCACGAGAGCAACATGACCCACAGGAAATTCCCACGTTTAGGAAGCAGAGCTCTCCACCATCCTCTGCCTTTCTCATTCTGCTGGGCAGCTGCACCCTGGTGAGCTGCCATGTTGTGGCCCCAGGAAGAGGACAGCTCTGGGATCTGGCAGTTAATTCTGCTTTGACGTTCACTGCGAATGGATAATTTGTTCCCCTGTAAACAAGGAGAGATTCCAGGAAGAGCTTAGTTTTGTATGGCAGCGAAGAGCCTGAAACAGATCGCAGTTTCATACATAACTTCCATAAAATCTGATCACAGATGCTAGTGAATAAGGCTTATATACATCACAAAAAAAGCACCAAAAGCAAGCTAACAAATATGCCAACAGCAACAACAGTGTAGTGAAGGAAGAGCGAGTTATATAGCATGGATTTACAGTCTAAGCCACAAACACCATGTGTTAACATCAAAGACGTAATTTGACCAGGTTTTTTGGCTATTGAAGAACAAAGCAAACAATTCAGGAGTGTTTAAATGTATCTATGTGATGCACGCATGTACACTGACTACACATATAGACATTTTGTATATATAAAATCATAGAATAATTTAAGCGGAAAGGGGGTCTGGGCACTTCAAACGCTGCTCAAGGCACAGTTAACCTCAAAGTCAGATTAGGTGGCTCAAGGCCTTGTCTAGTGGTGATACATACAATAAAGCTAATTTCCAAAACTCATAGTCAACCATTCACTGAAGATGTCTGGGGTTTTCTCCCAGAAGTTGATTTTTTTCCTTCCTATTAGAGGGAAATAAAACGTATCTGATCCCAATCAATAGGATAGTGGTGACTTCTATAGAGGGTAAATGAACAGATTTTGCATCAGAAACCTCTAGCAGTGGAGTTTACCCTCTTAGATCATTAACATATGAAACAGAAACAAATTGATTCTAGTGTGGTTTGTTTTTTTTTCTGGTTGCTCTTGCTTCCACAGGTACTGAATAAACCTAATAGCTGCATGAGGAAGGACTGCAATGAAAATGGGGGAAAAGATGTAGATACTTGGGGGGGGGGAATCTATGAAGAGAAAAAACCTATTTCTTCCGACCTTAAAATTTTTCTTTGAATTTTGACAAAATCTATCAGCTGAGACAAGGCATAATTTTCTTTCATTTCCTGGCCAGGTATATTGATCCTCTGTTTTCTCTGATCCTCTTGTCACAAACCATGTTATTTTTAGGAAAAAAAGAAAAAAAAAACCTCTATGACTGAATAGGCTATTTCATATTTAGCTAAAAAAGTGTGTGTGCCTATAAAGGAACTTACAAATCTGAGAGCTCGCTCATTTAAAAATCAGAGTGCCCTTGGAAATGACATTCAAGGAGTTAATACAACAAGCAAACAGTAGTGTCAAAGACCAGGAAAAATTATATCAGCATGCACATGGAATAAACAGTGTCTGCAGACCTGTCGAGACTGCCCTGAGTAATGATACTTGCTCTTTTTTTTCATTTGGGAAAAAATAAAGAAAAAGAAACTTTGGCTGTAAAGGGTCTCACTCCTGCACTGGTTTAGTACAAGCTTTTAAACAACAGTTCACACAAGCTTTTAGGTAGACTATATTACTTCTCAAAAACGTTCCTCTTCCTCCATAAGGCAGTTTTCTCCTGAAAATCATTCACTTAGAGAAATTAGAACAATTCTCTAGTATATAGAATGTACCTTGCAGATAATTTTTCTACCAAGCATATTCTAAAATCCAGCAGGTTAAGGCTGAAAACTTGTAATAGCTTGAGAGGCCCTCACTATAGGGATGTTTTAATGACTTTATAGCCCATTCTTAAGCGAGGAATTACTGTTTATGTCACTAAGATCTCCCACAATCACTTGATACTTTTGGCACCTGAACTGTAAAATCTGCTGCTGACCATCCACACAGAGCACTTTTGGATGTCCAAGAGCTATCTGGGCACAGGTTTTGTGCTCAGATTTACCACTGACTACAAATTCCTGGTTACAGTTGTAAGACAAAACTTTGAAATCAACAGTTTTCATTGTGATAGTTCACCTCACTAATTTGCATCCCGAATAAAAGCCAGATACATCTCCCAAAAGCACAACTATAGTACAAAAAAAAATTTAAGCAGACTTCCAGACTTAAGGTCTTCCAGGTTTTACATGAGTGACTGTGGAAACTTGCTTCTAAATTAACTTGCCCATTTCAAATGCCAAAAGGACTATAAATTATACAGAGGATATTCATAATATTTACATTCAGCCTTTCTAAAATGAAGCCAAAGAAAGAAAACATCTTGATCTAATAACGCAGATACAATCATCACCAGTCTGTACAAACATTGGAAACATCATGTTTTAGTCCTCTTTGCTGACTGAAAACCAAACAAATAAACAGTTATATTATCCATCAGACCATATTATTAAATAGTAATGTATGAACTGAAACAAGCCAGACTCTGTTCTTCATTTTAAAGGGGTAGTTCCCTTATTGAATATCACAGTGGTGAGAAAGCAGCAGTCAGACATGTTAAAGAGATGCAGAGACAACCAGAAAACTGGCAGAAATAAGACAAAATTGCCTTGACTTATGGCAGTTACTGTCACGTTGAGTGAGACTGTCCATTTTAATAGCATTTTTGGCTAGATTTTTAAATACTCTGGTATTTCAGGAGAAACTGGTATCAGTTGCTGCACAGGAAAAGGCACTGCATTATTTTAATGTGTGAAATTGGATGGTTCAACGGCCATGTGTCCCTGAAATCTCTTGGAGAAGAAGAATTCTCTGTTTCTACTGCGAAATGTATTTGCTTTCGGAGAAGTTCTAGTGCAAGAGTGGAATGATTGACATTAATTCATGATGAAGTACTGCAGTACATACACTATTCCTATAAACACTATGAAGTACTATGCTTGCCTTTAAAATGTATTAGTAATAACAAATATTTGTTTTACTGACAAGAAATGAACTTAACATTTTTTAATTAAAAATTGAATGAGGGTTTGTGGTTTTAAACAAATCATCATCTATTGGGTATGACAAAGAAGGACTCTAGAAGAAAAACAAAGTATCTAACTTAATACAGGAAAATTAAAAGTAATTCATGCAGAAGTACCACAAATTCCATTTTTCCATTATTACAAACACATGAAACACCTTGATATATTATGCCTGTGTCTAGGTACCCTTCAGAATGAAGTATTTTCTTGTGTTCATTTATACAGAAAAGGCTTGAGTAATAGACCTGATGTTGTTGTATGCCTGACTGACAAAGGCACACAGAAAACTTGGACTCTTCAACAGTTTAATACATATATTCTAGTTTAAAAATGGTAGCTTCTGTAAAGCTTAGATATTCAAAGAAATATCTTCATGCCAATCTTTTCAGTGAAAGGAGAGGCTCAGGTAGGAGTGGACATATCCGTTGGATGAAGATCTGGGTGCGTAGGTAGTGGCACAGGCAGGACTTTGGCCTCTGTGATCATGGGACCCTCTCAGGAATGACGACTTTGACAAAACGGGACAAGAGTGGTTTTTGCAAACAGTTTGCTAACCTGGTGAGGAGAACTGTAAGTTAGGTATATTGCGGAGGTGCTGTCATAATCCAAAGAGAGGGCAAGGTACAGGGGAATAAAGAAGTGTTAGAGCACCACAGGGCAAGGGAACACCCATGCTTCCCTTGAGAAAGAAGGGCATGGGGGATGCAAATGTCCACACGCTGGGAAACACCTAAAAGCTGTAGAGCTATGATCTCATTAAGTTTACAGAGATGTGGTGCGGTAGGTCCCACTGGAGCACTCCAATGGAGGATGCACCTTTTTTTTCAGGAAAGGCAGGCTGGGAAGGTGAGGAGGAAGGTGTTTACTAGATGCAAAGGAACGGCTGGAGTGCACAGAACTATCACCAGAGGAAGTGCTGAGTAGCTGAAAACTTACACATGAGGTTAGGGAAGAGACAGCCATGGGTGGCACAGGCTTTTGCTGCAGAAGAGAAGATTAAGAAGTAAATTAAGCCTGTAGACAGCTGGCAGAAGCCTTGCAATCACAGAGTGGCTCTCATTGGGATCTTCATCCAAATGTCTGCTGGAAAGGCAATAGAGTTGGGCACAAGCAATCCAGGAGATTTCTAGTGTGTCTTGAAGACATTTTATTGATGCAGGTGATTGATCAGTCATTCAGTAAAATACTTTGCTGGAACTATTACTCACAATCAGTAAAGAAATGGTCTGAAATGTAACAGTCAAGGACAGCCTTGGCTGCAGTCTCTCTCCATGAGACTGTGCAGTTTAAAATCCTGAGAGAAGGCAAATAGTAGAATCCCAAGTCTGGACTTCAGGAGGGCAGATTTCTGCCTATTCAGGGACCTACTTGGTAGGATTCCGTGGGATGTTGCCCTGGAGGGCAAAGGGGACCAGAAGAACCAGCTGATCTTCAAGCACAACCTCCTCAGAGCACAGGAATGGCCCAACCCACTGTGGGGTAAGCAAAGCAAGTGTTACAGAAATCCAGCATGGATCAACAGGGAACATCTGACTGAGCTCAAATGGGAAAAAGGAGTATACAGAGTAAGAAGTTGGGACAAATTACCCAGGAAGAACATAGAGCACTTGCAGGGATTGTGGTGGAAGCACCCAAAGCTCAGATGGTGCTCAAACTACAAGGGATACGAAGGGCAACAGGGAGGGTTTCTATAGGTACACTGTCAACAGAAGAAAGGCTGAGGAGAGTGTGGGCCGACTGCTCAATGGGGCAAGTGACAAAGCACAGGAAAAATGCTGAGGTGCACTCCCACAGGTTCTGCAAGAAGGCTGGAGGAACTGGGAGGCTAAGGGCAGACCTCACAGGTGTAACCAGTGGCAAAAAAACACTCCTCTACGCTGAAGTCCAATTTTTTTTCTAGATTCTATAAATTAATCTTATTTCTATCTCTTGCTTTTATATATTAGGACCATTTTATCCTAACAGTGTACCCTCAGACAAAAAATGCCTAGTTTTGACAGTCACTCTGTGACCCTGGCCAAGATATTTAAAGATTCCTGTACAGAACCTCTTTCTGAATAGTATTTCTTCTCTTGCAAACTTTGTCTGTTATACTTATCTATATCGTAGGTTCTTTCAGAAAGGAATTACCCATTTATTTTTGCAGCAACAGTGATTCTAAGACCACTAGTGTCTTTGGCGTTTCTAGGCATCATTTAAAAGCCATTAAATAATGATCAGAGGAAAAGCTTTGTCAACTATACAAGGTGTTTTGGTCTTTAGAATTACTTTAAATTAAATTAGTTTAGATTATTTATTATTATTACTGTTATTTCATATACCCTCTGAACTCACTTTGCTACTTATGCCTCATTTAACTTTTAATTGCTACCTTTTTTGTAGCTGAGAAGGTAACAAGTCAGTTCATTTTTCTTTTGTTGAGAAAGCAGGAAATGCTTTCACCTTTGAAGACTGGATTGTGCGTTTCCTTCCTTATCTCCACCTCTCCGGAAGGAGACTGACTATGTCACCTCTAACTCACACATCGTTTTGCAACTACTGATTTCAAGTCTTCCCTAGAAGTGGTTCCTCCTAATTGAAGCACACCAAGCTATACCTTCATCAGCTGTATTACATATCAACACCTTTTGTACTTGCTAAGCAGCAAATTTTCTCCAAGAACCTTTTGCTAGTATACTAAAGTCTTCATTGTTAAACTAGATTGGGCTTGCTGTCTCATTGTTGAGCATTTTAAACATCCTTAGGGGTGTATTTACACTGAAAATTTCCTCTGCCTTACTCTACCAGTCTACATAAAGCAGTGCAACTTCCCAAGTGTGGATGCCACTATGTACTGCTATAAGCATCTCTAAGCAACCAACTCTCATAAAAGATGGGAAATAAGCCACATCCAAATAAGGCACCTTTAAAGTAGTTCGCCTGCATCCACACTAGCATTTCTTTGGGTATGATTAATACAGTCTCATAAAACAAAAGAGATACTACCTGAAAACTGTACATGTATTACCTGGTTCCTTTCATTTTGGAGGTCCTTGCTGTTCTCATACTTTCCCATTATCGCTATTTTCCCCACTCAGGGATGTTTAACCTAAGGGCTCTTAAGTCCTGCTGGATGTTAACCCTTTATGTTCAACTTGGTCAACCACAAAGTCCAATACCGTAAGACACCTAGGGTGTACGAGGCATACGGCTGCGGACAACCTGAACAGTTTCATTTACCCTGCTCCAGCCTCAAGCTTCCCCAGCTCAGCCTACCCATGGTAGAGAGCGGTTACTGAAAAAAGAGTAATCCACCTCTGCTTTGAAGCAACAAATTGCAGATCAGCTTAAATCATTACAGAGGGAGTGCTACAGGCCACTGAAGGGGGTAACAGCTTTCTAAACTCTTTGAACTCAGTCTGCAAGAGCACATAAGACTATGTCTATAATTGGTTTGTTTTTCATCAGTCTACTCACCTGGCCTACCCTGTAATGATGAACTTTCACTTCATTTACTCTGCTTGGTCTTTTGCAAATTTCACAGCATGCATTATTAGATAAATTCTGCATACCATTCTCTCTCACTTGCCTCATAACTAACATACATCGTGTGTTATCGTGTATTTGGATCATGTATTTGGTTTTAGTTCTACTGGTTATACAAGGTAGAGATTTTGCTCCCTGTTCAAGCACTTACTTCTGAACCACAAACATGCCATGTCCTATTTAAAACTGTTACCAGGAATTTCAGATTATTGTATTGCTGCCCAGAGGCTGTCATAAGTCTCCCTGAAATCTATACAAATAATATGTGTTTTCAGATCATGCCTTTATCTTTTTCTAGGCAACTAACGAACTAAAACCATTTTATTCAGAGTGAGTTTATGTTTTTGGAACCTACATGAGTATTATAAAAAAGAAGGTGACATAAGGGAGCTCCTGGATGCCAGTTTTTTCCCGCGTTTTCAGAAACAGACAGCATATTGCCTCCCCAGGAATATTTTCAAACTCCCAAAGAATGTACAAAATTAATCTGCCAATTCACTTGTGTTGGACTTCCCCTTCTATTCAAATAATTCTCTCAGGCAATTACCACTACCTCATATTGCTTCTGCTTTGTCAGACTGTCTCTTGCATCTCTCTTTCCCAGCAATGGCTGAAACTGAGTATTTTCCTACTCTTCTTAATTGAAGAAAATGTTCTTAAAAGGTTCTCTCCTTCTTTAGTCCTTTTTTACTCCAAATACATTTACTTGTAGCACACTGTCCCTCATGGTTTTTTTAAGGAAAGAAAAGAAAAAGAGAGTTTCAGCTTTTCAAATCAGGAGTTAAAAATTGCTTTAAAAAAGCAATTTAAAAACATTAGGTTAGCAAGGCTGTCATAAACAAAGGGTCATTGAAGATCTTAAGTTCATGAAATCTTCATGGGCAGGTTTTTTGGACAATGCAAGGGAACATAGAGTGGATAAGGATGCAGAGCTCTGAGGAAGCCTAAAGGCAAGCATCCCGTGCACTGGGATGGCTGAAACTATCTGGATCCATTTTGCACTCCGATGTTGTGGGAACATGTGGGTTAGAACTGTGGCCACTCCTTTGAAGTGAAACCTTTGACTGTAAATGTGAGTGGGCAACACAAAGGGTTCCACAGCAATCAAACCAGAACTTTTGAAAACTAACTCTGCACATCAGTCAATGTAATAACGAACAAAATAATGATTCTCAACTCTCCTAGAGAATGCAATAGATTCTGCTTCCTTACCAAAGCTGTAATTACATTTCTCTAAGATTTTACAGAAAGCCTATCATAATTATTTCTTATACACTGAACGATAAAAAAATGAGAATTCTTTTATTGCTCTGTTTATTAATTGGTAATACAGTTTCCTCCTCCAAGTTGCTCCAGGTCTTCCCACGCTTTTTCTATTTTACCCAGACTTTATAGATAGAATTGTAGAGGTGAATTTAATTCACTATGAGCCAGCAAGTTGAATCGTATCTTCTACTTGCTGCTACTGGTGTACTCATACAAGAGGTTATTTAAACTTGTTGTGAACTTTTCAGCTACTTTGGGTGACACTGCCAAGGCAGCTGCCCTATCTCCTAACAAACACTAGATGATCCTGGCTTTTTTCCCTGAGAATGATAGAAAAATATAAAGGGGTTTAACATCCATACATTTTACTGAAAAGCCATAAATATCTCTAATACCTGAATTAATACAAGTAAAATAATTACTGAAAGAACACTGAGAAAGGAACATACTGATTCAGTTAGGCTGGATGTACATATGGGAAAGCTCAGTTGTCATGCCAAAAACACAGAAGGGAGGAGATGCCAAAACACCTGCCCATCCAGTGTTTCTTATGCCTTCTGACAAACTTTAATTACATCATCTCCTGTTGTTTTTTCACCTGCCTTATTCAGTGCATTGATGGCTGAACACAGTAGGGTACTCAAGAGATTCATCCTCACAACACTCACGTGAAACATTAGCATTCCCACTATTCCAATAGAAAAATACAGGCCTAGAAAAGCAGGTGACTTGCCCAGTAAAAAAATTAAAGTCAATGACAAGCAGAGGAATAGAGCTTCCTTGGTATAATATACCCAATAGTGTAAAGTACAAATATCCTTAAAGCCTTGTATTACAATTGTTTTACTTCTTGTTCTGTTCAACTCAACATTTTGGTAACACAAATTTTTAAACGTTCGAATAAATACTATGATTTTGGAATAAGTACTAGAGCAATGTTTCCTTTTGTTGCAGAAAATAAATGCTAAAACAAGTTTACCTTTTAATATAACTTCTGTAGTCATTTAACTGTTTACTGATACTTTATTTTTGAAAAGACAGCTCCTCCAAACTTTTTGATTGCACAACCCTATCAGTAAAAAAATTGTTAAGC
Organism: Elanus axillaris; assembly: GCA_026212715.1. NCBI lineage: Eukaryota > Metazoa > Chordata > Aves > Accipitriformes > Accipitridae > Elanus > Elanus axillaris. The sequence continues at coordinate 6,587,472 of JANZLQ010000009.1, read as the reverse complement.
ATGCACCTCCTATATATATTTATATAGATTTATTTATAAACCATATACAAGTACTACTATACTAATATGTATATTACAAAACATAAACAGGAATAAAAAATAATGAGTTAAAGACGAAATAAACACTACACAGTTTGGATTTTTTTTTAAATCTAATAAAATACATTTTAAAAATATTTTCTTCTCACATCCCAATGGATTGTCTTGCGCAGCCCCTGAGACGCATGCACCCCACTTTGGAGATGACTGCTCTAAGTAGCCATTTCAGCCTGTGCCTGAATATCAGCACCAAAGCAGATTTATGCAGGGCTACAAAAGTTGCCAAATCTACTTGTTATTTAGGTTTTCTTTTCCTACATTTGCACCCAAATAATAGGCTAATGTCTGCCTATGGGGAAAAAAAGGCAGTATGTGTGGAGCAAGCAAGTGTCTGTATATCTGACTGCAGTTTTAAAATGGGTATCAGAGTGCACAGAAAGAATGAGTTCTGGTATGATCAAGCCTATCTTGTCAGGAAGGTGAAGGATGGTTTGGTTGTAGCACACTACTGATACACAACCTTGTATTTCAGTCCTTCGAGAGGCATCAGAAAGGGGCGAAAAAAGCTCAGACACATGAGGACAAAACAGGGAAAGAACAGTTACGTCTAAAAGAGAGAAACAGAGGCTTTTAATTTAATGCTTACGGGATCTTCTTTTTTTTTTTTTTCTATCTAGACATACAACAGTGTCAAACAAATATTAAAGGCGAGAATACAGGGAAGTGAAACCAGGATGTTTTGGAAGGTAAAAGGGCTGGGGAGCTTGTATTCTCCAAGCAGTCAAAGGAGCAAATTGTGTCCCTGGGAACTGAGGAGGGGATGGGATGGATCGTCTACCAGCTGTAAAGCATCCCAGGCAGGGCTCCAGGATCTACAGAATTCATCTCCTGCTGATTACACATTTAAAATCTAATTCCTTGTTAAGATAGACACAGGTGACATTTGCTTAACCTCTGCTACATGAGATCAAAGTGCTCTTTGAACATCTAGAGAGTAAGTCAAAGCCAAGTTCCGAGCTACACTGAATACTTTCTGTGCCAGACATCAGGATACAAATTGCATCGGAGATGAGCACAGAGTTGATTCAGCCATTGCCATCATTCCCTTACATAGTGAGCTGATATGCAATTTAGTATTGCAATGCAGAGCTCGCTAAGTTTCCTCACAATGGCGTGGTAGAGGGGAGGGAAGAAAGAGGACAGCACTTTTAGAATCTCCAATTCAGCTTTTGCTGGGACCCCCACCGAGACCAAATATACGGAGTAATAAAAAAAAAAAAACCTAACTACCAATATGCTATACAATTTTTTATGCAATAAAAACTGTGTAGTGCAATATAAAGTAAAAAGCTAAGGGGTGGGGAAATACCTCAGTTTCTCTCTTGAAGGATCTATCTTCAAGGAGTCCTTAATTAGGCAGGTTCTAAATACTAAAATAACCAGTTCAAGATGCTTGATTTGTATAGATTGTGGGTTTTTTCAATGTATTGATTTAATTAGGCACTATTGAACCATATTTAGAAGATAAGTGAAAGCGTCTAAAGACTTATTTATTGACACCATATGGCAGTTCTTAAAAGTGATGTTCAAATTATGTATAATGAGCCACATAAAAAAAGAGGATGTGCCGTAAAAAGGACTCCCAAACAAAAATGATGCTATTGTTGAAGGATTTAAGTTCTAATATGGGATTTTAGAACCTCTTTCAGAGAGGAAGTGCCCCACAGCTAACTGACAATATTTGGGGTAGCGTTCGTATTACATGATGCAGCTGCAAAAAGCAAATTTTTGTGATGGATTAAAAAACAATGGTAGGAACAGACAGAGAAGATGAGTCAGGGAGACATAAGAGTCTGGAAAAGAACAGCGAGTCAGAAAAACATGCTGCTCACGTTTTCACTACAGTAAATGCATCTCTCACTTTAAAAGTATCTGCTCACACATCAACCTGCAGTTACCTATTTTGATACATGATACCTGACTACAATTTTCATGAAGTAAATGTCTAGTGATTCCTACAACACCACTGAGGTGTTCTTCTAGTCTGAATTTGGTTTCATTTTTGCTGAATTTTTCTTATGCGTTTCTCACAAAACATTAATAGCTCAAAATATCTACAGAAAGAATTGAACCAAAAATATCTATTACATAAAAAAAAATAATCCAAACTCAAGTGCTCAAAAGTAGAAAAACTAAAATTATGGTTTCAGCCTGAGGTCCCTGCGCTGATGGCGATATCTCACTGGATGACATTCTGTTCTTCCTGAACTGTTCTGAGAAGTCCAGGGGAAATATTTTTTCCTCAGCTAATTTTTCCACAGAACCTGTACCTTTTTAAGTAGCTCATTCTTCACCTGTCTACCTTTGACACAAGCAATTTCCTCCTTGCTGCCTGGGTACCAGCTGGAAAAGCACTGACAGTCCAGGCCACAGACTCCCTAATCTGAGTGCATAATTTTTATGATATAGGAGCTGCTATGGCAGAACTCGTTAAAGAATTCCTGTCCCTGCACCTCTGGCTGGCTGGAGGGAACATAACGCTTCCTCAGTTTTGCTAGCAAATATCATGGCAGTTGTGGGACCACACTGTGAATGGCATAACTGAACTCGTCTGTGTTCAAAACCAAAAAGATGAGGCCACATTTTAGATCCGCATCAGGTCGCTAAAGAGGCAGCAGCAGAGGAGTGGAAATGAAGAGCAACAGCTGCTGAAGGGGCTGGAAGGTGTTAAACTGGTATTGCTATACCTTTATCACAAAACCGTGTATTAAGTTTTAATGGCAAGCGATAGGGCAATTCCTGACAAACAAGCTCAATTTTAGGCACAGGCCTGCTCAGTCCCTGCAGCCTTGGACTGAAGATGGTCACTCTGGGGGGAGTGCTGGGTGTGGAGAGTCCATTTTCCAAGCAAAAGCTGGGATGGACCAGAGCAGCTGGGCTCTGACAAATTGAGCTGCTACTCTCTTTACTGAGTGTGTAGCTACTTCTGGGTGAATTTTCATCAAAAACGCACATCCACATCCCTGACACAAGGGCCATTCTTTCCCATTCCATGCACCAAACAAACCCCTCCAAAGCAGAGTGTGTTCTAGCTCTCCAATGAACAGGAGCAATACCTGTGTTTAACATAGTACCACAGTCGTCCTCCCATTCCCCATTCTCATAAACACCTAAATCAGTTTGGCTAAAAATACCTAGAACAATTATTGGCACATGGACATTTTCAATCTGAACAGTTTAAATGCAGCGGAATTACAGTGAAGTAAGAACAGGGTTTTAAAAGAGAAGATGTCAAGCAAGTTTTACTAAAGCCAAAGTTATCTGGGCCTTTTGCAATACGAAATAGTAAAAAAAAAAAGAAAGAAAAAAGAAAATTGAGTGACAAATCTTAAAAATCACAAAAGAAGCAGGGCTGAGATTGCAAATGGGGAAGAGAAAGGTTCCAAGGCAGAACGCTGTGAGAGGTAACTAAGGTGACCTGGCCTCTGCTCCTACTAGCTGGATGAACGTACAATCAGTGAGCCTAGTACTGGATCATAAAATATCTTGCAAAACTTGCTGAGTTAAAATCTCTCTATTTGGATCTACTTAGAATATAGACCTAGAAAGGTTCACCAAACCAAGTCATGCTAAAAAAACGCTATGAAAGGCAGAGTGGCTGGTGTCCCAGTTGTCCCATTTGCCTGACATTTCTCACATATCTGAAAACACTTAGAGCTCTTCCCCTAACCGTAGAGATAAAATTTGGCAGAAAAATGGCTCATACACCAGGCTGGTCCTGTGGAAGTGCCCTTTGCTGATCCTGTGAAAGTGTCCACAAATTTGGATAACTTTAGATCTTTGAGAAATAAAATAAAAGATAGTTTGTCCATGTTTAGAGTATATTTTTATTGCACTTTACTACATGGAGTCTAAACTAATTCCATCATTACTGAAGATGCTTTACTCTATCAGTGTTTTCAGGTCTGATCAGGATATAATAAATATGCAAGAACCTCCTTCACAGAGAAATTACATATTTCCAACCCAGTGTACAAAGAGAGGCTGGCTGCGCCCTGTACCAGATACTTAACCTAAGGCTGATTTCAAAAGCAGAGTTGAGTACAAGCACTCAGCTTTTAATATAAATTCAGAGCGTACAATGGGTGGATTCACAGAGGGAAGTAGACTGGAACAAAGATTACACAGAGACTAAGATCCATGGGGAAGGGAGCCTAAGACTGGGAATCAAAGAGTAGAGAAAGGATCCTGCGATTTAGTTGCCAGAGGACAAAACAGAGAAAGTAGAACAAGTCAATGGGGTTGGTAATCGGATCAGATCAGCATAGACTGGGTCACAGGACCAGTGTGAGAGGGGAAGAGATAAATACTTCTAAAAATGATGATAGAGTGAAGGAAGTACTTGGACAGAGAAAATTGTGCAAGGAAGAGTGATGGAAAGGCTGAGGAAAGACAGCAAAAATGGAAGTAAGAGAATGAGGGAGATAAATTGGATGAGGTGGATGGGATGAGAATTCAGGGAGGAGACTTGGACAGGAATGCCGCAGTCCAGAAGGTCCATGTGGAAAGAAAGCAAAGGGTAGTGAGATAGATAAGGATCTGGCTGAAGAGATAGGGGAGAAACAGACTATCGCACCACATCATAAAAGCCTATTTCATAAATAACCTGAACAAGGTGCAACGAGTAAGATACAGGGGGAACCTTAATCCTGGCATTTCCTGACTTACAAATAAGTGATTTTATACTTTTTAAAGCCATCTTTTAACACCATGTCCAAGTGTGCTTGTGAGTGTAAGAGTATTAAGAAAAACAACAAAAGATGAACCAGTTTGTGTATTTCAGCCCTTTCTACCTAAGAAAAAGACTAAAGCTTAAAATACATAACACATTACAGTTTTCTTTTAATCTTATGCTGCTGCTTTTTATGTGCCATTTTTATTTATAATTGTTTATTTCAATAGATAATGCTGCACATTTCTGTATATAGTAAATCAAATGACTGAATGGTTTTCTTTTGTTACAAGCTGAAACTCAAATATGCTTTCCCTTGCCATAGTCCATCATAGACTTAAAAACATCTTAAATGAAAACCAGATTCCTTTCATGAACATACATAGCACGATGGGTTGCCAACGTAATAAATCATCTCTCTTTATATGCCTCACATATTTGTCACAAATAACTTTTTTTTTCTTATTTTTCAGCTGTCAGTAGATTTGTAAGATGTCTTACTTAGAATCTTTTGGATCTTCTCCAACGATTTGGGATCCCTTAGGGTATCTGGTACAGACTGATTTATTATAATAAATATTATGCAGTTGATGCTTCCGAATAGCTCATGCAGTAGCAGTATGTTGGCTCCAGCAAATGATTAATAACAATATGGTTTCTACTGTACACTTATTGCCTACATACATGCAGCTATTGGAATGATATAGCATTATGAGTTCTTATGGCTAACCAGGGGCAAAAAGCATTCTTCTTTTCTATTTCTGTAGCTTCCTCAACAGAAAACACTGAATGCTGAAAGCAAACTGAAAAAAATTGCAAAAATCTAAAGATAAACCAGAAGGCAGAGAACAGAGCACTGAGTAGATAAACTTTTTCAAATTACTAATAATTTTCACCCCCTTTTAACACAGTATTTCCATTCCTCCATTCATTTTCCAAAAAGCTTTTTACCTGAAGCTTTTCAAATGATTCCTCCATTTGACAGACACTCCTTCTAATGTTGTAAGATGAAGTGAAACTTTTTCTTACCATGGATATTTTAGCTTTATATGTGATTTCTTTAAAAATATATACAAATTCTAATGAAACATCTCTTCCTACATTTTACAGGTAATAGAGACAAATTAATTATCTGTAATACAGAACTTTTGTACAAGTATATAGCTAAAATAAGTCACAAAATATTTACATTCCTTTCTCCAAAAAGTTGCCTTTCCAATTGTATTGATTTTAACTGTAATGATTACTTTTTTGTTGCAGAAAATATTTCAGAACAGAGTTTTCTGCAATGAGGTGTAAAAAAAGGCACCTCAGATGTACCCTAAGGAACTAGCTCAGCTCTTTGCAAAGTCTGGCTATTAGTATTCCTGTTTGTTGTTAGGTCCAACATGCCTTGGAAATGGGGAAAAAAATTGTTCCTTTTATCCACAGCTGAGGTCTGTTTATCCAGTCCTACGGACTGAGAATATGCCCCATGAGCCATGTATCTGCAATAACCACAGTCACTGCCCTGGAAAGTCTACAGTCCAAAGAGATGAAGAGGAAAAGAAAGTGGACAAAGGTACAAGTAAAGGAAGAAGTGGGCCTAGCATAACTGAATGTGGTTTTATCATGCAGTTTTCCAAAGGACTGCTGTCTCCTGTCTCCAGTCCACAAAACACAGCTATGCACGTTATGGAAAAAAGGTAGCATAGACAGTTTAGCAGCATCCTGTTGCACAGACACTACTAAAAGCATCTCAATCTGCTAGGAGAGGTACTCAAAAAGTAAAGGCCTAGATAAATGTCATGCACTGATTTTCTATGGAAATATAGGATACAGACCCCTTATTTAAGAAAATAGATACACTGATTTGGGATTACTTGTGCAGGCCAGAACAGCAATAGGTAGTGCAGCCTCAGGTAGAACCTGAAGAACATTCCAAAGACGAGGCTTGTTGGTGGGAAATGCTGGTTTGTCAAAGCTTAACTTGGATTCTCAGGTTCATCCTGATTCAATGTGTCTCCACACTCAATAAAGCAGGGGTAAAGAGAAAAACTTCCTAGCAGCGTCACTGGAAGTGAGATGCCTAACGTTAAGCAGCAAAAGCACGTGTAGCTTTATTTTTACAACAACTAAAAAATTGTTAACAAATGGCTGTTGTGTTCTATGAAGAGTTATTGAAATGTGCAAGTATTTTTCTTCTTGGCACAACAGACTGAACTTGATATCTATAACCTTTGTTCTAAACCACTCTGGGTGCAATGCTGGCAAATCCTTCTTCCAAGAATTTCATCTCAGTACAACTTCCCAATTTCTAGAAAATCAACTGTGACTTCTCTGCAGAAAACCTTATAAAAATTCATAAAGAGGGCACTCTGACCACCACCCGTCTACTGGTTGCATAGGGGAGTATATCTCTGTTTTTTCAGGAAACACAAGGAAAGTCTCAGGCTCAGTCTGATGTGCCAAGAGAAAACTATTTGCACATTTCAATACTCTTCACAGAATAAAACAGCCATTTATTGACAAGTTTTTAGTTTGTGTGTTGTGTGTGTACATATATCATCTATATACATATGCATCATATATATACGCATGCATATACATAGATACACATTATCGTTGAATATGCAGATAGATACACATAAAATATCATTGTACATTGTATAAAAAATTGATTTTACCAGCAATAGAACTGTTCTCTGAACTGAAACTTGACAACCATAGTTTTAAAACTAGCAATACTCCTCTCACTTCCCCCTTGAAAAATATTGATGAATCTGACTCTTTAAAGGTAGATCTGCATATGTTTGGGATACTTAGAAGTTCCTTCAACATGAATGGTTTTGGTCAGTGATCTGAATGGCTCTGATGAGTCTGCGTCTACAGGCTTTCACCAAAATGAAACAGCTTATTAGCCTAAACCACTGCTAACAACTTAGAGTGTGTGCTTTAAAGGTAAGATAAAGTTACTCAATACTAAGAAAGAAGGTAGAGAAAATACCTCTTGCACCACTTATATATTAAGTCCTCTATAACAAGTCTCACAAAGAACTAAACCATTTCAAACTTCGTTCTCCTCTCTCCTCCCATCCAATATACATTTTCAAAAGGCTGTGAATTATCAAAGGTTCAGCTCTTTGAAGAGAAAGAGTGAACACTAAAGTTTGACTCTGATACTCGGGTACCTTCCATCAAGTCTGAAAAACCCCTGCAACCCACAAAATGCATGGTCTAAATTTGGCCAAGTTCTGCACCCTTCACAAAGCAGTTGTGCTGTTTAGTTTTAACCATTGATACAGAGCTTCCTGCTTCTCAAAGTGCTTCTTCGCAATAGTTGTAGGGATAAAATCATAGATACATAAAATAACGTGGCTAACCAAGTTCAGTATTCTGCACCCATAGCACAAAATTCTTGACTTAATATTTTTTGCAAAAAGACATCATAAGTACTTTCAAGCAACTAAATTATAATACATGAAACACATCCAAATCAGTATGAATTTATTGACAAGGCACTGGATTCAAGGGAGCCTGAAAGCTCATTTTCTTTCTTCATGCCATAAAATAACAATACATTTAGCCTCCAAGAAATATTATGAAACCCAGACAAATTTCCCCAAAGCAAGGACTGTATTAGGATGTCTTTAATGTATTGCATCAGCAAGTTTGAGTACTTTCTACAACAGAGGATAAGTAAAACATATTTATCATGTCACTACTAAAATAGAGCACAGAATAGATACGTTTTCAATCTGCTAATTCTAAAGCAGTGCAAAGTAGGTTTCCATTTATTTTCTTATTAAGGTGCAGCATCAAATTCTCATAATGTAGCGAACTGAGGTGAAGAATAACATAGTACCTAAATTTTATGTACAGTAAGCATGTAGACTTGCCTGTCCAGGAGGACCCAGAACAGCATTTGAGTTGGTAACTGCTCTGAACCATCCTACTGCAGGAGAAACTAGAGCAATCAGCAAGAGAAATACATTCCCCCTAATAAAACCTGCTCAGGTAAACAAATATTCTCAAATGACAGTGGTATCTGGCAGGTATGTAGAGAGAAAGTGCTGGAGGGTGGGAGAGGGAGAGCATACTTTCCCTCTTTACACTGAAAACTCCAAATTACGCTTTCAGTCAGCTTTTCCAAAGTAATTTAGATGCATTGGATCCTCTCAATGAGTTTCACCTGCGTTAGACTTCACTCCTGAAGCCTAAATGAATGGTCTTGCAGTGCTGAGGAGAGGATAGTCTAAATAACTTCCCGAGTCTGGCACTAAGAAAGTGTCGTGGTTTAACCCCAGCCGGCAGCTGAGCACCACGCAGCTGCTCACTCACTCTTCCCCCACCCAGTGGGATGGGGGAGAAAATTGGGGGGCGGGGGGGGAAGTAAAACTCATGGGTTGAGGCAGTTTAATAGGACAGAAAGAAGGAAAATAATAGTGATGATGATGATAATAATA
>JANZLQ010000009.1:6549005-6563972 GCA_026212715.1 Elanus axillaris | reverse complement strand
ACGCTGGCCAGCTTCCAGTCAGTGGGGACCTCCCCAGGCTCCCAAGACCTTTGGTAGATGATCGAGAGGGGTCCTGCTGTACATCTGCTGTCTCCTTCAGTACTCTGGGATGAATCCCATCCAGCCCCAAGGGCTTATGAGCATTCAGCTGATACAACTGGTCCCTTATAATTTCACTGTCCATAAATGGAAATAGTACAGAATACCCCAAAAATAAGTCCTACCTCCTCAAATGAATAATTTCTTTGGGATTTTTTGTTTTTCAGAAAAGAGAAGACAAAATAGGGGGCAATAGTATATCGAAGGTAAAAGGGAAAACAACACAGTTACAGCCTCACGTCTGATTCTGACAAGTTGAATTTCTTGTTGTGGATCTCTGGTGTATAATCCAGCATCCTCTGATAAACACTTCAACAGGATAGTAGAAATGGAAAAGTAGCGGCCCTTTGATAAGCCTATTAGAAGGAGAACTATGATCAAGATATTCTGACAATCATGGAAGAACCTAGCTCACATTGCAACCAAATGTGCGTTAATCTGTCAGTACTGGTTGATAATTTTCACATTAAAAAAAGGATTGTATGAAAAATTCAAATTTAATGAGGAATTAATATTTTATAAGATTTCCATTCTAAAGGGGGCAGAGTAAGTTTAAACCCCCACAAAATATAAAACTGTTAACCTGCACTCTCTTCCTTTCTCCAGACAGATTTTTTTTTAAATTACCAGAATTGAGCAGTCTTAAATTAATGTATCAGTTGTCAGTAAAGTTAAACCTTCAGACAGTAGCACCACATCTTTTGTATTACTGAGTCATAAAATAAAAGATGCTTTCATTAGGGTTTTCTAAAGACCTACCTTTATATCTAAAAGAGGTGAAAACCAAAGGAAAAATCTTTCCTGGATGTCCTGATGATGCTGGAAATGGCTACATCAAATTAGTTCTGTGAATTCATAAGCATATTTTAAATTAGAAGAATCAGTGGTCAGAAGACAGCTTTAAGTCCATCATCATAGGAAAAAGGATAAACCAGAGATTTAAATTTAGAAAACATATGATTTTGACATGCACTGCTTTTTTCCTCTGCACCCTGAGTTGATTAGGAACAAGTCCTGAGAATGAAAGTGCTGGAACTGAGACAGATAATGAGTAATGTGTTATAATTTGAGACAGCGTAAAAGGCATAGATCTACTGTCTGTCAATATCTTTACTCCAGTCAGAATTGTCCCTACCTTTTAAAACTGCATTGGTTCAGAAAATACAGTGTTTGTAGAGACATAAAGTAAGACTTAAGGGCATTTTAGGGGTGTTCCTGCCTCCTCTATTGGGCAGTCTGAGCAGAAATTCAAGTTACTAAATCAGTGCCCAAAGTTTATGAAGCCTTTCAATCTGTGCTTAACTGCCTTGCAGCAGTAAGACTTTGATTCTAGTGTCACCCACTGCAGAAGTACTACACTGCCTTCTGAAAGCCACAAGTTGCATAAAAGGCTGGATATGAAAAAAATTATCCTTTGCGCTTGAGAACAGATCTTCTCCACTGCCAGAGAATTGCCAGAGTTAACTGGCTGTGAAATGGGAAGTTGCAAGAGGGATAAGGGAGTTGGAATTGTTTAATCAGCATCTTGCTAACTCAGACATGGAGATCCTGTCACTTCTATTTCAACTATATGATATCCATGGATGATGGTACTGCTGCCCCTGGGCCCCATATCACAATACTCTCAGAGCTGTTAGCACTGTCCTCCAACTTCTAAAATTGGTATAGGTTTTAAAATAGGACAAGGGCATATTAGTTTAATAAGGAGAGGCAGGGAATACCCATTTTAACTGCACGCAGTGTAAGCAGCAGAGTCCAAGTAAGGTATACCCAGCGCCTGACCAATGAGAATTGCATTCTTACTACTTCTCCTGTGTATCTGCAATAGTGAGACCACAGTAAACCAAAATTTGCGTCTGGCAGACAAATCACCTCATGGTGTGAAGACAGTGACAGACTGTAGTCCCAAGAGACTTCACAGAGTAGCAACTCCAAACCAGGCTGAAGCAGATCTTCGTAGTAAGGATAACACCATACCTATCAGTCACATCACACTTCACAAGTATTACCAGCTATGAACAGAAGCACACACAGTCCTTTCTTTATTCCCCCTGAAAAAAATCAAATGTGATTTCAGCTGAGGAGACCTGTGTGAGGACAGAATCCATTCACTAACCCAACCTAAGCGCAATTTTACAGCAAAACGTTGTACACTTAAAATATGAATGTACATTGAAAAATAAAGGGGAAACAGCTCTAACTGTGATCTATTTCCTACTTTATGTTCACTTTTCAAAGATTAAAAACCAAGTTAGGTTACACAGCTGCCTACTGTCCTTTTGGGCACATGGCAACAGAAGGGTTCACTGACGCAGTTAACAATGGAACTAGCTGGGGAAGTAGATGGAGGAACCTCCAGTTGTATGAGAACTGTAATTCACAGGAGGAGAGCAAAACAATCCATTCCCTTCAAGTCTGAGTAAAGATTGTTTATTTAAGAGAACTTAAATGATTCAAAATATCTCAGCTAAGAGGTTGTATCACTTAAACTAAATGGGTATAAACATTACTAAGCGTTATTTATAGCTGCTTGTCTTTCCAACTTAATTCGATCTATGGAAGCATTTCTTGTGACCTTTAGCCACTGTCTTAACACCTCTCATCACAATTGGCAGAACAATTTTTTGGTTGCTACTGTATAAGATAGACAAAGCACTAGCCTAGAGCACTTTCTGACCTTTAACTGCCATATTAATATCTGTAATTGGAATTGAAAGGCCATTTAGGCTGAATATCACCCCAACAAAGCAATCTGAACAATTATGATTATCTCATTAAAGCCACAGACCATATAATCCCCTTCAGAAAGGGGGCAAGAGAAAGAATTCTGAAGATTAGTCCCATTAAGCTGGTTTTCCCACCTTTACTTTGGCAGTTCTAACAGGCAACAATCCCAATTCCTGTTGTTTGAAAAACTGAATTAAGGGATGTATGAACTAAATGTCTGATTTGAGTGATTTCTAAGTTCATGCTTCAGAATGCCAATGGTCAGTGTCTGAGATAAATTAGATTATTCAGGGTCATGAGCCATTGAACCCCATATTCACATTTGTAACACCAAATTCTGGTACAGTAGCATTTTTCTTGTTGAACTGACATTTTGTTTTAAGAAGCTGCATCTGGGATGTGTAGTAAAACTACTACCTACTCTGTAAGGACATGAAAGAACCTACCAAAAAAAAAGAATTTTTTCAGAACTTTCTGACCTGCCAAATGTTTGTCTGAGTCCTGTCCCTCCCTTAATACTTTCTATGTTTAAATCCAGCAGCTTTATCTATAATACACCACCATAGCAACACTGGTGGCACTGGTTTTGCTACATCATAAGCATGAGTTACACCTGTACCAGGTGAAAGTGCCTGATCGCTCAGAAGAAATAAAGATGTTCAGCTGCTTATCAGTAATAACAGACTATACTTGCTCCACAATGTTCCCTGCACTTAGCCATTTCCTTTATATGTATACATGGATGAGAAAATATAAACTTTTTTTTTCCTCTTTTTTTGGTAATACAGTTTGTTCCATACTGCCCATAGCTTTTATTTTTATTTTGGTTCTCTAGGTGCACTTCACCCAGGCTCCTTGTACTTGTCAGCTAGATGGGATGGATTTTGGACAAAGACTTCCATGCTGAAACAATTCCAAGAAACCCTCTGAGAGAGGCTAGAGCACCTGAGGTTGAGTTCCCTGCCTTGGCTCTCAGAGGGTTCACATGCTAATTGAACAAGTGGACATGAAGGCACAGCTCTCCGCAGCTCTTAAGGTAACTGATTTGTGCCTCCATCTTTTCCATATGCTTTTGGAAGGTGTCCAGCACATAGCGCGATTTGTGGCTTGTGAGGTCTTAATAGCCTATACAGCTTCAGGCACTTGCTATTATGAAGATTTAATACTCCTAAAGAGGTCTGCAATACTGCTGTCTTCAAGCCTACCTGCAGCAGTATACTTGCCCTTCTGCTCATACACTGCCATAACCATTGGAGGAACGGGAGTCAGACCATCCAGCTTTTTACAGGATTCTTCACTATATCCAAACCCCATATTTACTTCCACTGAATGGACTATTAAGATATGGATTTTATATAAATAATTTTTTGTCTGAACTAGCATTCACTTCTTCCAGTATGTTGTCATTCCACAGATTTGACAGAAATTTCAGGAAGAGATTAACATGCAAGAACAGAGCTGACTCCATTTACAACTACAGCTGCCTCAAGAACACGTCGTATGATGTTCCCTCCAGCACTGCTGACATTTTTAAAGCTCCCTAGGATGCAAGAAGTATAAGATTGGGTTCAAATAAAACAGGTCACCAGGGATATCACACAGTATCATCTAACATATCCACTACTCCCTGCTCTGGCAAGTCATCAAACAGATATGGATATGCACTTGTTCTACCCAAAGGTTATTTCCTTGGTGTTCAAGTTCGGGGCAAGGCAGCTCCATTGTCTAAAGATTAGATCCAGAAGAATGGGAACAGAAAGCTAGAAAACAGGCAGAGGCTGGGAAGGAGTAAGGGCAGGAACCAGTGCAGGCACAGGACCCAGCACAGGAGTCAGAGTAGAAAGGTGGAATAAACGTTAATACTAGAGCAGAAGCATGAACTAAGTCAGGTGTAGGGATTACTGTAGGCAGCTAGGTCAGGAGCAGGGAAGACTTGCTCAAGATAAAAGCTTGAAAGTCAGATATAAATGGGGAAAAACATCAAACCAAAACCAAACCACCAGCATAAGACACAGCCAATTTTTTAATAGCAGTGTCCTGCAGCCCAGACTCTGGTTTAAATACCCTCAGGAGTTTCCACCAATTCCCCTGTCAGTATCTGTCCACTGTGATTGCCTTAGTAACCACCCTGCTGAGAGTTCAATTGCAATTCATACCCTATGAGATTTAACTTTTGAAAAATCTGGTGCTTTTACACTGTTGAAGAAAAAAGGAAAGAGAAAAAAAAAACAAAAAAGCACGTTTCTGCATGTCCTTGCAAGCACATTATACCAAGACTTAAACCGATCTCAAATAGCTTGGAGGAGTTCCTGGTTCTAGTTATCACATGCAAAGCTTTTTTAGTAAACCTGGGCTTCTTTTGCTGGCTTCATCATATATTCATCTTAGGAGCACTGTAATTTTCAGAAGCATAAAAGGAATTATGTATGTTGTACAATAAAATAATTTCTAGGTCTTAATGGCAGTGTGATTAAGTCAGCCAGAGGAGGTGCTACAAGATGCCACTGTTATTTTGAAGTGTAGATCACCAAGTTACAAGCAAAGTCCAAGGTTACTGCAGGTTCAAGGTTGAATAGGCAATGAAATTCAAACTAATACTGAAACTGCTGTGAGCCTGGCAGCATGTAGCCCTATTCTAGCAGTGCAGGACCACTTCACTTATATGGGTTTGGACTTCTGTCTGAGAGCTGTCTAATAGGATTGTAGTGAGAAAGTGAGAGTGCAACATCTCAGAATTGACTAAGAGCAATGCAGACAAGACTTACAGTAATTGGGTCTTTCCAGGGTATTTGGATTGTTTCCATGTCTGAAGCTAGCTGCATAGGCACACCCACACTGAATTTTCAATGAGAGGAAATCCTTTTGCAGTCATCACAGCTAAACACCTCTCATTAGGTCTATCTCATTGCTAATGAAGCCAGCAGGATAAGAGTGAAAGCTTTCATTCTGAATAGTAACTCAAAAACTTGTATGGTGATCAGTAAGGACTGATTCAGCGCCTAAATCTATGATGAATCTCAAAGAAAAATCAGCCGACAGGTAGAATTTAAAGTTTATATGGTATGATGAATCTCTTTCTCTCAGGATGATAACAACTTTATAAGCAGCTGTTCTCTTAACTAGAGGTTTCAACAGATTTGATGTTTATGTTGCAAGAAATCAATTTTTGGATTTTCACTTCCACAAGTGTTTACGAAATGGGAATTTTACTTCTACCAGCCGCCAAACTAGGAAATACACTCCATAATGGGATACATAGTTTTAAAAGAAAGTATGCTCATACAAAACCAAACAGTTCATGCTAGAAAGACTTTCTCCTTGACACAAGCTTGAGACTTGATCTTGCCATCCCTAGAATAAAATCCCCTGGATGATCAATGTACATAATTACTATGGCTGTGTTTTAGACAGTAATCAGAACAGTTTGCAGCCAATCAAGCAATTTCTCTCTTTCCAGTTTTATTAATACCAACTGAGTAATGAGTCAACAATAAATTCAAGTATGAAAAAATATGCTGAATTTACCATTTGCTTTACCCATTCTCCTCTCTAAATTAAACAGATTTACACCAGAGATTAATTTGGGCCACCTCGTACTTCAGAAACCAGTTTCATGAACAAAGAAGACATTAAATGCATTTAATTCCTTTCTTTTTCCAGACATCTTGGTGGCACTTTCCTTTTTTAACATAAACGTAGGTAACTTTATGCACCTAATTAAACTCTTTTTTCATGGTACAAAAAATTATCCCTAAAGAAAAATACACTTAAAGTTGAACATTAATTTGCTTTTTTCCCCTTCTTATTTACATCTCCTGAATGTATGGTAAAAAATCCTAAACTCAAGAGCATATTAAATTTTGTTTTCATGATATTTAATATTGGTTGGGTGGTATCACTTTAAACACCATTAAGTAATAGATCAGAGAGAATAAAAACATTTTCCATCCCCCTCAAGCTTTTAACCTTTAGGGCTTCCTTGAGGGGAAAATGATTCAAATGCCAAACTCACAATTATGCATTCACTACTCAGAATAGATGGCCAGGCGTTTACACAGAGAAACTATGCAATACATTAAAGTTACATTAAGGTCCTTAGTTTTTCCTGTTCACTAATTTCCCTTCTCATAACTCCCACAGACACACTCAGTGCCTTTCCCAGGCTCAGCAATCACACTATCTTCCCCAAAGGCACATTTATCAGCAGACTAAGCTTCCAAGCCATCAGTAACATGGCTGCCCTATAGATTCAGCATGGAAGGTAAGGAGAAGACTGATAAGTAATCAACAAGTACAGAACAACACAGGATTAGTAGTCAGCTCTCCACTGAGAGAGATGTTAGGATGTACAATGCCTTATGATGTAAAGAGGATTTATTTTTTCCATTTTTCAAGGAGGAGGTGATAGGAAGCCTTACTGGAAATAAAAATGATCTGCTGCATGGAAGGCTTAAACGGGGAGGGGGCGAAGGGGGGGGAGATGCAGAGTGTCAGCAACAGCCAGCTGAAAAAAAAAGTTTCCATTTCTCTACTAAATGCAGAGGAAAGGCTTTTCTTTGAGTCCCACTGGAGGGCTCAGGCTCCCCTTTGGTTTTGGCTGCTACAGCAATAGCTCTTTATCCTATTTTACCCTAACCCACACACCAGCTATATAAGCACGTATACCCTTTGACAGTTAAATGCATGTGGAAAACACAAATAGAATAAAACAACACTGATCTAGACAAAATTCTTTACTATTGCATTAAAAATCTGCATTGAGGCACTGTGCAGGGAATGAGCGTTAACTTAAGTGTTCACACTGAAACCCACCCATTAGAGGATACAAAAGTGGCTGGGATACAGTTGGGTTTGTTGCTAAGTCCCATTTTTGACTAACACAGTAAATGAAAAATTTCCTACAGTACTGCTTATGCCAGTGAGAACTCTACCCTTAACTACTGGTTCCCTTTCTCTCCAGCAGTTACTATCTTGCAATTAATAAACTTCAAGGCAATATGGATCTTATTACCCTGAGTAAACATCATGGATTTCATTGTCAGGCAGAAAGAATATGAAATCATTCAAACCACACTACGCTGTCTTCATGTCCTCAAAAGCAGCAGGTAACACAAGATATCTACTCTGACTACCATTTGTTCATATTTTTCTTACTTACTTAGAAAGACTCAACTCTCATATTCTATGATACTAAGAAGTAGGCAGATTTAAAAATACTATACACACTATAAAAAAGAGTAACATTTTGAAACTAGTTTATTCCTGAGAGTGAAAAACTTGATATACTAATCTTTACCCCAGAAAAGTCATTCACCCACACACAAGTGAATGTGTTGATTAATTGTAAAACAAGTATAATTTCCCTGTATGAAGGTTATACCATAAAAGAGGTTTCATCTGAATCTGAATTACTAGTGCATCACTTAGCACCTCTCTAGTGTCTAGACCATATGGCTTCAATTGACAGCTGATGAAACCAGTAATTGTCCTCTTGCATTAGTCATTGGTTATATTGTTGCTCAGATTCTTGATGGCAGAAGGAGAAACAACCTCTCTGTAATGGCCTTGATAATGCATGCTAAAATTGATCAGAAGCCAAAACCTCCTCTTAGCTGTTATTATAGCTGGCCTAGAGGTAGGAAAGCATACATCAACATGGCTGCTAAAAATCTAAACTACAGTCCAAAATTATTCCTCACTTTTTATGAAAAATTGAATCACATTTATTCATGAAAATGTCTGGGAAAATCTTATGTCAGGTGGACTTATGCAAGGAATTTTCACTCTCTGTCAACAGAAGAGACATCTGTGCTAATCAACTAATGGCATATAATGAACATTGAATTATTAACTGTCATCATGAATAACAGAGCTCAGACACAGCCAAAACTAGGAAACCATAATATCTGGGATTTTACAGTCTCTGGCTTGAGAACTTCCTGCCACCCAACACACAATTTTACAAACAGCAAACATGTACTGTGATCCTGCTAGTATTACCATAAATAATATAGAACTTCTGCAAATTAAGTCTTTGAAAAATAAGGCATCAAACCTATGAAGTGTAAAGCCACAGTCCAGAGCCCGTCTGTGAAAATAATCCTTCTTCTCAGTGTAAAAACCCACATATGTACTTAATGGATTTACTGTGAAAGTTCCAAAATAGGTGAGCACTCTGTCTAAGCAACTCTAAATTCCATTCCTAAATTACCCATCAATATCAAAGATGTGATTAGATCCTATATGGTAATGAAGTTCCAGTTCCAGTTACTAATCCAGTACCAATTTATTTTAACAAAAACAAAGCAATGAAACATTGTATATTTACACATTTGTAAACATTAACTATTTTTAAATAGCTGCTTCTCTTTCGTTTGTTAAAACAAAGCACTCAATTCAGTCAGTTCCACTCAAAGCTGTTTTTTTTAATGTATGCTGCCTTATAGAAGCCTAAATTCCCCATTTTCCCCTTAGAGTAAGTTCCTGATGAGCCTACATCTGTTATATGTACACCCTCCTTTATTATAAAAAAGGGGGTTGCATCGCATTACAAGAAACAGCCTCACTAAGATAAAAACAGACCTGAATACGCATCGTAACAGAAAATTCAGTTGACTGTTAAACTGCTTAACTGAGGCAGATACATCGAGCCTACTTCCTCCAACATCTGAAAGTGGAAGGATAAAGAATATGAAATGGAGGGGGTTAGAGGATCTTGCTTCTAAAACTCCCTCCTTACTTCCCTTTCTCAGCTCAGTTTCCTGTATTTAGTAGTTTGAAGATCTCCTCACATGGAGGTTGCAGCCCCATCATTATCATTACTGAAGTCATGACAGAATCTATCCTAGCCTATATAAATTTGGATTTGTATTGTACCTTTCTTAGTCTATTGAACTTCCAGCTTGATAGCTTCATGTCAGTAGGAGTTCCTCATTGCACTGATAGACTGAACAAGCCCTGCTCAAAATACTCTGCTGTCTCCTCTGACAAAAAGAGTGCGGAGTAAGTTTTGTAGACTTCTCACAGAAAGAAAAATACACATTTTCTAAAAACTACAGTTGAGTCTCCATAAATATTCTAAAGAGAAGTTCACAGATACTTCAGCATAGAAGTTATTTTCAAAAAAAAAAAAAAAAATTTTGAAAGCACTTCATGACTTTGCTGCTAGGATCATTGAACCTCACCTTTAGATTTTGACACCCGGTTTTGTTCCTTGCAGGAAACTCATACAAAAACCAAACCCACACTTTCTACAAATCCTTTCCACAGGACACCACTATACCTATGCGATGCCACTACCCTGTAGACAAGATAGGATAGCTGGAAGCTGCTAGGGCCTATCTGTAGTGAAGCAAGCCTTGAAAGGAAGGTGGACTTACGTTTTCCTCTAAAAATTACAACCTCAGCTGCTCAAAGCTGGTCACAAAAGCATTCTAGCAAACAAGTAACAATACTGTGCAGACAGTATGACCTGATCACATTTGGTCCTGAAGTCCTTTATTGCTCTAAAGCAATATACAAACAACTTAATGTCGGTTTGTAAAGAACAGCTTTTAAGATAGGTATTCACCAAGTGATCCACTGGTAAATTGCACATTTTTTAATGCTGATTATTGCGTTAGAAATATCAAACACTCAGGGGGCTAAGAAAATTGCTCAGCCTCCATAGACCTTTCAAATGTGCATCTCTGTCCACAATTCTAACAAGTTTTTTCTTACTAGCAGTAATCTACAGTCATTGATTTTATGACACAGAACTCTTCGCTCTGGTGCGAGACCACCTGCTACTTTCACATATGTCACAATTTAAAATAGCCAAACACCCTTTGGAAGTACATTTTAGCAAAAAAACATCTTTCAAGACAGGTCTGCACATTTCTTTCTATGCCATGGGTACTTAAACATTCAGGAGCGAGATACAAAAATATTAAGTGAGTAGATCAACTGCCAGATTAACAGGTTCCTTTTATTCTGCCAGTCATGTACTGTGTGGCATGTGTCCCCTGTTGATATCCTGATTTTAACAAGTTATAGCTGAACATTACCACACATATATATAAGCAAATTCTCCTGCACTGTCTTCCTTGCATAGTTTGACAAGATCATGCTCTTGATTTCTGTTATTCTTCCTCTGCTTCTTTGCTCTCCTTTTTTGCAGTTTTCTAAAACACTCTTCTGAATGTCTCAGGTAGGAGAAGCACATCAGGTTCTGCAGGCAAAGAGCATTTCTGTCTTCTGTCTCAGATGACATTTTGTATCGGTCGATTGCTGGACATCTTCCTGTGGGCTCAATAATGCTCCAAGCAGTAAAAACAAACCTGCTCTGCCCATTATAACATGCATATTGCACATATCTACACCAACCCTGTAGGACATGGCATCTACTGAGCACTGTCACTTCCGCTTTTACTTTCTAAATGGAGCACATTCCCCCTTTCTACCTCATCAATATTACTGGAAATCACAGTTTGTTTTGCATACTTTTTTTTAAAAAAGTAATCTTTTCATTTATTTGCATTAATTATAAGCAGTTGTGCACACATTAGGTCCATACAAAGCTGTGTTCTCTTTCAAACAGATCGTCCACTTTGTTGACAAAAACGTAGCAGTGTAAAACAGTGATCAACTAGTATCCAAAACTTAAAGCTGCTTACAGGTCCCAAATAATCCACTCCTTGGGTATTTTCACACCCATAATTATTGCCTGATGTTCACTTCAGTAAGCTCTGACTGCTTTTCACTTCTGGCTGACAGACAGCGGTTTGAAACTTAGATTATTGTCCTCAACACCATCAGCTAGGTTCTTAAATAAATTCTAAGGCAGTCTTCATTGCATAGATGCTCAAACAAGGAGGCTTGATAAAAACTTGGAAGCTTTCAAATGAGACCTCAAACACTGCAGTTAAGGTAAATCCATTCCTGTGTAATCCAATCGTTTGTACCCATTTCCAGATCATTAAGCCCTACATCGATTTTCTAACAAGTCCCGTCTATGATGTAGCTCATTTCCACGCTGCGTTGGCAATTCTTACGTTTGTACATGTAAGACAACACAAACCTGTTAACATAAGCATATGCTATAGAAAGATGGAAAATGGCCTCTGCTGGAACAGTTTAGCCTTGTTAGTAACAGTCCCACAAAACTGTACTTTTTTTAACATTAACAGTTACCTTCCTTCACAGCACTACTCCACTGAATGCAATTTTCCTGGCAGAGTTTGTCCCCATCTACATTATACCACAACCTCTTGTTTTCATTTTGTATTCTTGTATTGCAGACAAGTAATTCACTCCAAGGACCTCTGAAGGCCAGATTGACAAAACCTGTAACTTCTAACTCCACTGTCTTGTACAAAAAAACAACAAGAACCATATGGAATCCATAAATACCCACAGTAGATTATTTTGTTCTTCCCTTTTAAATGAAAATATATTACTTATTTTCTAAGGTTCATTTACTAGATAACATGTATAGTCTGCACAAGTAGTATGGAGAAAGAAAAAGCCACAATACATAGAATTGAGCAAGTTGGGTCCATGAATAAGTCAGAACTTCACTGTTGAGTCTGGGTGAGCAGAGACAGGAAATTTATGCTTAACATTCCAGTATTTTCCTCTCCCACTGATTAATTAAATTAAACTAGTTTATAACCCCAGATTGTGTGGTTTTCCCCTGTAAACAATTTGTTTACTTTTATTGACTGTGCTCTGTAGGGAACATTTTATAGAAGGAGATCCTAATTTTATAAGAAGGGTGGCAGAATTAAGCAAATTCTGAAATTATAAATTATGACACATTGTGTCTTTTTTTTTCTAGATGTATTTAAAAGATAAGTGAAAGGCCAGGAACAATGATTTTTTTTATTTTTCCCCACTTAAAAGATCATGTGAAACTTAGGAAAACAGTTCCGATTTTCTGTACAGCAAAATGGTTCTGATTTTCTGTACAGGTTACTAAGGAAGCAGAAGAGCTGGAGAAAACACCATTCCTACAGTGTACCCTATCACTAGCATTCCTCAACAGGAGAGATGAGAAGGAATGTTTTGTCCTTTTTTGAAAGTGACAAAAGTTTTTGTATTTTGTCTTAACTTCCATATTTACTATCTCATAAGTGGCTGAAAATTTGCCAAGTGGATGAGTGAAAACAAGCACTTATGCCCAATAAATTATTCCACCTACAAGTTCAGGACTGCATTCAGCCTTCTGTGCATTTCATTATTTGGCCTTTTTGAGTGGAATCTAAAATGTAGTGTTCAGTGACACTCTCCAAATAGCAATTTTGAAATGTTTTTCATGTGCCAGGACTGGATCCAAAACATCCTTCGCCTGAGGAAGGATCCACTAGACTGCAGCCTAGTCGCTGGAGGCAGCCGAAGAGGAGGCTGTGGGGGAGACCCTGCCCCTACCCACGCAGCCCACACAGCCCTAGGTCAGAGGGACAAAAGCCCTCTTAATACTCTGTAAAGTGGACGCAATTATATCAGTTTCCTTAAAACCCAAAGCCCAGTTCAGCCTTACTTTAAAATTATGCTGAAAGCAAAAGCAGATCCATATCACTTATTTGAAAAGCTGACCAGATTCCTCAATACCAAGAAGCATGTTTAGCCACCAGGCTATCAGGTTTTGTGGTCGAATAGGAAAACGTGCAATCCCTTCTCTTCCAGGAAGAATATGTTCTGTGTTACAATCTTTTACATTATTTCTGTGGTTTATGTTGACTAGCAACGGAATAGCTATGTAAGGAAATGAGGATGGTCTCCTTCCCAGACAAGGACCACTGAATTTGAATCACTTAGTTTTGCATTGGGTCAAGCTGTAGACCTAAGCAGGGTTTTTTTTTCCACAAAGACCAGTTTGCAATAGTGGAAAAAATAGTCTAATCAAATTCCATAGCAGTGTGCACTAGAGAAAAGATAAGGGAAAGGTGTCTGTCATGGATGTCCAAAATTAATGTTATGATATTTTTCATGAAGAAAATGTTAAAATTCATATTTAAAAATGGCTCTTTCAATTTTAAAATTAATTTAAAAGAATAAAAAAAATCTTGAGGGTTAAATAATTTGAAAATTTGGAATTCTATATCAGATTATATAAAACACTTAACTGACCCGAATAAATGTATTCATTTCATTGATAACATCTGATTTGACTTGACCTAAACTGATTTTTCCATATTTTTGCTTCAGTGACCAAAAGTTAAAAAAAAAGAAAAAAAAAAGATAAAAAACCAAAGCCTACACACATTGTTCTCCTAGGTCTAGCTCTAGCGGAGATTTTCTATAGTTTTTGTTTACTGAGATGCATTAGGAGATAATACTTATTAGTTCTCAGACTCCAAACTCACAGCCACTATTAATTTATTTTCATAACTGAGTGCAATCCTGAAAAAAAGGAATCCCTCAGTGCTTAATGGAAACAAGAAATTTTAAATTTGACAATTTTTTAAGACTGAGGCCTTTATGTAAAAGGTTAGTAAGGCTTAAGGGGATATGTAATT
This sequence comes from Elanus axillaris, assembly GCA_026212715.1. Taxonomy (NCBI): domain Eukaryota; kingdom Metazoa; phylum Chordata; class Aves; order Accipitriformes; family Accipitridae; genus Elanus; species Elanus axillaris. Next base: position 6,549,648 of record JANZLQ010000009.1, on the reverse strand, counting down.
CTTTATATATATATATATATAAACATATATAACATTGTGTTTCAAGAGGAACTTAAGACATGGAAGCCACCATAGTTCCTTGCTTCTGTATACTGACACACTATTTTGTAAGGAAAAGATCAGGATGAGAGCACTTCTAAGGTCTCTGAGGTTAGGTATGCTTTACCTCCAAGATACTAAATGGTTTAGGGTTTTCTTGACAGATAAGTAATATTGGTATTCAAATATCTGCTTGTGTTTGGTTCCCAATCATTACTAAATTTAAAAAGTGATTTTACTGACCACGAAGTACATGACTGTAGGAATATTATTCTTGTCACTTTTTGTATAACTATCTCTTTATTTCCCATCTCTTCTAGTTATTCCCACTCCTTAAAATCACCCACACACTGCTATGGCATTGTCCTGGTTTCGGCTGGGGTAGAGTTAATTTTCTTTCTAGTAGCTGGTACAGTGCTGTCTTTTGGGTTCAGTATGAGAAGAATGTTGATAGCAACAACTGAAAACATCAGAGTATTAACTGATATTTAGTCTAAAGCCAAGGATTTTTCAGCTTCTGATGCCCTGCCAGCGAGAAGGCTGGAGGGGCACAAGGAGCCGGCACAGGACACAGCCGGGGCAGTGACCCCAACTGGCCCGCGGG
>JANZLQ010000009.1:6524218-6548887 GCA_026212715.1 Elanus axillaris | reverse complement strand
AACTAGGCATTGGTAGGCAGGTGGTGATGCATCACTTGTTTATATATTCCAATTCTTTTATTATTAATATTATTATCGTTATTATCATTATTAGTTTCTTCTTTTCTATTCTGTTAAACTGCTCTTATCTCAGCCCACAAGTTTTACTTCTCTTCCCGATTTTCTCCCCCATCCCACTGAGTGGGGGGCAGTGAGTGAGCGGCTGCTTGGTGCTCAGTTGCTGGCTGGGGTTAAACCACAACAGGCATCCAGCATCTCCACCTGTCCTGCCCATGAAATGAACTTTCAATGTAATCTTTTCCAGCATAAATAATCTTAAATCTCCTAGTAGCAATTCATTTTGGTTAGAGTTTTACGTAGTGTCTAATTTTTTCTTGTTTCACCAGCAAGGAAATCTGCTTCTGTGCAGAGGAAGTAGATTCTCATCCCATAAAAAAGGTCCACTTTGTTATTTTGTTAGTTTTTCCTTCGGGGTATGGCAGAGATCCAAGGATAGTTATGTTCGCTTGTTTTCAATCAGCTAACTCCCACAGAGAGCACTGCAAGCATAGTTATTTCTCTGCAGTTCCTTGAGATTTCTCCTTTCTTCTCAGACTATCCTCAGAAACATCTCCTCTCTACCTTTACCGGCTGCCTTTCATTATGTCAAAATATTCCCAAGGTAACTGGAATAGCACTTTCCTTCCTTTTAGACCACATTTCTGATGTCACCATTACACCACTGTTACCATCAGAAATTGTGTTAATCTAACCCACAGACAGAGTAGCAAACTCAGCAGACACCACGCAGGCTTTGATAAATCAGATGATCAATTTGACTTCCATCTGGAGTTGGCATCTTATATCACATCACCCTTCGTCTATGTACATCTGTGGTAAGTAATGGCTCCAGCACATGGGAACAGAGTGTTACCTTCTGTCAGATGGCAGAAGGCAAAATAATGATGATACTACGTAAGGTTAATTTCAGCTGTGCTCAATATAGTATTTCTAATTTATGTGTTTAGGATCACACATTTTGAACTGTATATGTGAACATGCAAGGACCATCCACATTCATTTTTCACTAACTGTGGACGTTAACTTGAAGCCGCTACAGAGACACGCTAAGGAAAATGATCATTTCCCTCCATCTGGGAATCAACCCTGGATTCAACTAAAGAGGGATGAAACTGCAAACTGTGTATCTCAATTTAAGTCTTTCTGCAAATCTCACAGGAAACAAATGAAGTATTTCCACTGAATATCCTGGATCCACAGCTTAATCCAAACTGATCTGCTGTTTCTAAGAGCCATCAGTTTCACTCTTCAAGATTCCGAGTTTCCCTAATTTCTCCCTTCTTGTTATTATACACTGACACAAATTCAAAAGCAAATTAACAAAGTGCAGCAGTGATGGTTTGAAGTGATGCCAAATATGAAGGAGCATAAATTTAACAGTTTTCATTAACACAAGAATATTCACTAAACATTTTTCTATACTAGATGAAATATTCTGTGCAATAAAATTAAATCCATCCTGACAGTGACCCACAAATAACCTGTTTCTATAGTCCCTTTGCTATTCAGCTAGGCCTCCTGGTGGTGCAGAGCTGTCGTTCATTAATTTTACTGATTGCATAATGAGAAAAAGTCATGCAGCTTTGAATATTAAAAGCTGTAGGTCGATTAATCACCATTTTTAAAATAAAGAGAAATAAAAATACAAGGCAACGTGAGAACCAACAGGAAATTTCTATCTAGTAAGGGAGAAAGGGAATTTCACCTACTGATTCCCAGAGCATCATGTACTTGGCTCAGTAAGTGGGCTGAGAAAGGAGACAATAATTTTTATTGGTTTTGAAAGAGCATTTACAAATGGAGGTATTTACCAATGTTGGAGCCAATGCCTACAGTTACAAGGAAACACATCTAGAAAGATTGTCTAGTTACAAAAGATGCTTAAATCCTTGGAACCACTCTCCTAATACAATACAGTGTTCAGACTCTCACCTAAATCTGGGCAATCATGTCACTGATTTTGCTAATACTTTGTGTTCTCTGGACCACATACAAAAGGAGAAAAGCAGTAATGTGATCTTTGTTCCAAAGAAGACAGGTGCATGTTATAATGTGGCACAGGTAACACTATTTATCTCAAACACCCATTACTATTCAGCTGTTCACACTTCTCATCCCCTTTTCCAACATGCTGTTAATAAATACCACTCAAAATATTTTCCCTGTCATCTCAAAACTTGCACTTTTTGGTTTTTATGACACCTAGAAAACACGTGAAGTAGCTGGCTCCTCAAAGCCGTCACACCAACTTTTCTCCACCCTGCACCTCCGCCCCTTAGAATATAAGAGCCCTTGCAACAATACAGGCTGGGGATGAGCTGTGCTGGAAAGGCCCCGGGAGCCCTGGGCAGGCAGCTCACAACTCCGGCAGCACATCCCAGCAGCAAAGATGCCCGACAGCACCCTGGGCTGCACGAATCCAATATGGGGTTAAGTGACTCTTCCCCTACTCATCAGGCAACATATAGACTAGACCACACCTAAGTGGTCAAACGCTGGGACCTCCCAACAGAGGGCAGATATGGACAACCTGGAGCAAGTTCAGAGGAGGGACCCTGGGGGGGTTGAGGCTGGAGCACCTGCCCTGGGAGAAGAGGCCGAGGGAAAAGGGCTGGTTCAGCATGAGGAGGCGGTGGCTCTGGCTGGGAGGGCATTGAGATAGAGCCAGGCTCTTCGCAGCGGTGCAGGGCAGGGCACGAGAGATTTAGTTTAAAGAAGAGGGGCTCAGAATGGATAAGAAGAGACTGTTTTCACCACGAGAACAGCCAAGCATGGGAATAGCTTGCCCAGAGTTTATGCAGGCTCCATCCTTTGAAGTTTTCCAGACCCCGCCAGCTAAAGCCCCAAGCAGCCGTGTCCCATCTCAGACCGGCCCCTCCTTTAAGGAGGAGGTTGGACTAGACACCTCCTGAGGCTCCTTCTCACCCCAGCTGTCCTACGCTATCAAGTCTCCTTCATTTCAGCTAATTTGGGTTGTTGCAATAAGGAACAAGAGTCCGTATCTCAGCTAGCTAAGACTAAGCCATTAAGAGTTTTCTAGACATTTAGATACTTTCAACATAAGTCATCTGGTGAAGAGCCCTAACTTCAGACAGTCCATGACAAAACTGTTTCAGCACAAACAGGTACTTTTTTTAAACTATGTAAAAGTCAAAAGAGTCATACCCTAAACATGCAAGAAAAATCAGGTAACATGATGTCACAACCACAGACAACCTCCCATAAACAAAGCCTCTTATTTAAATAACCACTTAGAGTAGAGGTAGAGGTGCAGCGATGACTTTGGCAGCCTAAGAAGTCCAGCTATTTGTAATAAAAATGATTTTCAAACTCAACATATACAATTATTCAGAAATGCAGCTATAGTAATAGTCAATTCTCCAACTTGCATACTCTAGCTAGTAAAGAGTATCTTTATTTTGTCTGGTTTTATTTAAGTAAGGGAATTACCTTGCTTAAATGCATTTGTCTCCCTTAAGTAACTTCTGCAGAGATATATTCAAACATATCATACATAAAACAAGAACTAGGTAGGTAAATGCACTCTGCTTTATGACTCTGCCTCTGCAGTTGTCTACTTGATAACTGTTACCCAAGCGTTGGTAATGCAAGCCACAAGCAACTCTGACCTGGCCTTTTCCTAATTAATTAGACAAAAGGATATTAAAGTTTATAAAGCATACTTTAATGGTATTCATGTGAGGCATATGCAACCAGACAAACTACTTCAGTACAGAATGTCTACAGCCTTCCTGTATCTTACTTGCAAGTATATTTTAATCTCTGCAACATATGGCTCTGTATATGTGCATGTGATTTGGAATCCATTTTTGTTAATTTCTCATAAGTTAAAGTTTGAAAACAATTAAAAGAATGTATCTACAGAGGGAAAAAAATAACCTACATTTTAATATTTTGAAAAAGGCATCTTAGAAGTAATTGATCACAGTTACAGATATGGTTCTTCATAAGTAACTTTGAAAGTACAAGGCTAGAAACTCAACTGAAATAAAAATGTTTTTTCAAGGACACCAGGATTATCACAGAAAGGGCCCCAAAAAGGAATTCTTTCTGCAAAAAGCAGCATACTAAAGTCTTCCTACCTGTATTTTAGCAGTTTATAAAAGTGTGTACCATTCCTCCCTTATAAGCCAAGCACTATTAAAGACACTACTTCAAGTACAGTTTGTGCTAGAAGAACATAATCAAAGAAACAAGACTTTTGGACAATTACAAAAAATGTTCTGCACAACTGTTGACAGAAATAATCCATCATCTAAGAATTTTTTTCAGAGCAAAAACCTTCAGCCTGTCAAGTCTTACACTTCCTAACTTATGGCTGGTTTGGTTGGTTTTGTTTTGCTTTCTGCTGTTCTCAGTGATTATGGTTGACAACTTCTTGTAGTACTTGTCCCATCCTACGTGTCTCCCATGCATTTTTTATCCACTGAGCTGTAACATAGTGACCTGTATGTAAGTCGACGTAGACAGGCCGAAATCTATACATTTCATGTCACATGTTCAAGAAAATTTTATGATGTCTATTAGCACAGGTTTCCTAGCTTTAGCCAGCTCCCAAGGTTATTTTTCCTGACTTGGGCCCATTCATGCCAAACAGTATTTGAGCAGGAAACTGTGACTATCAATTACTTTCCTTGAACTACCTGGACTGTTCTATTTTTATCCCCCATGTGACCCATGGAATAAAACCAAGATGAGTAAAAGTCTAATAGGGAGCAAGTCCCACAATAAACTTACAGAAGTAGTGAGGAGGTACTGTTCCATTATCACTAGCATTAAATGCATCAGAAACATTTCTCTGCTGAATCAGTTCAGAAGCATGGCACAACACCTTGACAAAGCTCTTGGATTTGTACACACCTCTGTGCTCTAGGCATGTAGAAATCAAATGTCTTTAGCACAGAGGCGCATAAATAATCAGCTTCATCTGCTGCAATTAGAGCTCACTATTCATGCAGCATAATTACATAGCCAATACGACACAGTGCAGAAGGCAATCACATGCCACTGTAAACAGAAACTATAAAGAACTTTAGCTGACATTTTTGTGTTTACCCATTCCACTTGCTTCTTTCTCCTTCTTTACTCTTATGGGAAATTTTGTCTTAATCTAATTTAAATAGGATTTAAATACCATTGGCTGTGAGTTTACAGCAACATATGTTTATATTTTCATCCAACTCATTTAGTTTTCCTCTGCTTAACAACCCTGCCAAAGTTGTTCTTTTTCAAACTATGAATTAATTCAGAGAATGATTGTTTATAGTGAGATCTTCTGTTAATTCTGACATATGCCAAAAGGCCACAAGTTGTCACTGAAAAATATATCAATATCAAAGCTTTAATTAGTTCTATAGTACTTAGATATTACCAAACAGAAGCAGGGCTAAAAATCAAATAAAGCAGTTCAAATATGAATGGGGGGAAAGTGCAATGCTTTGAAATGCAGAGAGGGTCACATCAATGTTGAATACATCCTGGTCACCTTTAAACTTTTTGAAAATTTTGCTATCATTGGGGTAGGAGACAAGCATATCAGTTTCTTTATATATATTTAAAATATAAATCTGGACATGGATGGACAGATATTATATTGTTCTGGTTCAATTAAAGATTAGAGTTTAGATAATTAGAAAAGGTGCTTAGGCTTGGTCTATACAAGAAAACCATACTTAAGCTAAACAAGTTAGTATAATTAAATTGAGTAGAGTCAATATAAAGTGCCCTTAAGTCACTTTTTACTACCTGTTTCTTTTGAGTTAGATAGCCAGAGATGAGCATTATGATATCTAGTCAACTCACATTTGTTTGAAAGTTTATTTTGGGAAAAAAAAATCTAGGTTTTTTTACCAGTAGACAATTTCAAACACAGATTCTGAAGCACTGCTATTATGGTGCCAGCTAGAAATACCTAGATCGTTGTGAAATGCTAAACCAAGCAATATATTGTATAGCCTGGTTACTGAAAACTTGTAAAAGCCTTAAGTGGATTCATTGGTCATTGGGTGCTGCCAATAACATTACACCACCACACCTACAATGATTTAAAGAAAGATTCTGAAGATGAAGTTTAACTTCTAGAAACCCTTTTTTCTTCCAACAGTTAGAGTATTTGTTCTTTCAATGAAGGTTTAAGGATAGGTATTTATCTACCCTGCTGTGACTGAAGAAATCTCACATGGAAATACCAAGTGTTGAGGAGTGCTATTCTACCCATTCCAACCTGGTTTTTTATAGCATACCAGGATACCAAGTAGCTGAAAGAGACTCTTTGGTTGCTATTGTAGTGAGTAGATCTCTCTTTTTCTGCTGTTGCAACCTTCTGCTGATTGACTGAATTGCGTAAATGTATAGACACATATGTTAATTTGATTGTCCAAACAACTTTTTAGCAGAAAGTAATTTGCTTTAGCAATAACTACAGTAGTAGTGGAACTAGGAATAACACCTCAAGGTATTAAGTCCTTTTCTCCTCTAACAGAGATGTTAAATGTTAACTGTTTGCATTAAATGCTTAAAAACATACTTCCATTTCTCAGAGACAACTGTCAACCTTATAAACAAGCAAAGGGAATACTGAACCCACTTCAAACAGGAAAGAAGGTAGCTAACTGTATTAAGCTTTAAGGGTTTGAGCTACATCTTTGCAAAATATGAAAAAAAAAGGGTGAGGTCAGTCAACTGAGCTTGCGTTCAAAATATGATCTGGAATGCTGACAGACAGCACTACTTACTTGGAAAACATTTGATCTTCTTTTTTATTTTCTGCTTTTTAAGTATTTAGGGTGTCCTGCAGTGATTCCTTCATGTTTAGGTTATTCAGGCAGATTAATAGAAATAATGTAAAATGATACATAAATTAACTTCTCTGTATGAAGTACCTTCTATATTTACTAAGGGAAAACACTTTCCATTTCTACAAGGAATCTTAATCTCAGTTTCTGCTGGTCTCTCTGGGGCTGATACCAATGTCAATGCATTTCTCCAAAAAACACTTTACTGTTTTGTCATCCTACCACTTAACCATTCTACTTCCCATTTGCCCATCACTCAAAGAAAAGTGCTCAGAAAAAGAAACTACAAGTCTGTTGTAATTAAAGCCCTCTAACAACATGAACTTATTTTTTTGTTACCCACATGAAGAACAAATGGAAAATGAAAAATAGAAAGATCATTACAAGGTTAAGTTACTGAGATTAAGATGTCGCATCTAGCCCCAGCTCTGTATTGTATCTCCTGAGCTTCTGTTAACCAGCTGAGTCACTTGAGGTCTCTGTGCCCCAGCCAGCTTCACAATGAGGAATAATATTCTTTTTCTTCATCACCTTTAGTCTGAGCTTTTCAAAGGCTCTCTCTTCTCTCTGTACAATGCTTAGCACAGTGGAGCCCAGTATTTTGCCATTAATTATAAATATATATAATCAATAGAAAACTCAAAATCATAGAGAACGCAAGAATTTAGATCTGCATTTTTTAATTTTTTTTAATCTCTTAATTATAAATCTAATAATCAAATGGCAGTTCATAGACTCTAGGTCTCCGAAGTTTATCCTATTCTAAGATGCTCAGAAGATTTTACTGCCTGTCTGTCCAGTACTGGTCATCAAAGTAAAATAATGTTTTTCCTTGTCCTGTAAAATGAATTTCTAATTAAAATTCAACAGTGCAATCCCATTCAAAATGGCTCTAATATAATCTGAACTACATTAATTTGACTTGGTTACCTGTTTTGTTAATTAAACTGATGAGGCAATTTATTTGCTCATTCCAGGCCTGACATTAAATGGCATTTCATGTGACATCCGATATTTTTATGTTAATTGAATAACTTTTGATTTGTCTATACCAGGCTGATTTGTGTAGTACATAAGTGTCAGAGAAAAAAATCATATCTGCAAATAATAAGTAATCTAAGTGATTTACAAGTAGAGTTACTAACATTTTGAGCACAGGTGGCTGTTTATTTTTAGATTTTGTAAGGACTGTAGATGAACTGTCACTCCAAACTGCTATTTTTAATAGCATTTTGGAAATCAGAAATGCAGAATGCAATGCTGGGTGTTTCTGTATTAATGAAGCACTTCTAAGAATAGTGTTTCTTTCCGTTAGTTGTTCTTGCAGAACTATGCCAGTAGAACCATTCCTTGAGATTAAATGATAGCTGATAAGTTTTTTGTCTTTATGAGTAGTTGATTCTTATGAAAGGAAGACAGGCTTCAAGAGTTTACTTCTGTGAAGCATATATTTTAATCCACTTCTGCATGGAGCACGTGGAAATTCCTGCAGTTCCTTATATTTTAAACACTGCTACTGACTGGGAAAATAAAAACACCATGACATGCGTAGCTGATACTTTCTGCAGCATAAAATTTGGTATATTCATTATGTTTGGATAAGATTTTATGGCATCGCTAGCCACAAAATAAGACTAAACAGTAGGTCTTTATTCTGTATGAACAACTGAGGAGAAATTCCTCATTCCAGCTGATGTTTGCAAAAAAAAGAAACACCAAAAATAACCTCTTCCCTCCCCCCCACCTCAACTTCCATGAGTGTGCTTTTCATGCGTTTCTCTGTTGGGAACACTGATACAATCTCCGTTTCAACAGCAACTGAATAGGCTTTTCTTATCTGAACCACCCTGGGAACTGCCTCCTGTTAACTTGTTTCAGGATTTTTTGGTCATGAGCAAAAACTTCCCATATCCAGGCCTTCTTCCACGTAAAATCAGGTGAGACTGTGTAGTCATTAATAGGAATATATTGGAAACTCTGCCCAAATTCCCACTCTTCATAAAGGGCATCATAAAACTTATGTGGGAACAAAAAAAACAACAACAAAAAACCTCAAACCAAACCCAAAATAGTCTTTTAACACAGCAGTTACTAAAATGGAAAATGAAATTTAAAAAGCTTGCATAGCACCAGAAAAAATCCATATATTTCCACTCGTAATAGAGCTCTGATATCCCTGAGAAACTGAAGTAAGTAAATTCGTACATGTTTAGTCTATCTTTTACTATATATTAATCATATAATATAGTTCACTGGAGCTCGCAACCTTGGAGATGTACACAGATTTTGAAGACAGTGCCTTGAAATGACTCAAGCATGTTGTCTTTTCATTTTATTCCTTAAATGGCTGCACTGAGGAAAGAGTCATAAAAGTTGGCCTTTATTCAAATTAGGAATTAAATATTAAAAAATGAAAGACTTCTCTCTAAAATATTTAACATTCTGGAATCCGAACTAGTTTCCTGGCACCACTTTAGTATCACTTAAGTCTGAAATTAAGTTCTATGCAGAAAGACCACAAAGAAGATCCTGTGATTTCTGCACAGTCAGACCTTACTGCATTCGCTGACAGCTGCAGATGAAAAACACAGGCCTGTTTAGTGTGCCCCTCATTTTATTCCTCACATTCTTCACCATGCAATCCCAACATGTTGATCCTCTTATTAGTATGGAAGGTGACATCATAGAATTCGGATTACGGAGAAGAACAGAGACTGCCAGCAGGTCAGTCTTTGAGTCTAAGATGATTATCAGTTGTTCAAAGCCAGTAGCACCTTCAACTGCACCAAAGGAAACACTAAACCTTATTTAGGCCAAGGAACAGAGAATGCCTACAGTAATACTTGGACCTAAAAAACCACAAGAGAAGCAGTAAATGACTTGAGAAGAAAAAACCACAAGAATGCATCTAGGGTATCTAGCTCATTGATTTTAGGCTGTGCAAGGAAACAGGCTGCTAAGGACTTAAAATACAAGGAAAAAAAAGATGCAAAAAAGACAGCAATTATCCAATACTTGATTTATCAGATTTCTGAACCTGCTGAACAACTGTTTAGTACACCAAGTTTTTATAAGTGTTTGCCATAAAAAAAAGGTAACAATATTGAAGCAATTTGTAGGAGGACATACTTACACAAGTAATTTCTGAGTTTCCTTATTTTGAGGTATGTTACAATGAGCAAAGGCATGCTGGGTATTCCAACACAGCATCAGAGCTGAGTTGTCTTGATTGCATGTATGGTGCTGCAAGGATGGGAAACAAGGCACAAAGATGGCACGGAAAAGAAGCAGCTGACCAAACCAAGTTTTTCTTTATTCTGTCACAGTGTGGTGTATCACTAGCTTGTCAAGAAACTAATTTCTCTGCAGCCATTCAAAAAAATTCTGCTTCTACTTCCTTTATTTATCAATACTTCAACATTGCAGATTTTAAGCCTGTCCAGGTAACAATTTTCCGCCCCATGAAAAATATATTAGAAAAGACTAGGATAAATCTCAGCACAACATAGACCAAATCATAAAAAATATAAAAGCATTTTTTTCTCAGGGAAAAGAAAAGTTTTAGGGTCATGCATTTACAGCACAAACTTTTTGTTCTGGTGAAGCTGTTTGATGCATCTTCAAACATGTTTTAAACAACATGAGTTTGGAATTTTAAAGAAAAAAAAGTAGTATCTGACACTCTGGAGCTGGTTTTGACAAATGGAAAAACAGAAAAATACAGTAATGGAAGTAAAGGGATAGGGATAGAGCTTACAACTGGTTTGTCTTTCCAGTCACTGAAAGGTTACATGACCTGGTCTTCTTCATGTGTAGCTTCCCTCATCCGTGTTCTGCCTGACCAGTGCTCTCTCTCTCCAGCTATTGCCTGGTCCAATAAGTCTGTGCCTCCCTGCCAGTAACTCAACTTTTCTATGACTTTCATATTTGGCCATGAGTGGATAGGACTCTATTCTCAGACTTTTCCTTCTACTGCATTTGTGGAGTGAAACATGCAAAATAAAAAAAAAAAAAAAAATCTGCAAACATTTATATTTTTTTTTAAACTGCTGGTAACACAGAAACTACAGCACATGAAAGGGTTCTTTCACGTTTCCTGGGCTGCTGCTACTTAGGGATGACGTGATTTCTTTCTACATCAGCTGCATGCTCTCATTACAGGAAAGAATGATAAATGGGTATTCATAGCATGTAACGCAATGGTACCTCATAGTACGTATATAAATAACACTTCCCATCTTCCTTTCCCTTATCTTCTACTGACACAGCTTTTGCTTCTCTCCATCTCCCATTAATTTTTTCACATTTGGCTCATAGCTCCTTTTCTCCTGCCCCTTTTGCCCATCTTCTCCCTCCCACAAGGCAAATTTATCCTATTTCTAGTCCTAAACTCACCACAATCATCTACTTCTACTGTTCTTGCTCTTCCACTAAATGTTTCCAATGAAAATCCTGAAGCGAGACTAATTTGCTCCACAAAATTTGTTATATGCTACAGTCTTTCTACTTTTCCATCTATAGAATGCTACTTTCCAGTTTGAACCTGATCTCCAAAATTTCAGTCTCTTTTTCTGCCATTCTGATTTTCTATACAGAAGTGTTTACTACTAGCAAGAAAAGTACTGAAAAATATGAGTCCTTTGATTCCCAATTGCCCTCCTTTTCCCATTCTTCTTCCGTAACTCCTTTCATTTCATTAGAGAAACCCTCCACTATCACCCTGTGCTTCTGTCCTCAGCTTTCTAAACCCACTCATTCCTGGTTTATGTGTTCTTACCCTTTTCCTTAACCTCTTTTCTCGCTCTTTCTTTGGACAGAATATATGTGCCTTAGTTAAAACCCTTCCTTAGAACTTTCGCCTTAACTTATACAGAGTACTTAGCATATTATGGATGACATGCTTACTGATCGGAACATAGGTCAAAAATATTCTTAATGTTCCCCGTTTGTTTCTTTTCAACTTCACATATTTATACCCAACTCCAGAGTCCTGAACCGTAACTATTACTCTGGTGCAATAAATCTTACAATTTTTAAATCCCCAGAAAGGTCACAAACCATACAATTCCCCAGCACTTTAAAGAAAAAGGGAAAAAGGTAAAAAAAGGTATTTCCTCCTTTCAAAATATCTAGCAGCTTTTCATTACTCTAGTCCAACATGAAAGTAAAGTCATTCAAATAAAGCTAAAAAAACGCAACCTTCAGTTAGTTTTGCAAACCATTACTGATTACTGGGATCGAAAGGGAAGGGGTTGAAAAGTTTCTTCCAGAAAAAGAAATGCAAGAAACTACCTAACTATAACATACAAATCTGCTATTTCATATGCTGCCACTATATAGTCAATACAAGCTGACATTTCTTACAGCCCAAACTTATTACCATTTATTTCTTTGCTTTCCTTATTCATAGATTTTATGCTGTTTTAAAATCTTGTCTAGAAGCTACAAGAATAAATCAGAAAGCAAGATGTAAATACCGAGAGCTTCAGGATACATTTCCATCTTTAATAAGTTTAAGCATCCAGGACACACAGCTGTGCCTACTCATCTTGGCAAGTCCCCCTGCACTGCTTACATGACATGTCAACTCCAGCCGAGTGCCCCATTTGAAAACATTAACTTTAGATCCAACATTATATTTTAAGTAGCCTTAAAACTAAGCATAAACACAAGCAAAAACGTAAGCAACTACATGATTTAAGCACACAAGAATCACTGAAAAAACAATAGGATTTATGGTGTTTAAATCGCAAAATATTTTAGAAAAATCTTATCCATTATACACAGAACCATGATGAACAGCTGCAATTTCCAAGACTAAAATTTCACTTATCATGTTCACGAACAGCCAGCTGATGCAATACTCTACTTCTTAAAAGACAATAAGAGTGTGTCTCCATCAATAACATCAACCAAGACTATTCATACAATGATCAGGGATTTTCTCAGCATACACCTGTAGCTGGGAGAGCAGTTTTCATTTACCATACTTCTTGCTATTGCACCTCTCATCTTTTCTTAAATAGACTGCCAAACACAACTGAGGGTATCTCATTGTTTGGCACCAGATACAACAGGCCACTAGAGATTGGACTGATGTATCCAAACTCTGTTGGTTTTGTTCACCAAAGCAAAATTTTAGGTCACATTCCCACCAACACCTCCAAAGTAGAAGACTAGCAAAACTGTTCCTAGTTGATTGGGAATTTACTTTTCTAGAAATTGTTGAACAATCTCTACTTCCCTCGAATTTTCAAAGGAGAACCATCTTTTCCATGACTTAACTGTATCTGCCAACAACTTTTTTCCATTTTCTCTAGTCACAATCACTAGACTATCTTGCTTCTGTTTGTAACTTACTATAGCTGGGGAGAGAAGGAACACTTCCACCATGCTGGAAGAGATTGAGCTAGGGAGCAAATATGTAACTGCTTTCTGGATTGGCTTCAGAATTACATTTATAAAATCTATCACCTACCTGAAGATGAGTGTGCTGTGCCAAACCACTAAGCACGACACTCTCCTTGTAAATTTGTCATTATTTTCCTAACTACTCAATCTTGAAACGAGAGGTGGGAATCTTTGTACAGAAAGATTTGTGTACAGCAGAGAACCTAAATGACACAAGCCAATGAAAAGTGGAAGATTAACCTTTATTGATGCATGTGTAAATTAAGCCTCTTCCCTGACCACTTTAATTATTTATATGTACAAGGCAAGTGAACCTATTACAGTTCTCTGAGCTATTCAAGACTTCCCTTGAAGACATGAAGATACTCAATACTCAGACAAGGCCCTGAGCAAACAATGTACCTTTGAAGCTGGCTCTGTTTTAACTATGTAGTTGGACCAGATAGTATCTTAAGATCCTTTACAATCTTTTTTTTTTTTTTCCCTTTTTTATGACTCTTATTTTATAACACATTACATATTTGAACAAGCAAAAATGAACACAAAAAGACAAGCAGAAGACATTCTTATCAAGATGGATAAAATTGTTCACACATCTAGGGAAATAGAGTATCTTACAACATACCTGTTTTCTTCATGACTCATATTCCATCTTCCTATTTCTGCCATCATAATCCAATAAATGCCTGTAAATAACAAGCACGTAATTATTACAGACACCTGTTAAACACAAAATAGCTGCTTCATTTATGTGGGGAATATGAGTTCAACTGATGAAGTCAATCTAACATTAGTGATTTACAGGAAATAGAATCAGAATTCGTAACCACATCATACAAGTTTGTAAGTCTCCTCTCCTGAGCAATAACTGTATGATACTTGCAATTCACCTGTTGGATTATCTTCAAAAATAAAGTAATAAAGCAAGCTGTTGATATCACATTCTTTGTGGGAATATTTGGCTTTAAAGTTTGCTCCTGCACAAATTACAAAATCCATCTTTGTACTACACTCTGAGGCCTACTGTGAGAATAATTTCAGTAGGATTCAAAAGGATTAAAAATCTGATTTTAAAATTTAGTGATGCAACTTCATAATTGATGTAATTATTTCATAAAATCAGAGCAATCTGTTATATTCACAAAAAAGATGATAGTCATGAGTAGCTGTTATTGTCCCATACAAGAGTAGCTTGTCTTAAACTTTCATACAAGACCTGATGGTATTACTGGGTTTTTCTACTGAAAACCCCCCACCATTTGCAATCTTAACTAAAAATAACATTCAGTTCTGGTTATTTTGCAATTTTTAGAATACTAAAATAATGTACACCTCCACAGTTCTCATCCAAATTTAGAGACCTATACCAGTATGTGTTATGCAAACATAATTAACACAGGTGCACCCGACCACTTCCTTTACTTTTTGGCGTAGCTCAAACTACACCCAGATTTTCACCTCCAACTCTACTTTTTGTAGAAAGACAAGAAAGTCAACTTATGATTTAATGAAAATGAATACACTGTAATATTTCTAGAGCTCTAAATCCCTGAACAGATTTTTACTTGAGTACTAGTGCTGAACTTGAACATTTCTTCATATTTTAAGTAAAGGGATTCTGATGGAATGACAACAGTAATGAACATAATTTAAATTCAGTGGCAAGCTATTATATTTAAGGTAACAAAAGCATCCACGGGGGTCTTTGCCTTCCAGGGACACGCATTTCAATAACACACTGAACTTTAGCACTCAAGGCCATGTTCTGCCACACTCACAAGAGGTTCTATTTGTACAAAGTTATTAATCATCCATTTCTATAAGCTTTGCAAAAGTGATAATACACAACTACTAAGTAGCACAAGTGACAAACAGCATGCTGTCCCCTATTCACTGTTTATTATTTTAAGCGGCTTCACTGTTCATGAGAGGTGGCAGACTGACAGCCTTGCAGAATGCAGTCTCTGTTTTCTATTGCAAAGAGTAAACATAGCTGTGGCAATACACATTTGTTGCCTCAACTACATTTCTGAGCTCCTTGCTTTAGTGATCATAGTCAGACTTCTTTTATATCAACATAAAGGAAATTAATCTGTGATTGTGCCATACTGGATATAACATTAATGTAGCAAAGAATAATGGTCTAGAAACAAATTAATAGGTCAGAAGTTTGCCCATTCAGTGATTGACCTCTCTTGTCAACTATAATTGCTTCATAAAGCCATCAATGGAAGTAATAATTTGCATTCTCTGTCCTTATTTTGTTCTGGAAACATAATCCTTGACATTGGTTTTGCTGTTCATCTAATCATTTCTACCTCAATGAGAAAGCTGCCAGTACAGGTGATCCAAACCAAATAGAAGAGATTTTATAGTTTAGGTAAGTAACTAATAGTGTGTTAGTTACTTATATGAAGGTAAACTTCCTGACTCCATCTACCACTAACCTCCCTGTCTTCAAAGTGCTCTGTTAGCTCCTACCAAAGTACCGCAGATCAGGCTTGCCTCAAATGTGGTGAATCCCAGTGAGATATCTGTACAGCAGCACCACAGGACTATTCCAACCTCTATCTATACCTCATGAGGGACTCTTGGCCCTCACTTCACAACAATGCGACTCCACCAGAGTCAAACTACTAAGTAGCACACTAGTTTTGGAAAGCACGGAAACACCTTGCACAAGACAAAGAAAATTTAGAGTTGTTCTTTCAACGTACTCTCCCCATGAAAAAATGAAAGTTCATTCCTCTGCCTTCTCTCTGTCCTTTCTTCCACAATAAATAAGGAGTGCCAGGCTATACAGTGGCATGTAGGAAGTGACACAGTTCCCACAGAAATGGTAGACCTATTTTTCTGGGAGGAGCAGATGCTGACAATGCATATATGCAGACACAGAAGTTAGTATGACCCTTCCCCATTATAAACATAGAACATTCCTACATAGAATCCTGTTAACCTTTTCTCACAAGGTTGTCAGCAACCAACTCACCAAAGAAATCAGATGTTCCATAAGGAATACATTAGGAATGCTCTATGCCATATTATTCAAGTTTCTGGATGCTTCCTGCACCATTATATTAGGCTAGATCAGCATTTTCAGGAAAAAAGGTTAACCACTGACCCAAGATAAAATCCTCCTCAACAAATTCTTTAGGTTTGTCAGAGGACAACAGAAAAGCCCCAGCCTCTGAGGAGGCTTAATCACACTCTCATGCAGTTTGAGCATCCTCAGTTTTCATCTGGGGATGTGTTTTGGCAGGGTAAGTTCGCTTATGCTGAATTTCACAGCGCTATAGGTGAACAGCTTCTGCTATCAGAGTTAGCACAGATCTCTCTCAGGACTGAGTAGTAATAGCTGAACTAACTGAGAAACCTCTTTGCTCCTCTCTGGATGAACTACTTATTAATAACCCTAAGAAGAAGAAGAAAAATTGAGGAAAATATACAGATATACACCTTTCCTACATATTTCTCCAGGCTTTCTGAAGCACTAGATCAATTTACAGCAGTGTGTAAATTTTCTGTACTAATCAATAATGCTTAAAACATCAGCACTTTTTAGTATTTACGTAACTAAAAAAACCAAACCAACATACATTGTTAGTTCCAAACCCTTTTATTTAAGAAATAACGTAATTAGGAACAACTGAAGATTAGATATTGGATAGTACACTATTATGTGTAATGACTAAACAAGGCATTCACTACACAGGGCATTTTAGATAGATGCATGGCAAGCTTATATTCAGTATGTCAGGAAATCCATGCTGTTAAAGACATAGATTCATCATTTACTAGGGTTCCAAATACCCACAAATGAAGCTCACATTACAATGCCCACCTGCAGAGGCCATATAAATTTTCCTCCATAATAGTAAAATATAAATGCACACTAAGTGAATTCCTATGGCCTCTAAAATGCCAGAACTGGCATGAACCCTCAGGGTTAAGCAGCAACCACCATGGGCTACTTTTCTTCTTCAGTTTCAGTGCTCACTTGGGTTTTGACCATGGCTCAAATACTGAACCATACAGTATCTATTTTAGCCTGCTTAGTTAAGATTATTAATTAACCACTGTACTGTAGTTAACCGCTGTGGAATGAATTCGTCTTCCTTCTGTAAAAATATTAGAGCAATTGATATCAGATTACATCTCCCAGTCTAAAGCATCAAGACTTGTGCGTACATACAACGTCTCAGCTTCAAAATCATCCGAGACAGATTTACTTCTTGATCTTGTTAGTAAATATGCATACTTGCTCTACCTTTCCCTAACAGGTTACAGGAAGACACACGCTCATGAGCTTGAGATCCAGTACGGAGCTCTAGATGCAGCAATGGATAAACTTCTGCACTACAATATGAATTGCCAAGTTTCAGTTTTAGGAAACATATTTTAGGAATGGAAACTTCAGAGTACAATAATCTCTCACTGAATAGCGTTTTCAATCTGTAACAATAACAATTTTGTCTAAACCCCATGGGTGACACTTTCTAGATTCTTCCTTAGAAAGGACTTTTCCACATACACTCATTAGGTCACCAGATAACATATGCAGTGTAAAAGTTCACATAAGAGGTTTCAGTATTTATCCATAAGGATAAAGTCAGGATGACAGAATTCTGCTGGGAAGGAAAGTAAGTTCATTCAAGTGGAACATTCAAATAAAAGCAGGTTCTGCAACCAAACATAAGGAAAGCTAGAAAAGTCTGTTTGATGTAAGAATTGAAGGCAGTCCTGGTCTCCACACACTCTCTTCTAGCCACCACTGAGTATTATTCTGATGTATGTAGAAGACTGATTATTTTATTGAAGTAATTAATCAAGGAATGACTACACTTGTGTGTTCAATTATAGTCTTTATGGTTGATTAATCTTTATAATACATGTCATTACTGGCTCTATTTTTTTCCACCCAGGGCAAAGAAGGCCAATATAAAGAATGAGAAGATAGCTATAACAAACTTGTACGTTTAGAAGGCATGGTAACAGACAATGTTAAGGACATATTTTTCAGTGTCAGAAATATTGGTTTGTTTACTGAAGCTGAAAAATAAAATGAACAATTGCTAAACATACAATTCTTATGCAGTAGCACCAACTTGCTCTTTAATCATCAGAAAGCAGGCTTTTTAAAAGTCATAATGTCCTAAGCTTTCCAGAAACAGTAGGGAAGGAAAGAACAAAGTTTTACATTCACCATCTGATTTTACATGATCCATTTTTGTTCAATGGCTCTGATTAAGGCAGGTGAGGTAATCTTAAGCCACATCACCTCCAGCAGCAAGTATTCTTGGTTTTAATTTATAAACAGTATTGGGCTAAATCCATACTTTCTGAATCAGTATATGTGCTACTACAAAAAAAATTCTGTTGAGTCAACTGGCAAATTCCATGACTCAGTTGTCTGAACTGAACAAATATGCCCTTTCATGAGAAAGCAAGGTGCCTTATGCTATGAGAGTAAGCAGACTTGATGAAGAATAAGTACTTTTAAGACTCAGAAGTTATCACAAGAATTGATCTGGGCTAACTCCATTAGGAGTACATTAGGTAAACAAGTTTAGATCCAAAGGACAACAGACCAAATTAACACAATCAGAGTGTGAAACAACAGCAACAGTATCTCCAGGGACAGGATGCATGCAAATCTGCACAAGGATTCATTGCTGTGGGAGCACAGTTTTAGGTATGCTGGGATTGATTTCCTCAGTCCTGTAAGTATTTACATATGCATTCAGCATTGCACACATACAGTTCCATTCATTTTAAAAAGACTGAGGGTGACTAGCCATGTGCTTATGAAATATTTACAAATCAAATGCCAAACCAAAATGTACTACTAAGCAGCAAAACTGGCATTTAATTGTGGTTATAATAAGCCACAATAAAATCTCAGCTGTAATCTCCAAATCAGCTCAGGTGATTTTAGGTCAGTAGTATGCAATACTATGAAGCTTTACATTGTGTCTGATGGGTACACAAATTGCATGAACCTCAAGGTAGCTTGTAGTAAAAGTTGCAGCAGCTTCAGCTATTTCACATATATCAATCTTGGCTGAAGGAAACTCCCTCTAACTGACTACAGCCCAAGATTTCTTGCCTTTAGTGGAAAAGCTGCCAGTTAATACTGCTGCAGGAGTTGGATTAAGTTCTGCACCTTTTCTTTATCAAACACTGGATTTTTGGATAGCAAAGAAAAGTAGCATGCAAATACCCCCATTTTCACAAGGAAATGAAGGAAAAGCAAAAGAGAAGATTCTCCTACCAACACATCCAAGATGGAAGAAAGGACCGTAAGCTCAAGAAACCATGATGCTACAGCCTTCTGTCATTGTCTTCTCCTACCTGCCACTGAACAGGTGAGGAGCCAGCTGAGAAACTTTGTACTACTTTGGCTGCCCTTCTCTCCCAGTCGATGTGGAGTCTACTTCCAATATGTTACCTTAATTTCTAATTTGTCTTATTTCAAACTGGAGTCCAATTCATACATACAGATAACTAACCGCCTAGGGAATACAGGCTGGAATCTGCACAAGCACAACCCATCCAGCACCGCCACACATCCATATTGCAGCCACAAATTTCACTGCCTTCTCAATACTTGCCTTTCCTTCCCCTTAAGCTCCCAGGTCAATAACAGGCATATATAAGTTTTAGCTTTGGCATCTATTTTAAGAGGTAGCAGATAACTGAACAGCTTCAGATTTTCCACCATAAAGCAACAAGTACTTAGACTCTAAGGGAAAAATGGTTGCTGTTTTTTTTTACACCCCTATCTGCCATACAACTTAAAAACTATTACCAGGTGCCCTCACTTCTCACTACCAACTAAATAAGAAGATGGAAAAAAAAAAAAATAAAATCAGTCACATAGTATTAAAATCACAATGAAGAACTAATACCTGCAAATGTTCAAATAAAAACTATGTAGTTTCATTTGCTATGACTCACCAGGTCACATTATTCATAGGAATTCCAGATTGCTTAATGATTTCATGATGACAGTTGTGATTCTTGAAAGTTTTACCAACAATGTTACAAAGCAACCTTTGCCACTCTCCAGAGCATACTTGTTAGACAGGAAGTAGAATAAAATTGCTGTTATATTTCATGGACACTGTGCAGTGAGACACATTATTGGAGAGTATAGGTATGGTGAATCAGTTGGAATACCCAAATTTGTACCTAAAAATTTTGACCCAATATTAGCTATCTTAATAGCCTATAACCCTTCAAGTTGTGATTTGGCTGATTCTAATAAGCAAAGTAATGAAAAAAAGACTGTCTTCCCATACCAACATTTTAGAAAGCTGTGCTATTTTTACATTTAAGATGCACTAATAATTGCTGTATGTGAACATTCCCTGAAAGAAAATTAATAAATAAAACAAGCATTTGTCAATGGATTAAGTAAAGAAAGTTGCTCTCTTTCAGTTGGAATTATGCAATTTATATGGACAAGTTCATTTATTGAACAATGAAATTCTGGGTTGAATGAACACTGTGAACTGTGCTGGAACTGCTGAAGACCTTCAGAATCTTTAGGGAGTCCAGCCACTTCTGTACATCTCCATAAACAGTTGTGACGCTGCCAAGGACAAACACTTAACTTCTTCCCACCTAACTTTCCACAACAGCATTCCACGAGGCTCATTTTTTGTCTGTCTAGGTGGGTACAGACACTCATATCTTCATTTCACTTTTGCTCAACATTGTGCATAGATGAATCAGCTCCCATATTGATATAGTCTTATCATGGAGTTAATTTTAACATGGAATTGTGCCCAAATGAATTAGGCCCACAGAGAGGTCGCACTTCCTTAGGGTAGCTCGGAGAGAGGGCTGACTGAACTTACAACCTGTCTGTGCCTTTATTTGTAGATGTACATGTGGAGCCTGGTCCATGCTGTGATAATGAACACTGATGGATGAGCCAAATACATTCTTCTACTAGCAAAGGTGAGTGAGATGCCATCCCCCCTCCCCATCACGAGTTAATTCAACTCTTCTGTGCGTTTACAGAGACTGACATATGCGAGGTCTTTTAGTCTAATGCTTCACTCAAACACAGGAGTACATCAATTGAACTGTACAATATGAAATAGGCCCAAAGCTTCCTGAGTCAACAGAGGCACCACAGGCAGGGTGAGTTGTCATAGTGGCAGCACCCCATCTTTTCCTGGGTTTTCTCTCTGTTATACTCCATAACCTCATTTTTGTCATCTTTCTCAAGGGGAAGAGAATTATGCCAGCCCTTCACTCCAATCCATGGACTCAAGGCAAGGTTTGGTAAGCCTAACCATCTGAGTGCTATAAAGAGGCACTGGAGTATGCAGGTTATTAGTAAGAGATTTGCAGGACCTTTTAAGAGATCCAGAGAGCTTCAGACTTCAAGCTGAAGACCTGCAACCTACTCCCAAGTCAAAGATTATTACTGCTTCAGAATGAATGAGTATTTCACAGCTCCTTGCAAAACACTATACGATTCCTCTCCTGGAAAGCTATGCTTTAGCATCTGCCAGCATAGAGAACAGGGGATTCTGTCTTCCCCAAACTTGCATTTCCTGTGAAAACACACTGCTGTTCTGTCTGCCAAGTCAGTACAGTGCTTGACAATGAACATTTCAAGTGACAATTATTTTCAGCTCAGGAAGCTGCTAGCAGGCCAAACAGTAAGTTTACAAGCTGAAAAGAAAGAATAAAAAATGAGCAGGCATTCACCAAAGAAGAATTATAGGCCCCAAAATTGAAGTATGTTCCTGTCATAACCTGTAAACACTAATGGCTGACTCCACCCTGAGATTTACAATGTATTGTATTTACTATTGGAAAAGAAAGATAACTTTGAAGTATTAGGTTAGAAAAGTTACTTCTTTAAAGTGACACCTTGGTGCTGATAACTGTTCTCCGCCTATGACTGCAAAATTGTGTTTATTCAGCTTACCAATCAAAATTAGTCTTGTTTTCAGACCTACAGGATCAGTGAAGCTTATGGAGAGGAAACCAAACCAACCAACAAACAAACAAAACCCCAATATACTTCTGCTTCATTAATTATAATCAACAGCCTAATAATAAAACCCAGTATGATCATGGACTTCATGTTGGCAATTTCCAGATGATGACAGAGCCAAAAAGACAGTGTAGTTTGATTTTCATAAACTATGCTGACCCTCCAGGGCCAAGAGAATAGCAGAAAACAAATGAAAAATAAGTTCTGCTGGTAAACTAAGCATGACAAAGAAATAGTACAGGATGAATGTAATCTCAAAATGCTACATCTATCTATACACCCATCTGAATGCATCATTTTCTTCTATAAAGAAGAAAGTTCTTGCCAGCTTCTGTCTGGCAAAATAGATATCAAATTGCTACAGTTTTGAAGAATGCTTCCTTCATACTCAGAATTTTCTCTGCAATATAATACTTTAGTTTTAATTACGGGTTATACCACTGTACAGACAAATATTACTATATGCCAATATTTTAATTGCTGAGGTTTCCTTTCAGCAATAACAATGCAATGGTTCTTTTACACAATCAGGATTCATTAACATTTGTTAAAGATGTCTAGAAAAAAATCACAGTTATTTCACTCGTCAGATACTAACATACTGCCAAAAAAAACCAAGCAAAAACCAAACCAATACATTAACTACATATGGCAATTTTACTATACCAACTAGAAATAAAATGACATTCACTAAACAGAGGATGCTCATTTCTTTGCTAGTGAAGGTGCCTTAAAATATGAGCTCAATTACTTTTGCAGTGTGCAGATTAAGGTTATATCTATACTGCTTCTTAGGGTTAACTTGGAGGTCATCCTCAACCAGCATTCTTTGCTTTTACCCCCATCTGTACTGTACTTCAGAGCCTGTATCTTTCACATAATACTCTCTTATTTTCCCAGCATGACTCACTGCAGCGTGCAGATTCCTTACATGCTGCAAAACACAGCCCTTCCCAAAAAGCCTGTTTGTTCTTCCATGTTTGCTTATACCTACAGATAACAAAGAGGAAAGAGGGTACAGAGGAACAGAAAACAAACTGTGAGTCTAGAGTAATGGTGGCAGACATTTTATGCTGAAGACTACACAGTAAGAGCACATTTCAAACAAGAAGTCTGTGCAAGCGACTGGGGTTGATCTCATGCCCAGAATCTTACCATAGCTTCTAGGCTGCAGGTAAACAGCATGCATCAGTTTGCTTACCTCTGGGAGATGAGCATATAGGTTTAAAACATGGAGATGTTGATAGTTTCATGCTGGCAGTTAAGTTCTTAGATCTCTCTTAAGTGAGCAACAAAACTGGCTTTGACTTAATTTGCATGAAGAAGAGCATGAGACACATTTGCCATAGGAGCAGTAATTTGCATCTAAGTATATGAATGCTCATATTTCTAACTTCTGTGATTTTTATAGATGATGATTTCTTATGTAAACAGTACCAGCATCTAGCTACTGTCTGAATTTGTAAATTCTTTTTTTTTTTAACTGTTTCTAGGCATTCTGGCTACAAAGAAAACGCTGAAAAAGCTGGAATGTCAAAGTATTTCAGCACACTCTAAATACTCTAGCAAATAAGCAGCAGCCCAGTTTTCCAGAAAACACTGTTTGGCTCACCATCCCTCAGCCCCGACACTGTTTTTAAAACAAAGGCCAGTAAATTGGTATGCTACTGATGTATATACCCAAGGAACTGCATGGGTGCTTTAACTGTTGAGCACTACTATTACATGTACGCAGTGAGGTAAGCACACATCATTGAATTTGCAGACATTTGGTCTGCAGATTCAACAAGGATGAAAGAAAATGTTATATGCTGCCCAAAGATTCTCAAGTGCTTGAATCTCTTCAATACATACTGAACACATATAGGATGAGTCCCCAGGCCTGTCCACTGTTATTCCCTCCTACAATCTCTGCCAGTTTCCTTACTTCTTCCCTGTCACATGCTTGTCATGGTTTAAGCCAGCCAGCAACAAAGCACCCTGAGGCCACTCACTCACTCCTCCCCACGGTGGGATGTGGAGGAGAAAATGTAATGAAAAGCTCGTGGGTAGACACAAAGACAGGGAGGGATCACTCACCATTATGGTCATGGGCAAAAAATGAACTCAACTTGGGGAAAAAAACCCAAATCAATTTAATTTGTTACCAATCAAATCAAAACAGTACAATGAGAAGTAAAACCAAACCTTAGAACACCTTCCCCCCACCCCTCCCTCCTTCCCAGCTCAACTCCACTTCCAGTTTACTCCACCTCCTCTCACCGGCGGCGCAGGAGAACAGGGAATGGGGGTTGGGGTCAGTTCATCCCACCTTGTCTGTGCGCTCCTTCCTCCTCAGGGGCAGGACTCCTCACTCCTGCCCTG
>JANZLQ010000009.1:6512660-6523800 GCA_026212715.1 Elanus axillaris | reverse complement strand
GAGGCGGGTCTGACTCGGGGCCGGGGAAGCTTCCAGAAGCTTCTCACAGGAGCCGGCCCCGCGGCCTCTCCCCTGCTACCAAAAAAACCCGCCACACAAACCTAAAATAATACTGCAAAACTTCTGCACCTCCCTTTACTTCTCTCTCATAGTGTCAACGATGTTATGATACTAAGTTCTAGCACTGCAGCCAAAATTATTGTATTTTGAGTATTCCTGCCATTAATTTACCAAAGTGTGTTCACACAAGTATACACATATATCTTCTCTTCCCACTGGCTCAATCTCTTCACTGCATTTTACCCACTATGTATTTCTTGCACCTTGTGAACATAGCAAAGAAGCTGAAAAGAACAACAAAAAAACAACCCAAGGTATTAAAAGCTTCAGAAAAATTCCTAAAAATGTACTCAGACTAGAATGGGCAGTCACAGCATAGTGCAGTACACTTACATAGACTGCTTTCTGCTTTAAACACTTGTCAGTTATATATGAAATGTGGGCCTCTTGATGTCAGCAGTATTTCTTGGTATTCCTTTGTATTTACCATTGGAAATACCATGAATAATGCAAATAACAAGGTCATCTCCCTGAAAATGCCGAGTTATTTAAGGTCTATCACGGTAATCCTCTTCTTCCAGAAAGGAGATTTTGTCATTATTAGTGTCAACCATAGGTCACTTGAATATAAGACTTCATCAATGTCAATTAAACTCTATGACCTTCAGTAAAACAGTAGAATCAAAGTTAATTCAAATGCTAACAAATATAATTCCCTTCATCATTTAAACACTAGTTTTATCGAAAATTAATTTTTTCAGATAATAAAAGTAATGGTCAATCTCATCAGAAAATTTCCTGATGTATTGAAGTATTACACTGAAAATAACTGTAAATTATTTGCTGTAATTTTCCAAATTAACAAAGATTAATGACAGGTATCTGTCCAATTAACCTCTAAATTATTATTTGAATGCATTATAATAAAATATTTGATAAAACTATTAACTCTTCATTGCAATAATTAAATGCATTTTCAGAATTTAAAATAATTTATGGTTTCACAAGCAGTGTTACTTAAGTCATACCAAATTTCAGACTTCTTTATATTAGACTTCAGTGTGTAACTTCATACATAAAACAGACCTACAAGAACTAACTAAAGTTTTGAGTTTTCAAGACCTCAGCGCTTCCAGAGAAACATATAACATAAGAATGCATTGGCTGTATTAATGGAAATACTTAATGGCATATTATCTTACAAGTAATTACACGTTTTGGTTGGTATGAAAAACTAGTTTATAGTAATAAATCTGAAATAGTAAGACTAGGAGCTTTCTTACATTTAGTAACTCTATTGGTTAGTCTTGCAGTACAATATATGCATATGGTTCATGAATCATATGGGAATATACAGGAATTGAATTACATTGGAGTAAACATTTCTTGGCATTTCAATAGACAAGTTACTTAATTTCTGTCGTAACAGTCTGCTGTTCTTAATAACTGGTTTTGCGTTCCAGTTTGCAGAATATCAACAATGTTGTAGAAAAAACATTTTCAAACCTAAGTGCCCAGAGGAGATGCTCAAATCCTACAAGCTTCTAGTATTCAAGTAAGGTTTGACTGATCTTCAGAAGCCACAAGTCCTTATGTTCATTCAAGGTTCCCTTTTGAACAAGTCTTCTTATCTTCAGAAACATACTAAACAATTTCTCTCTCTGTTAAACATGCTATCAATTAATGATGAAAAGTTACTGCCTTATGTCCACATAAACACACAGCTATTTGAGCCTACAGCTTCTCCTCCCACTGTTTTCCCATCTTGGTTTTTGGTTAAGTTCCTACGATTCCCCATATGTTTGTGTTGAAGAGTAGGGATTAGTTGAGTTTAGGAAAATGATCTAGAGTTCTAGATCACTCGAAACCTGCTTTAGTCTGAAATCAGCAGTAGACAGAAACCAAAAGCAGAGGTCCAGAATGCCTTTATGCTGTACTCACAGTAAGGTGCAATTACGGCAAGCCAGGAGAAGACATTTTCCACAGGCTCCAAACACTGCCTGAGGAAAGAACAGAAGCAAGCAAGACACCCTCACCTGTGGTAGAGGAAAGAATATCTCCATCAGCTGTAAAAGGCAGTAGCTGTTGGATTGCAACTGCCACTAATGAAGTCTGAGTTCACCTGGGGCTACTTCCAAGCTGGTACTGCTGGCACAGAGAAAATAAAGTGTGATAGAACTACATCTTGTCTTTTGCAAGCAGAGTAAAAACTGGATTTAGGCAATCAACGTTAAGCCTGGCTCTCAGTAGGTGCTGCAGCATGGCTCCGAGCAGACTAAAGCCCAGGAAGCAGAATCTTGCCTCTCTGTCTCCCAGTGTTTTCTATTTTCTGCTGAGCTGAGGACTCCGTCAGAGCTTTCATCTATGAGCTGTGAGATGAAAACAAAAGATACAACTAGCTGCTCAGCAGCATCTGGCTCTTGCTAGAAAACTCTCGCTCCTAATGCTCACAGGTACTTGCTGACAGCACTCTGAAGGCGACAACGATCTGTTCCATATAAGCAATGGACCTCACTTGGAAAAGTGTGGCAGAGATAGAGAACCCTCTATGTTCCTCCATTTCAAGAGTGGAGGTAGGTGAGAACAAGTAACAGCAAGCTTACTAGTGGTCCTCTCCTGTACTGGAAGTTTTAGAGTCATGATGTTGAAACGTATGGTTAAGATGTGCATTATACTTTGCCAGGTCTGCAAGAGTTACAGATTCCATAGGTTTCCAAGCCATAATGGCTTGTGGCCACCTAGTCTGACCTGCCACATAAAAAAAGCCATAGAACTTAATTCAGTTAGCTGGTAATTTAAGACTGAAAGCCCATGTCTGACAATCCTGTATCTTCTAGATGAAAATTTGGTCTTGAATTACCAGTTTCAGAGATTAGAATGTTTGTAAGCCTGTATTTGGAAGTCAGTTCCTACAACCAGGTACCCTCCCTGATAAATGTTGATACTTCACATCTGCAAAATATCTGCAAAGACTTTTAAAAAAATATCTAGAATGACTTTTGTTCTCTTTCTGAACTGTCTTTACATTTTTCTCAGTTGCTTTAAACTGGTTTAGAAACCTTTCTTTCATATAAAATTCCACCTGGTATGTAAGTTACAACGAAGGTTTAGCTATTCTCAGAGGAATAGGAAGGTGATGATATTCTTGAAATGCCCAAGAGAGGATGAAAGACATGAACTGAGAAAGAAGTTGCTTTCAGTTACACTGACTTGTAAAAAGTTATTTCCAACAAAAAAAAAAAAAACTTTTTTTTTTAAGTTCTCAGTACTTTTCCTCAAGATAAGATGTGGTTGTTATTTCCAACATGAAAAAATTGTTCACTGTTATGCTTTCACTGTGCTCCTTCCTCATATACTGACATTTTCACATCTTTCAGTTTCTGTTTCTAAATAAAAGTTTACATGACAGTTAAAGACATAACATAGATAACAGCTGTGGCTGCAATTTACACAGTAATAACAAGACAGCTGAAGTTACCACACAAAAGGCACAGGCTCTTTTTGTAAAACAATCTGGAGTGCAAATCTAATGACCATAAACAGGAGAAAACATGTGCTACCTTTATTTCAAGAAAGGCGAGAAGGAACCTTTGGTAGAAAAAGGCACTGAATGACTGAAGCAAGGAAGCTGTTGAAATGCACCCTGTTTATCAGCATGGGATCTGACAATAGCACTGCTCACTATTGGGTCTGTTTAAAACAAGGTCTTGTCAGTAATTTAATACACAACTGTTGATCATTTAATTTGACTGATTACTTGTCAGTAATTTAATACACAACTGTTGATCATTTAATTTGACTGATTAGGATTAACACATACATGCATGAACTATGAAGCTCACATATAAGAAAGCTTTGCTTTGGGATTAAACTTTTCCCAGACCTGTAGGAAAGAATTTTATGCTCTATACAGCTATAATAGGCTGCTGAAGGCTTGGCCAGCCATGGGAAAGGTTGTTAAAATAAGGATTTATTGACTAATAATGCAGATGTCTACCTTTAAGCTGGTCACCCTGGGCTTCCTTTATACTCACAGAAAGAAGTACTCCTACAGAGTGATTCTTCTGAATGTAGATGTCTAAAATACAGCAGATAATTAATTCTCTAAAAATGCATATTCTATTTTTTGATCACAAAGGGACCCAAAGGTATCTAAGAGATAGGTTTCCACCTGTTTCTACCATTCTAAATGTCTAAACCAGGTGAGATGAATCTCACCTTGTCTGCCTGACAAGGTGAAAAGTGTTCTTTGGTCATGACCCAGGTATTAGCACCTACAAAGAGGGAATAAACATTGACTAGGTCAATGAAAAGTTGTATGTAAGGAGGATAGGGTTGAGTTTAGATGATAACACGTTACAAAGACTTATCTAGACTGTAAAGATAGTGTAGGATATGTTGGGTTTAGGAGCTCTTCCCATAATACAGCCTGAAAAGGTAAGGGTTGGATGAGAGCCATGGTCCTTAGCTGGGAATACTATGAAGCATTTGCCAGCTTGTTGGCCTAATTGTATAGAAGCTTGTTAGCAGTATCAAACCAGAAAACTTTAGAGATAACCTATGTGCTAGATAGACATAAGCAGAGATTTTCTACACACACACACCCCCCATTCATCCCTTGCTTGCATTCTTGTGGCCTCTTCTGGATTTTCTAACTACATACTTCTATTTGCTTTCAGCTTAATTTAGTTTGCATTAAGAAATATTTGAGATAAGTGGCTGAATCCTAAGGTCATCTATTCCTTTAAACTGCCAGTCACTGGTGTTTGAAGTGACACTCTCCCAATATTTGTTTCCTGGGCTGCCGGAAGAGTTGTGTGTGTGTGTCTTTAACAACTTGCATGGGTTAACTGGAGGGATAGTCTGCTTTCCTGTAACAAAGTCTTGGACAATTAAAAAAAAACAGTGAAGTGACATGCAAACAAAAGGTTAATTTTGAAGTGATATTTGTTGGTATAATTACTCTAAATTAATTGGCATGTTGAAGCTATATTTGTACAGCTAGTTCTGAGTTCATGATGAGTCACTGCTCGCAGCATGGACAGCAGGTATTTGCCCAAGGTAAGTATGTTCCTCCTGGACATTATTCATAATAGCTTTGTCATGGTACATGGTGAGAGATCAGGCAGAAGCTAGCCAGCCATTGCTGTGTCTGTAAATTGTGTGTCTGTGCTGTTCTGTAAATTGTGCATGGTCCCTTAGCCGTATGTATCTGACATGTTTCTACCAGGCAGATTTTGCAATTTTGGCAGAAGTTCTTTGAAGTAGTAGCTTCAGCCAAAACTAGTGTTTCCTTGCCAGCAACTGACTCTAAATGACATGAGAAAGGCAGAAGAGAAGTAGGTGCTGCCTAGGACTGAAAAGAATACTTCTTCTCTTGGAAAAGTTTCATGCTGTGCAGCACCACACCTGAGCTCAAGAAAGAAATTGTGGCTGGCTGGAAAGGAATGCACTGTCCTCTTAAAACCATCCATGGTGACTGCAGAATTACAAGTAGGAAAAGGTACTTTCCTGGAGATTAGAGCAGGGCTCATTGCAGAGCTAAAAATACCCCACCTGTTTTCAAAGTTTGGAGTGAGGAGAATTATGATTGCTGTCATGAGAGATCAATATATATGCTGGTTGTTTCTTTGTTGGTGTTTTGTTTTGGTTTGCTTTGTTCTTCTCATTTGAAATTAAGTGGGAACTTCAAGGGCTGGAAAAATGCCGCACCAACACTAAATTTGGACAGGATGGGGTCAAAGGAGCCTAATTTCCAACTGCTGAGGACTTTGCTGCACAGCTGAAAGGAGCTGAGACATAAGGTACTACTAAGAAACTACTGCTCCAAGAACAGTGCAGCTCCAGGCAGAAACACAGTGAGAAATGGTCAGCATGGCTGACAGATGAATTGACTCAATCAACAGTGAAAACAAGCACAACCTGGCTACATGCTAGCATTTAACCACGGGGTGACATCCAGTCATCGCCAATACAGCCAGACTCACGGGGTAAACAGTGCAAGCAGGCAAACCTTCTCACTGATGAAATCCAGCACAATGATACCGCTTTTGGTGGAAATCTTTTAAATCCATAATAAACATAAAACAATAGGTCCATTTCAGTTTCATTAAATTGTTGATCATTTCCACATCATTCAATTCTTTAAGATGGAAGAAATGAGAGAGGAAATGTTGAGAGAATTAGAAGCAATTAATTCTAAATCCTTTAATATTTCTTATTTCTTTGGAGTACAACTAACATGAGCTCAAGGAGAAAGAGATTTATTAGTCAAACTACAAATTTCCATTTATACTGCAGGAGTATAAAAATGAAAAAAAACTTTATAACGACAGTAATTTTTAATATTTCTTTACAAAGACAAATAATCATAGAATCACAGAATCGTTTGGGTTGGAAGGGACCTTAAAGATTATCCTGCCCATGGGCCGGGACACCTTCCACCAGACCAGGTTGCTCCAAGCCCCATCCAACCTGGCCTGGAAGACTTCCACGGATGGGGCATCCACAGCCTCTCTGGGAAACGTGTGCCAGTGCCTCACCACCCTCACAGTAAAGAATGTTGTGCATGTCTGGGAACAGAACCAAGAACTGGTGAATAATGCTTCAATAGGAAAGAAATTAAAGAGGCAGTAATTGATACAGCTTGGTTATGAAGAGTTTTCTAAACTATAGTATTTGGTTTAATATTTTTTGTTCAAAGAATGCATTTAAGCCCAGTTGCGCAGGAAGCTAAAATATGGTTAAATCAGAAGATGCCTATTAAAACAATCCACACTTGGTTTATGGGAGAAAGATGAGTAGCATTTTAAAATACATCCTTAAACTCTTTTACCTGAGCCCTCAGTATTACATAGCTTTTTTTTATTTACAGTTATTTTCTTTGTTACTAACATGCATACGCTGTAACAGTCGTTAATCTGTGCTAGCTGCTGTACCATTTATACACAAAATTTATATTTATTGTATTTATTTTTAGTGTTTCTAGGGTTCAGTAAAGAACAAAGACAACGTGCTTTACAAAACACAAAGAACTTCTATATAAGCCCTTACAGTGTGGCAGTTGAGCTACATTAGAAGACACATTCTGTTCTTCAGACTCTTTTCTCTTCCTCCCTACATTTTCATCACCAGAATATATTTGCCATTACTACAGAATGTGTGAGATATATGCAGAAGATTTATCTAATCAAGAGACTGAAAATGAATCAACGGAACACCAGAAACCACCACTTCTTTGAAAGAGAAGGATTACACTGTAACAGTAATTTGTCGTATTACTCTTGATACAAATGTTTGGAGGTTTAACAGTCTTTAGCTTATTCGCTTTGCATTTTTAGTTTTAATTTCCTGAATGTTCTCTTATAATGAGATTACCCTATTGCTTGTTTTCTAAGCAGATTTTTTTGTCTGTTACCTAGCAAACCTATTATATTTTTTTGCTTTTCATCCAAGACATATTACCGTGTTTATTGCCTTTGCAAGAGAATGGCAATTCAGATTCTGAAATTGATAGATGTGTGCACAGGTAATATTGCAGACCTTGCCCTCTGCTCTCTGTCACAGTAAGCTTACTTTTCTTAGGGGATGGGAGGAAATGGCTGTAAACATGGTAGTTTTTTCCCCCTCATCTTTAAACTTCAAGGTTAGGATTCTCAAATAAACATTAGGTTGGAGTATGGATAGAGTGGTTAAAAAATAGCACTACATTTTTACAGCACTCTTTCAGAGTGGCTTTGAAAAACAGTCATATAATTCTACTGAGATCATGGAAGTTTTACCTGTAGCTAAGCCGTATTTTTGTTCTTGCCAAAGGACAGTCCCTTCTAGTCTATGACCCCACACTCACTAATATTTGATCGATGCACCATTGACAACTTAAAAGTGCACATTCTGTCTACTTCAGACGTGTGGATGCAATTGCATTTCTGTCAAATTAACCACTGTACATGATAAAGAACTCATTCTGGCATTACATTTTATGCTGGCTTCATGCCAGCTGTGAGAGAACAGGTGACATCTTTTCCAGCATCAAGTTAGAATGAAGCTGCTGGACAATACCTGATTGTCCATAAAAGTGTGTAAGTTGAAGTAAATCCATCATCACTGTTTTTGCCTGGTTTGGTTTTTTGCACTGTTGAACCAATAGTTAGTTTATACTGGTTCAGTCTTCAGCATCCCATGACTTCGGATTATGAGATCTGGAGCAGGAATCTAAAATTGGATTTAATTCATCACAGAATCACAATCTCAGTCTCAAATGCAGTAAGAAAAGGAGGGACTGATTCCTTCTTTCCTCTGTGGGATGGTAATGTATTTTTTTTTTAATTATTTATCAGAGGAACTTTACAATAATTTCACTGGAATGCAATTTTTATTCTTTATCTAACAAGCAATAATTAATATTGTCAAGGAAATGAGTATATTAAGAGCCAATAAAAATCACAGCATCAGTATGAGGATGTTGTTGTCTTAGAGTTCCCAAACTTGACTCCCAGCCTTCTGTAGAGAAAAAAATCTGCCCATGATAAGTTACTTGGCTGGAATATAGAAGTCTAACAACCTTGCAATGAGAGCCTGAGAAGGAAATGGAGACTGCAGAAAGCAGCATAGATGACATTAGGATTTATTGATTCATCCTGCATATTTCTTCTGGAACAGAAGTCCCCTATATACTACTTCAACAGTCAATCCAGGCATGAAAAACCTGTAAAATATTTCTCTCATCTGCAGTTTCGGCAAAGCATAACAGAAACTGGTGTTTGCTAAAAAAGGGAGTAATTTTAATATGCTTTATATAATAATATCTTTATATGTGTATGCGTTACAACAGATACAGCATTTGCATGCACATCCTTGACCATACATAGGTCCCAAGCATACTACAAACGTTAAGATTTCATATTGTGCAAGTTGCTGCTTTTAATCCCTGCCAAATATAATTTAAAACACAATACTGCTGCATTTATATACTGATTTCTGTCTGAGGATGTCAGGTAAAACTGAAAAGTCTGTGTAAAATTGCTCCTCTTATGTTCTACATAGGACAAATGTGATCGAATAGAATAAATGACCTGGTCTCAAACTGTATTCTTTATGCTTAGAAGTGCTCTGTGGCGTAAGCCCAGCATAGCTAATAGATGACCTGAAGTTCCAAGATAAAGATTGCAGTCATAAACTTTCTCCTCCGCTGCAGTAGAACCTTCTAACATAAAGATAGAGCTCACCTGTACAAGACAAGACATTTACTGGGGAGATGGTTCAAGACCATGAAATAGTTTCTCTTAAGAAATAAGGGCCATCATAAACTCCGCTGTCTTCCTTAACTGTAAGGAATCTTTTTCATTAGCCTTGAATACACTTTAACAGCGCTCTCACTGGGGGAAAAAAAGGCTCTAATCAAAGTATCTTTCAATATACTAAACTTACGCTTCTCAAAGTATGAGGGTAAGATACAAACCCAATGCATTACATGTGGCAACCACAGATCCCATTGATAATGGACCTTTAAAGAAACTCAGATCCTTTGGTGATAGAACTTGCCCCAGTACGATCAGCAAACGAAGCAAAGCCAGGACTGCCAATTTTTGGTTTCCAACTTCACTATGACCATTTCAGGATGGTTTTATATTGTCATGCTGCCCACAGGGATTCAACAGGAATTAAATATACCTACCGAGCCCCTCCAAAGGGACCAGCTCTGGATCTACTACATTTCCCAGAAGCAGAGTACTACATGTGAGCTGACTAGTGACATCCAGCCTCAGCGAGGCAGGGGCTCTTCACTTCTGCTAAGTCTGAAACTATACTCTAACCAGAGCACAACAGGGGTATTTAATGGTATTTTCCTGCTTTATGCACGTGTGTGAGAGAAAGACTAATTAATAGAACATGCTCTTTTAGTCATCTGTATTTCTAATGGCAGAGTTATGCTGCCAAGAGCAGTATGTTGAGTGCAACAGTGTCAAAGAGCAGGCATGTTTATTAACACAATACTGAAATTGTGATTTACTCTGCTGATGTTTGTTATTAGACAGCTGATATTAGCTATAGTGTGAAATCGGGGTATCTCTATTTTAACTACATATATGTAAACACAGAAAACAAATTTCGCTGTTGCTAACATTTTTTCTGTTTTCAAAAGCAATTTTGCTGGCATATCCCTGATTCTGATATTACCTACAAAACAAATCAACAAAGCAAAGACACTTAAGATAAACCAAATAGTATCTGAAGGGGAGTATAATTTGCAACCCAATTAACACTGGTATTCAGACTCCTAATTCACTTAGGCAGATGTTTAAATCAGAGTTGTGCCTTCTGAGTGACAAAAATGAAATGACTAGTCCTTACTTCCTGCATCACTCTCTGATTCTGGGAAGATAACCTAAAGTCACTAAGATAGTTAACCTCTTAGTTCCCATCTAGGTTTCCATCCCAGTGAAATGAAAAATTAGGAGCCAAATAAGAACTAGTCCTTTTGCATCTGAACCTTAGGCACAGTCAGCAAAAGCAGTTATATCTTAGCTGATCATTACTATCCCCCTGATAAGTTGTAAATGCCAGTGTAGGTGCTCCTGGTCCCCTTCAGTACAAAGTCAAACGGATTTGTTTTATCTGCCGCTGAAATTAACTTCTGACCACACTGTTATATGCATGCTTTATTTTACACACTGAGTAGTTCCACTGATCTGAATCAGCAATTCTGAGACAGGAAATGGCTGGAGAAACAAAACTGCCCTCAAATTTATCACATTTTCTTCCTTTCAGGGCATCCCTTAAAGCCTTTCTTAGATAAATCAAGTGATATGACTTTAGATTAGGGATAATTACACTGATATACACAGATATTATCACAGCTATTTTCCAATGGGAAAGAGAAGAATGCGAGGAGGAGGACTAAGTCCCACTATGAATATGATTGACCAGGAGTTTCGTTAACAACATATGTATCAGAAGAACATGTACTGCACCAGGTAACACTAGCAGGAAGATTGTAATCCTGAGAGTCTCCTTCACTAAATCCATGTCTGAGCAATGCCACTATAAAGGGTTTTTTGGGGGGGGGGGTTGTGTGAGT
>JANZLQ010000009.1:6490915-6511888 GCA_026212715.1 Elanus axillaris | reverse complement strand
GGGCAAGACTTCAGAGGAGCCGCTGAGGTGACTTGGCTTGTTCAGCGTGGAGAAGAGAAGGCCGAGGGCGCCCTCCTCGCAGTCTGGACCTTCCTCAGGGCGGCGACGGAGGGGGAGGCACTGATCTTGCTGGTGACCAGCCATAGGACACAAGGAAATGGAATGGAGCTGCATCAGGAGCTGCGTCAGACTGGACGTTAGGAAAAGGTCCCTCACTGAGAGGGTGGTCGGTCACCGGAACGGTCTCCCCAGGGACGCGGTCACGGCACGAAGCCAGTCGGAGTTCAAGGAGCATCTGGACGATGCTCCTAGTGATGTGGGGTAGTGTTAGGTTAGGTAGTTCTGTGGGGAGCAGGCGGTTGGACTTGATGGCCCTTACGGGTCCCTTCCAACTTGAGATATTCTACAATTCTATGATCTGTGCAAATCTGTAAATCACTATTTGCTGATGCAACTTCTATGCCAGATTTTGTGTAAATTTGAACCAGGGAATATTTTTTCTTTTCTGGCAATATAAACACTTTATGCTGGGTTACGAACACATAACCTAGGTTCTTCTTTTTTGTTTCAGATTAGGTGCCTATTATGCTCTACTGAGCTTGCAATTTTAAAGTGTCTCTAAATGCTTGAAAATTAATTCAAAATGAGGGAATAACTGGAACAAGGCCAGTGGGACCACAGTTATGTCCGTTCTGTTGCAAGTCTGCAACATTAATTGATGCAATTAGCTGTTCTGTTTCCCTGGTCCCTACCTCTGCATGCTTCTTATTTTTCTTATGTGCCATTCTTAGTATTACAGGAAAATACAATTTCCAATAAAAAATAAAGCCAAGTTTCTAACCCTTAAGTTCAGGGAGAGAAAAAAAATTGAAAATATAATTCTACAGTTATTCTATAAACCAGAATGGAAAAAAAAGGTAACAGAAATATTGTTTGCACTAGTATTTTTAGATTATTGTTTTTTTGGTTGGGTTTTTTTTTGAGCTTCTGAATGACTCAGTATTTCCAGTTAAGAAACTACGACTACTCTGAAGACACAGCTTCTATCTTGGCTTACTGCAGCACATACTTTAGACCATCTTCCCCAGTTTTGTTTTTAGTCCTCCTGCTGTCGTTTCTGATAATCCCGAACGATTGAGCTTTATCCTACCAAATTCAAACTACTTTCAGTCTTACACAATGTTCCCATTTTTCTGAGTGTTCAGCTAAGTTGTTTGGAGAAAATGTCTTCATTTGCCTTTATTGGACATGAAATGATGGAACATTCTGTATCTTAGCTTGATTCAGTCACCTCACATATTAATAACAGCAAAGTTAAGAAATTTCTGTGGTTATTCTTTTTTCAAGGGATTGTGTGTATCATCTTGACTGTTTCTTTTTCTTTTTAACAATAGTACTTTCACCTATCTAGGGTGGTTTGGATGTAAACGCTTGTTTATAATAAAAAGCGTAAGAAATAGTAAAACATAGTCTAGTACATTTCGGAGTGCTTCTTCTACTATGACTTTTTAGAGTGAAATGGTATTTCACCAGAGCTTTACATTTGATTAAAATACCTTTACTGCATTCATACTAAGCACAGACAAGCCTTTACGCAGTTAAAACATTATTTTTCATTAACATAAAGCTGAAATTTACATTCACATGAAGATATAATTTCATGCTCTAATTTCCCATTAATACTTAGAATTGGTTCAGTATGTTTATTTAACATTTTCATTTAAATTCAGATTCTGATTTTTCTATTTCTTAATGAAAAGAAAAATCATAACTATTTCTGATGTGTAACTGGCATGTAGCACTTGAATTGAAATAAGCTTTGCATTAAATTTCCATAAAGTAAAGAAGAAGTCAGTCAAGGACCTAGACCTGCAAATATCATCAGAGTTTGAAGGATTAAATCCCTATCTTGGCGGGCTGTTTGAGCTCAAATTTTAATGGAAACTTTCAGAATTTAAAATTGTGCTCAGTGCATTCATATTCACTGAAGCATGTAAGGTATATAATTAACAGGGAGATATTTGAGAATGGGAGGATCCAAAGTTCTGTCACTGGCTTAATTTGTCATTTTTTAAATGAAAGCTAAGGTTAAATATGCTGACTACATTAACTGTAGCTTTGGGTTACCCAAAGGTCAGCTGAGCAACAATAACTGACTATATGCAATTTAACCTGCCTTCACAAAGGCAAGGTAAGGTTTGGGGTGGGTGACCAATTTACCAGTTGCAGTTTTGTCTCCCAGTCATGCTACAAAGATGTCTTTTTTTTGCTATATGTTCAGCTTCTGAGCTTCCACAGTATACATCAGAGCATTTTAAGGCAAACAAACGTAAGTTTTAGTTTACCTTAAATGCAGGCATGTGAAGGACAGCAATGTTTTTGCAAGCCAGTTCAAACCATGTGCACCCAGACTGGAGAAGGCAACCATACCAGACCCAGCAATCCCCACCTGACAGACTGCATGGTCTAAATTCAGCAATCTCTGCTGCTGTAACTATTTATCCTGCCTCTTCTTGATCTCAATTTTTGTTTAGCCCGTCTGGTATAGTTTGGTCTTTGTGTAGGGCACACTCCTTAGGCAGGTTTCAGATTCATAATGGATTTACTAGAGTTTAACAATCTGTTGCATGGTCTAAAAATTAGGCAAGGCTCAGTAACAGAAGAACACTGTCACAAATAATAGTGCAATAGCACCAGCACTTGATATTTTTTAACTGTGTGGTAATCTGTACATGCAGACCTGCGATACCACCATGAACACTGAAGTCAACATCAGTGTTTAACTGGGGACTATTAGAGGCCTTACTCCACTTCTTTCCAAAGTCTTCTCCAAAATATTTCTCGGCCTCACCCTACCTGACCTTTCTCTTTTCTCCCATTCTTCTCCTTCCATCACACTTTCCCTTTCCTCTCTTTTTATCAAAAAGGACCACTTAGTAGGCGGAACATCTCATTTCTCAGCATTGACATCTTTTCTCTCTCAGGCTGGCTTAAAGGCAAGCAGGTTCTTACTGATGTTATTGAGCTGTAGGAGGTTTTCTCCTTTTCTTTTTAATGGTGAACATGATATTTATTGCCATTGCACTGTTCATTCAGCTTATGTTGACTTGCTCAGTTGTTTCTGAAAATTTGTCTTATTGCTCAGGGATATGCCATCTAAAAGAGGGACTGGTGATGAGTTTTGATACAGTGTATTGAAAAGTACTGTTAGTTTATGTTAGATTTCTTCTTGCTAAATTATAGGAATAAAATCAAATCCTGTTTACCTTACATAGTTTGAGATGCCACTAAATGAAGCTGAGTTCTCAGTGTTCTAAAGATAGCTTTTGGATAGTTTAAGCCTTTATTTAACTGGAATCTGAATTTTCTTTTTGCCTTTCAGAAAACTCATCATATCATTTTTATAGTCACTTTTCTATTGAGAGCAGGAGTCCAGGTCAATCTCATGATATTATATTAAAGCATAATGTCAAGTAGCTGAGTTTCTTTTGAGAAGGCTTTGTAATCTTTGAAAGAGGCACAGAACACAGAGTTTATAGAAGTAAAAGAATCAAGATGGACACAGTCAGTGCAAAATGTAAAAATACATCTTCAAATACAAAGTGTATGTCTAACAGAAAAATGCTTTAGGACAACCAAATTGGGATGCTTTTGCATCTTAAACATACCTTTATTATTACTTAATCAGAGCAATTTGCTTTCATAGTTACTGGAGGAGAGCTCTTTGGAAAACTGCAACTACTATTCAATTATTTTTTTGTCTGTCTGCATAACATTCTTCCATTTCCATCAAGATTTTGACACAGGTCACTTAAAATCAGTTGCTGAAGTAGTTTTTTAGATATATGTTGCAGACTTTCATAGGCTCATTTCCATCCTTTCCATTGTTCTTCCATCTTTTAGATTGGTTTAAAGTCATATATGTTTATATATTTTATTGAGAAAAGAGTTCAGTGGGAGTTACTTGTGAAATAGAAGGCAGACTGAGAGCAAAGAGTTATCCATTGTGCTACTTCCAGTGAGTGCAGCTAGGAATATTAATACTGGGTTTTTTTTCAGGAGAAGACTACAGGACTGAACAGCTGACTGAATGGCTAATTCAGGTGTCACGGTAAATGTTGGAAGTGGACACCAGAGCTGTGGCCACACCTATATAAACAGTACATAGCAAAAACAAAGCAATGTTTCACTTCCAAGAAATTACAAATTCCAACTTGATTTTACAATTTATTAATAAAACCTTGAAAAATGTAAGTTTGTTATTGACTACTCATAGCATAATAACGCCTACAGCGTCAAACCTTGAACACAGTTTCCCTGCATATGTTACAGAAAAATTGAATCACAGAAAAAAAGACAGCCTCTGCCACAAACAGCTCACTATTTTAATAAAAATGCTGAGATTGCTGGCAGCTCCTGAGCTACAACGTCACAAGTACTCTGCTCTAGAAAAATGGAAAACAATTACTTGCCCCAGATACATTTTAAATATAATTTTTCAGACCTTGATATTAGTCAGAAACTGCAGAAAACCCTAGTGCCTAATTTGTATCCCATAAGCGAGTAGTTTATGACAACTGAAGGCAGCTTTTGAAAATAAGGAAGAGAAAAAATGCTTACAGAATCAGTGCACGTCATAGTCTCTTGAAAATGAAGTGCATTACGGCAGACATAAAAGAGCATGCTGTAGTAAGACAAGCTGTAATGAGTTCAGTGTGTTAGTATGCAAGTTATGAAAGATTTCTCTTCTTTAATACAACATTTTTCATTATCATTAGTCCTTGAGGTACATGCCAACCTTTCACTGCTGAATGTAAATGATGGAAAGCCTCTAGGAAAGAAGGAATCACAGCTTTTTTCTTCTTGTTTTGAATTGTTGCACTACAGTTTTGCAAGGGGAGAAGTCATTTTTATAACACTGATATGAAAGGCAGAGCTATACAGCTTCCTATGATATCACAAGCTGCAATCCCTATGAATTTTTGATGGAAAATGAAAGTAATGAAAAATCAAATTTCTTTTCACAACAGCTACACTAACATCTTCATAAAGAAATGGATTTTTAAAAAAGAAGAGTCAAGACTGTGATTTAAGGGTTGATACAATGAAAATTACTCTTTGCAGATCATATGAATGAAAAGGCAGATCAGAAAAACAGGGCTCTATTTTTTAACTAAAATGAATATTAGCAATAGAAAAGAGGAAATGTGACAGAGGATTTCTAAATCACCATTCTGTGCTGTTTGTCAATACTCTTTAGGCATTTTTGAAAAAGCAGCTCATAAGGGTAAAACTACAACCTTAGAAACTACACTCTGTCCAAACATGGACCTAGTAGCCAAGCATCCAGCTCCATTTGCAAATACGTAACTGGTGTGGGAGGATGGTTTTAAGCCAAACAAACCCTTCCCTTAAGCAGCTCATGAAGTTACACTCAAACTTCCTAACTCGGGGTTTTCCTTACATGTATTG
Source organism: Elanus axillaris (assembly GCA_026212715.1). NCBI lineage: Eukaryota > Metazoa > Chordata > Aves > Accipitriformes > Accipitridae > Elanus > Elanus axillaris. The sequence continues at coordinate 6,506,416 of JANZLQ010000009.1, read as the reverse complement.
GAAGGATATTGCATCTGGCAAACGAGATTTTGTTTCTATATAAGCTTCAATTTATGTTGGAAGAAAAAAAAAAGCCAAACAAAACAACAACAACAACAACACAATATAACAGAAAAATTGGTAATATGACAGAAATAAGTATCTGGAAAAAATTGTGCTTCCTTTTTGTACAATTATTTCAAAGGAGAAAAGTTTTACATCTTATGAGTGAATCAGATTTTTTTAAATAAATTATTTTTAAGTTGCCTTCAGGAGACATGATTGAAAAGGGTAAAAATACTTGTTTTCTTTTTTTCTTTTATTTTGAGAGAAGGACAAGGATAAGCTAGCAATGTAATAAAAATTTCAGCACAATTTAGAAAAAAAAAGTTCTAATCTTGAAGCTATGGTATGCTTCATGAAAACATAATTTAGGAAATTATGTTAGAATTAGCTGGAATCTGTTCTGAGTCAAAACCAAATTTGACTGCTAGATAAGATATCATTGTAAGCAACATAAGCCATTAATTTTAACAATGGATTCTCATGACAAATTCCATTAAATTCTCCTAGAGAACTGGAATCTATTATACTTTATCTACCCTAGGAATATTTTCTTACAATCTTTACGATTGCCTCACTAATTCATATCTACCCATGGTAACATTAGTAAATTTTTTTTAATAAATCTGCAGAATTTGTATCTTTTGTGTCTTCACATGCCTATTGAAAGCACTCAAATCAGCAAAGATTTTTTGTAAACTCGGTTCTGTAGGCATAAACAGTCCTATTAAAGATAACAGGCTTTGTTAAAACTAATCCTGCACTAGATTGGATCTATGACTCAGTTTTCTGTAATGTGATATATACTCCCCCAACATAACCACCTCCAAGAAAATAATCAGATATGAATTAACCCTTTTTGTCTGTATTTCTTTCTCTATGTTTTTTTTCTTTTTTCTCCTAATTAGTTTTCCAGGTCTTACTCCTTCTTTCCTAGTAAAAAAAATAAAACAAAAGCAAAGATACAATCAACAAAATAGTCAGTTGCCACTTTATTCCCTTTTACTTGTATGTTAAATCTTCATATACTCTCTTGTCAGAATGACTTTTATCTAGCCCCAAAGCTAGTGCTGAAGCTCTGGGTGCTACCATGGAAAGTCAAGAAGAAATCATTAATATTCTCCTGGTTTCTGTGATTTTCTATAATTTAAAACATCAGTTGTTATTTTCACTGAGATGCTGAAATCAGGATGTTTGAACAGTCCCACGTTCTTACTGCAGTCCATATCCCCAGAAGACTGAAAGTTACTGTATCACCCAGAGCTGGAACCCCTGAGCTGCCCCAGCCTGTTGGTGGCTGAAAGAATCTTCTCCAACCATCAGTTTCGACGGGCCCTTTCCTTACACTTTTTTTTCACATACTTCTTTTTAGGCCACTGTCAAGAGAAGGATCCTGGGCTAGAGGGAAGTTTGGTCTCAGTCCTACCTGCTGGCCTGATGGAAAACTTGTTGTTACTCTGCTAAATCCAGGCAGTACTCCGCGTTTTATGAAATTGCGGAGTGCTTTGTACAGCAAATTCCTACTGATAGCAGTCTTGACTTTATTAACATGTCTGCCTACAGCACCACAGATCAGCCCGTAGCAGAAGAGTGGGGGTGTGATCAGGGATCAGCAGTCAGCGATCAGATGAAAGGGGCAGTTCGTGTTTACTCAGACACTGGCAGCCTAGCAATAATTATATGTTGATCACAATGACAAGCTTTTCTTTGCAACTGTAAGACTGATTAACTTTTCACTCTCAAACAATTGCAGAGGTTCTGATCTCATGACATCAGCCAACGTGTAATGGAAAAGGGGATTAAAACCACAGTGGTAGCAACAGGAGATGCAGAAACTTCAGGCTGGGTACCGAGTTGGATCACAGATGCTGAAAACCTGAAGAATAAATTACTTCACCTGCTGGCCTGACACAGTGAAAATTAATCAAGATAAAAGATGGGTGTGTATACCAAAGAGGAAACTCCTTGACAAGCAGTGGTCTAGATGTGTTGACAGCCCTTTACCACCTTTTGATTATGCTATTCTAATCAGATTGTCTGATTCAGATGAAAGATACCACAATATTTATTTTCATTCTGTCAAATGGAGAAACACTTTAATACACGCAGACACATATATACACACACTGTATTTACATGCCCACAACTTTATAGTTTCTTCTGTTACCTTTTTAGAAAAGGGGATTTTTTTTCTTTTACCACAGATTCCTTAAACAGAAGCTTACTGACCTATCGTCTTTAATCTACCCACATATAATACTATATCACTCAGGAAAACTAGGAAGTTTTAGAACATCTTTAGTTGTGTAATAAAACTTTACTTGCCAGGCTACAGACAAAAGGTATTCTTTCTTGAAATGGATCCAGGTGAATTCCACTTGCCAGTTTTTAACTGCTTCTGAAGTATGAACAGCACATTTGCCAGAAAATATACTAGACTGAATCCCTCAGAGAACATCTAAGTATATCCCACGCCAACAAAGAGAGAAACCAGAGAGAGAAATCTGTAACTTTCATCAGCTGACCATACCTACACTGAAGTCACAGTTCATTAACAGCTGTCTAGCAAGAGACTTACTTGAATGTGGTGGTAGCATACTGGAAAAGTATTAATGGCTGGAATGAAGCAGGTCTCTCACTGATGATCACTGAAGTGTTGAAAAGGATGAGGCAGTTGAGCACAACTTTCTCAGGCTAATGCTCCTACTTAAAAGCCCCTTTATCCAGAGGAACAGCTGGCAGAGTAGAAGCTGCTGGCCACAGCGGTAGCCCCCAGAGCTGAGCCACAGTCATAAACCTACCTGGGGAACTAGGTTCTTTACCAGCTGTACAAAGACAGCTTTTTGGGGTGCAGTTAACATTACAGAGTCTGGCTGGCTATTTCTGAGAATAAATACTGTCACCTGTTTGTTCCTCTGAATGCCACCGATAAAGTATTTTGTGCATGTACTTGACCAATAATCAGGACTGCACCAAACTTTGTATCTGATTAATCCTATCAATTTCTCCTCCTAACAAACAAAGCCTCCAAGGGCTCACACATGAGATAATTGTTTGGACTAAGAAAGAATGATGACTGTGAACACATTTGGAAGCCAGGAGAACAAACTGAAAACATGTAAGAGTGAATGTAATTGGTGACGTACATTTTAGAAAATTTGGCATTGTGTGGATACTCAAAATGAGTGTGTCCCAAACACTGAAACAACATGGGAAAAGAGCCTACATGGGAAAAGAGCCTAGCATCAGAAGAGTGTGATACAAGGAGAAGCTAAAAAGAAGACTGCTCTAGTAAAGTCAATTATGCTGTGAACTACTTATCACCTCTAACACATATAATCTCTTTTCTTCCAAGAAGTTGGAATACTCTACAATATATTTGAAACCCAACATTACACAGACAAAAGGATAAGAACAAGGAAGTGAAGATATCTATTTCAGCATGAGTTAAAACTGTCCACTTCAGTAAAGGTTAACACCAAAACTTTGCCTTCAGTTTTTACAAAGATATACTGTTTGAGTCCTTGCTACTTCTTTGGACTGTAGAAACTATCACCTTGTCTAAAGCTGTATGGAAATAATAGCAGAGAAAATAATACATACTTGGGCTATAATCTTTCTTTTGTAACTGGTACTGGTGCACAGTAGAACAGCATAGCTCGAGTCCCTTTCAAAAGCACACAGAAGTTCATTTCATGTCATTGTGAGTATTAAGAGGATGAAGACACTGAGAGAACCCTGTCTGTCTGACATGGGTGTAGGCCTCATTATCAAACCTTCTATATCATTACAGCCAGAAACAAGCCATACAGCAAGACTATTCTGCTCCCTTTATCAATTTTGTTCTTTCTACTTTCCTGTGTCTCAACGGTGCAAGCAATTTCCTTTCTTGTTATTGGTATGCAAATTCAACTGCTCCCAAAATAGTTCTCCTGAAAGACTGTTACTATGTTTGAAATGCAAGGTATGTACACCCACTTGTCAACTGCATGAACTAGCTGTGGCAATTATAAATTCCTCTGAAGGGCAACAAACATTTGCCATAAATGGAGAATGAATTAATTCAGGCATCTGCAAGATACAGATTGTGGTTAGCCTACCAGAAAAATTAATTCATCTGATATATACCACAAGCTTGCCTTCCTCTTTTTCAGAGATGCTTCAAGATCCTTCAAAGGTGGACTCTTCTGGCAAACACCATCTGCCATACTCTCTCATGAGGATCCCACATGTCCTCTTTTTTATTTTTTAATGTCCATCATACCTCGTATCTCATCTATCACGTGACCAAAATGAGGTTTAGGACCTCCAGCCAGGAGACAAGAACATGCTGGCATACCTACTTGTAAGACTTTCACAACTCAATTATTTGACAGCCTTATGCATGCCCCAGATGAGGGGAAAGGAGGTTAGAGCTTAAACTTTGGTCACATGTGCACCCTGCTGCTTACATGAAAAGAAGGAGGGACCAGGATGCTTAAAAGACTACATGGCTCATAACTCAACTGTGTGCACCACTACCTTAGTTTTCAGATGGACGCTCACAGTTCAGGCACAGATGGTTTCATGGAAAGGGAAAGAGAGAAGTCCTAACTAAATAATTGTTCAGTTGTAGAGCAAATTCAGCTTCCATTAATATCAAAAAAGGGTCTGGCCACATGAGCTACTGAACCGTTGCTGAGTGCCTTCAGTTTCCAACCATTCTGGAAGGACTTCAGGGCAGTCAACACCACGCAAGATGAAAAACCTTATTAACACACTCTGGGCAAAGAATCCCATGGGGTGTGAGGAGGTGCAGAGGAAAGAATTGTATTGAACTGACAAGAGTGGATGTGTTAACTGTTTCAAGGAGAAATCATAGCTGATCTGTAATACAACCTACTGTAAACTGTGACCACCATTTCCACTATCAGTACAGTATAAGAACTCAGCTCTCAGCAGAAGACTGTTCATATTGTGAACCATAACGGTCTCCTCTTAGGCAGGCATCAAATGATCATTTCTGGTTTCCCCGTCTCCCGGACCCAGGTGATAGGCTTGTACTGAAAGAGCCAAGAAAGACGACACATTGAATAAACACATACGTACTTAGATCAAGAGCAGGAAGCCATTGCTGTGCATGTAACATAGGTGGTAATGGAAGGGAACAGATACCCAGAGGAAAAATTTCACAGTTGTGAAAAACCTGTAATATTTTTTCTTTGTGGTTCAATTTGGATGCAGAAGCTGACTGGCCCTGCTTTAGAGCTGCATAAACTTTGGCAGAGAGTTGTGGTCTTGTTACACTGTCCTTTGAATGTTTCCTTAAATAGCTTATCTGATATTCTAGCTAATAGCTGGCAACAGACCGGAAATACTCACAAATACCTTTGCCTCGTAACAGTTGTTAAAAATGGTCACCATCTTTGCTATTAAAAAAAATACACCAAAAACCAACAACAAAAAACCCCACCAAAATCCCACCTCACTCATTTCTCAAATAGCTACTTCTATCAGTAGTATATTAATCAAATTCCATAGTGAAAATAGGCAATAACCCTGAATTCTACTACTTGTTCCTAAGTTTCTAAGCTTGTGCGCAGGTTGTGGATATTCAAATACTTGCAGCGGTAAACAGCACTTCCTTGTGTGACTAGCAGTAATACAATCACCCAACCTCACAGGAAATGACTCCCTAAATGCTATTACATTCTTTACAGCTGTCATCTGTACTTCTGGATGTGAACTGAAACAATGAAATGCTGATGCCCTGAATAGAACTGGACAAAAAGAAAGTTCATGAAAAATTTATTAGGCACACAGCCTTTGTTCAGACTAGCACAAAGACAAGACTGCCCATCTGCTTCTTGTTATAGCCTAAGGTATGTGTCTGGAAACTCAAACAAGTCTGTGGAACAGGTGAGTACACAATTTGCCTGAAAATATGATTATGGTCAATAAGTACAAAGTTAAATTGTCAAACTGCTTAATTCTGTGTTAAACAGTAAGTCATCAATCTTTCCACCTACTAGGGCATCTAGCAAGAGATACTGGTATATCATAGGTTTGCGCAGTTAGTCTGCTCTCCTTTTCTGAGGTATGGGTACAAACAGCTCTGCCAAAGCTTCTAATTAGTAGTGTTCCTGTTTGCAACAAGCATACATAAAACATCTATCACCTACATTAAAGTTTAAAAACATTTACTACAGATGCAAAGCTCATCAGTTTCTTAAACCACCCAGACAACATCTCTTACAAGTACTTTGATATGCAACAGTTAGAAAAATTAAGCTCTTGTGCTAATCAAAATTTCCTTAATTTTCATATTTCTGTGATCGTCCTAATCAAGCTACACAATCAAAACTTAATTGCTATGTTCCTGGTTTTGGCTCAGCAAATGGAAATTGACCTAATTAATTTGGATTTTAAGTAGGATTTCTATAGAAGGTATTCCAGGTTTTTCTTATGGTGCTATGATGAATACATCCATCTCATAGTCCAATCTCTGCAGTCATTTGACCAGCGACTCTGGAACTTGGTCTTTGGTCTTACTCACAGTCTTTGATCTTCTGTTTAAAACTTTGCTCAGTTTTTATCTTACTAAGTAATAGCCACTGTGGTTAAAAAAAAAAAAAAAAAAAGAAGAAAAGAAGGAAAAAAGGAGAGAAAAGGTAAAAAAAAAAAAACTAAGAAAGAAAAAGAAAAAAGGAAAGAGGAAAGAAAAAACAAGTACCACTGTTTTGGGGAGATAATATGACTATTATAAAAAAAAAAATAAAATCACTCTGACTTGTAAGTATACAGTTGATGGCAAGTGAGACTGCTCAATTACATTTACCTTGACCATGACAAGGGCATTTTCTGAATGGTAACTTCTGAAATTATCAGGGGCAGGGGAGTTGCTTAGTTTTGACAGTACCAGTACCTTCACAGAACAGAACTGGTTTCAGTGAGTCTTTTTTTTCCTCGGTACATCACATTTTACCTAGTTACTCAACTGTCCCACAAAGGGGAAAAAAAAAAAGGCATGTTTCATCTTTCCTGTTATTTATTTTCTGAATATTGAAAACACCCCCATTTGGGTTATGAATTATCATTTTTCTCTTAAAAATCTTCAGATAATTGCTATTAACAATTAAGATATTTATTGTGGGAGAGAACTCCCACAATTTTAGTAACAATATGAAGGAATGGAAAAAAGTATGCATCAGGAATGAATGGAAATAAAACAATGGAAAAATCACTTTAAAACATTTTAAATTCTGTATCAGGTGTAAGTTCATATTTACTCTACCAGTCCCACGTGCAATAATACATCTCTGATATTTTTCCATATAGTTCAAGTACTTTGGCAAGATTTTCTTCCACTGAATAGTATGCTTTGCCCTTACTAAATGTAAAGTGGGAGACTGACAATTATTTCAACAGCAGCAAGAAACTTTACAGTTGCTACAAACTCAGTTATGCTTTATAGCAGAGCAGTAACAATTACGATTTGTGCACGCCTTCCCAAGAGTTTCAATAGATTGTTTGATCAAAGGGGTTTGTTTTGTTTGTTTGCTTGTTTGTTTTGAGGATTTTTTTTTAATCCTATGTAATCAATTCTTAAACTAAGTCCTTGATATAACCATGACCTTTGGAGTAGGGTTTTGGTTTAGGCAGTACTCCTACATACATTCAAACACCTGCATTACTGATGTAACTAATCTCACCACACAATTTTGCACAGGATTTGCATACCCAATAAATATAAGTTTTCCACTGATTTTAATGAAGAGTGGTCCAGTGGCACAGGCTAAAAGTTCTGTTTTGCTTGAAGTGATTATCCTTAGTTTAGCCCATGATTTATGCAAGAAAGAGGGATGAGAACATACTCTAAACTTGTCCTGCATTCCATACAATTTCATGTCATGTCTCTTCAACGATGTTATTTGACTTTCAATAACAGACTTCTAATGCAAAAAATGATTATATAATACATATTACATGTGTGATCTTTCACAAAGTACTCATTTCTATAGTCTATCACAAACCTGCTTAGGGGTGATGGATGTGTTTCCAGATGAAACTAAGTGACTAGTAACAAAAGAAGCTACCAAATTAAGTCATGCAATAGTTTGAGGGGTTTCCTGGAAATGGATTTCAAAGGCAATGGGCTGAAACAATGAGTGATAGCAGTTGTGTGTATGAACATTTGCATGTGTGTGAGGGAGTGCACATACATTGAGAATCAGAGAGAAGATGGAAAGCCAACAGGAAGGGAGAAATGTAATAACCTGGGGAGGCAGAATTGGAAACCAGTCTCCTACATTTGCTCTGACCTATGCTGGTGGAAACACTCAGACAAGACTGCACCCAAAAACCCACAATATACCTAGCAAGATCCACTCTGACAAGGCTGCAAAGATGATTTAGCACAAACGTGTCAAGCATACTGCATTCTGCACTACGTTGATATTGCTGACTACCACCTTACAGATAGACACTTTGTACAACCGTGGCATGTTGTGACAGCCTCCTCCTCTGTGTATCTCCAAGCTAGTCACTACTGGTTACCCTCTTCTGTTATGGATGAGCTCACAGTTATCTGTCCACCTGCCACCATGGCATGAGTGAAGGGTCACAGTGCTGCAGCTGGGCTACTGTGGAGGACTTAAAGTTCACAGATTCCTGCCTGCAGCGCATATCCAACATGTCAGGTTAGCATTATGCAGCCCTTTCTTACCACATCTTCTGATGTGCCAGACACGTACTGCCATTCCATGTCCTGACATATGGATTCTCACCTGTCTGGGAGTACCACACTTCAGAAGTCTGGTAGCTACAAGGGTCAGAAAGGCAGAAACTGAATAAAAAATAATGTAAATGTAATTCAGTTGAAACTGCTACTACAACTCTTAAGTTTAACGGTTCCTCTGTGTCTATAATACATCAGTTCTGGTTCTGTGTCTTTGATATACGAGACAAAAGGCTTCATGAAAAAGGTTTAGGGTTGGGGTTTTTTTAGTTATTTTTATTGTAAATGTTTAAAAAATAAAACAGCCTGAAGCAATTGCTCGTGGAGTCTGTCTGCAAAGTATGATGGGTATGTCAACTACAGAACTAGAGGGGTATGCAATACTATTAACCCAAAGTTAAAAGAAAATAACCCAGCCTCCCAGAATCAAGCAAATTAATAGAAAGTTTTAAAAATAAACATGATCTCTTTTTACTTGTGTAGTCTGTCTGCCAGGCACTGATTTACAGTAATCTGTATTCAGATCTGGATCGGGTTTAGGTTCAGTTGCTATGGCTCCCTGCTTTAAGCTCTCCTTCCACATTCACCTCTCTCTCCCATAACCTTTTATGACAGATTTATTGTTAAAGAAATTAAATTTTGGTTTTCTGGAGGCTGAAGAATAAGCAGTACTTTCCTTGTCCATTATTTAAAGCTCAGACAGGGTGGTATGCAGAGAGGACGAGGCAGAACACGCACCACGAGACCATGTGGCAACCCTGGGTAAGCACCACACAGACCATTATTACCCTAAGGGTACATACTGGCCAAACTTGGCTGTGGCTCCCATGAGGTGCGAGATGCATCTCCCTTCCATCCTCAGATAGATAAACTACACTTGTGTTTAAACATAACCACACTCCAACCCTCTGGGCTGAGGAGCATTTGCCTCTCCCCACTGTCTGCCCCCACTGCTCCTGGGGAGTTTTGCCACTGGTTTTAATAAGCTGGAAATTTTACCCGATGATGTGGTTTTCTTATGAGACCTCTTGCAATAGTCAGATTAAGAGAAGCGGTGAGATCAGCTAGCATTTAAATAAATATTGACAAAACTATTTGCCCATTGCTACCATTATGGAATATACCTACTGAACTTATTAGTTACAAAAAGTGCTCAGAAAATGTCATCCTTTCTATAAAATGCCAAAAGCTATCCACCAAGCCCAGTAGGGAATAATACTTTCATCTCTGCTGTGGAAGTCTGTCTGTTGGTATAAAACCTATAAAAGAAATGGTAACAGATATTGCACCTGATTCTGCATCCCATTACCTCCTTTTGAAAACCACAGAAATCAAAGGATAAAATAACAGTAGCAGGATACCACAACAGTAACACTGTAATGGTGGAGTGATGTTGCAGTCCATACTTACTGTGATTTAGGATATACCCTGCAGACCTTTGGAAAGGTTTATGGTAAACAGATATTTTTTTTTCCACCCTACTGATAGTGATACACTAAAGAGTAAATTAAATCTACTCTCCCCTGGCAAATTTAATCTACTCTTTTACCCTTTTCACTCTTGTTTTCTTAAGCCAACATAAGTATACATCTAGACATATGTATGCATCTACCAGAGCTGCACCATATTTGTGAGAGTAAAGATACTGCACCCTTCACCTGTTTACAGCTAAGAGAGTAAATTAAATGGGAGAAAAATAAATTAAAGTGACTATGAATGTGCTCATTTATCTACCTATCTTCCTTAATAAAACTTTCTCCACAAGTACAATTTCTTCCAAGACACTTATCACCAGATGAGCACTTCACACATTTTGCTCATACTGTCTACAAAAGACCTCTCACAACATTGAATCTTATCAATGCGATGTACTGTAATGACATTCTCTCTATAAGAATAATTTATTTTATGAAGCTATACTTTTTTTTTAATAGATTTAAAATCATATCTTATGCATAAAGGACAAAGTCTCCTATCCAGATCATCTCAGTACTGAACTATGAGTCTTTGCTATGCTATGGTTTGATTCATTTGTTAGACAAAAAAAACCAACTCATTTAATTGAGCTTATGGTTACAAAGTAGTCCCTACTCAGGTAGAGCTGCACTGCAATATAGAATAGCCACTATTGCCATCTGCAGCAAATGGCATAAATGTTGTTAGCTAGAAGGTCGAACCACATTGCTCATCTTGAGGCCATTTCTCTATTCCAGAATTAAGACATCTTAGTAAAGCCCTCTTGGAATTGCATACCTTGTAATTCTAGGTAATTATTTTAATGTAGCACCTGCTGGTACTTTTAGAGTAAGGAGTATTTGTTCTGTACAAAGATTAATATAAACTGTGGTGTCTGACTTCATGCAGTTCAGTGTGCTACAGAGGCACAGGCAGGACATATGTCAAAAATAGGAGGTTTAACTTAATGGATAATGAACATACAAATCAAAATGGCCCATGGCTAGTAAGCATTGCAAAGTTGGCCAGAATTATATACCGTATGTACACGTATTAAACTTTACTCATAACTTGTACACAGTTATTAATACACCTTGAACTCTTAAGAAAATCTCACCTATTTCCAAGAACAAACATTTCATTTTTTGCATTACCCAGTATATGGTTTTTGACATCTTAATGCCTGATGTTGTTTCATTACTCTCAAAGCAGCAATAATATCTTTTCATTTCCTCATCTTTGGTATTAATAATAGATAACTTGGATCGCTAAGAGTTTAAAGATTGACCTCTGAAAGGGGTTGTGATGTTTCTTGTGTTGACTGGATTTTAGCCAATAGCCCTTTTCTGACACAGCTGCTTACATCAGCAGCATCTGGATTTGTATAGGCATGGACATAGTTACACGCTAGAGCCTTTCTTTGCATGTCAGGTCATGATCTCTCGCCAGCAGTTTTGCAGGAATACAGAGCTGTCTTTGATACCACCCTTTTCAGCATTATCACCTATTTTATGATTTCAGTGTTCATGAGGCTGAAGGGATGCTCAAACTCCACAGCATGCAGCACTGCCATTTCTAGTGGAAGACATAACTTTCCTTCAGAGGGAAGGGGATGTAAGACAAATCCCAACCTGCAACACCAGGCTTCAGCAACTCAATTGCAGCAATATTTTGTGTTTTGTTTATGCTGTCCTAAAGAGTAACATTCTCAGCACAAAGTACATGTAGTTATTTGCACAGAAACAGAATTTCCTTTGTCATTTGATACTTTCAAAGGCAAGCCAGACAATGAAGCCATGTTTTATTAAAAAAAAAGTTAGCACTATTTAATGTTTTAGAGTTTCAAAGCATGGGAACATAGTATTTAACCAATTAGCACAGCTGATATTGCTACATACATATTGTTTTAAACACAGGAAGGTTAGAAAAAAAATTTGGGAGATTTGGATAGAAAGTGTATTCATCAATTTTCTTTTTGGAAATTAAAATAAACTAAATCAAATTAAGGTTACCTTGAGTAAATAGTCCACTTAGTGGAACACTTCAATTTAAATAATCTACTTTGAAGGGTATTTAGAATTCCTTTCAGAACTCACTTCTTACTTTCCATAACCATCAATGCCCTTTTAATAGCCATTTGTGGCTTAGTGATCACTTTCAGGTTCTCTTTTATTATAGAAATGACACTGTGAAAGTCCTAAGTGGTCCTCACTGAGTTCTAAAATTAACATCGAGAGTTAAAATGTCCAGAAAATAATGTACCTTTGCTTAAACCACATGTGGGCTTGTGAGAGAGAGGAATTTTTTTTTTTTTTAATTAATTAGCGCCCTCATTTTCTTCCAGTTGCTTTTCTTTACATCTTTGTCTGATAGAAGTCTGGATGTGCTACATCTGGCTTTTCCATTTTCCTACAAAAACATCATTCTAGACTAAAATACTACATATATGTGTACATATGAGGCCTGCAATTAAGATGTGGTTACTCTTGAACTGATTATTTGTCTGCTAGATTAGAAACCAACTCAAACGTTCAGAATATTATTCAATGTGCACAGCCAACAGGAGATAGAAGAGTAATGAATCTCTTACCTCTATAACAGTGTGATCCTGAACACAGGACAAAAAGTCTTCAAATTTATATTATTTTCATCAATTCTTGTCCAAACTTATGATTTCAAAGGTTGAATTTCAAGCCGTACTCATTTAACAGCTCACATTTTCAACTCTAATGGTTAATTGTATAACCATTAAAATTAACTGAAGATACAGCTAAGACCTAAAAACTAATGCTTGAAATGAAATCTAAAAGTTTATGGACCCGAGGGAGCTATTTAGGACAGCTGAATACGCCAATATTGTCCTGCATTCTTACTTTCATAAAGTTGTACTAAATTACTCCGTCTACAGAACGAACATAGAAAGGAATAGAGTGCTGTAATTTCCAGGTTAACACTACAAATTTGGGCCAGTTTATTATGATTATTTAGTCTGACCCCTACCACACATATGCCAACACAAGCAATAATTTGAAGCTGAACAATCTCTTAAAATCTCCTTGAAGCTGAAGCCTCTGCATTTCCTCTCCCACCTTGAAAAAGCTCCTCAGACAAACAGCGTTTATCAGTCTAAATCTAGGAATAGACTCAAGTTAAGAAAAAAGTACTCTTCTTCTGTTATTTAACAACCACTGATGAACTATTTAGCTTTCTAGATAATATTTCCTTCCTTAAATTATAATTATTAGTCTTCAAACAAGAAAACTATAAAGGAGGAATATGAATAATGGAAATCCTCACTTCAAGGTACAACATTCCACCATCTTTCTGAATTGCTAAAGCATATCAAAGTTAGACAATCCATCTGGAGTCTGCTCAATTTTGAATCATAGAATAAGGGCTGTAAACTCAAAAAGCCACAAACTAATATAGTAACTTTTATATTTTGAGGACATGTACTTTGGATTTTTTGTCAAAGTATTACAATTGTGAAGTTTTACCTCTAAAACCAGCGATTACTGAAAAAGATAGCATGATGTTCCCAATTACCAGTTTAATATTATTCTGTTAATTTTTACAATCCATTTAGTAAAGATATCATGGGAGGAGAGTTTTTCACAAAAATCATTATGTGAAAATTCTTTCTGGGGAGCAGATTTTGAAGATTTTTGCAACAGAAAAAAGCTTCCAATCTTCCAACAATCTCCACCATTTATGGAGTTAAATACCTTAAAGATTACTTCCTTGCCAACAACTTGCCTTAAGGGAAAATATTAATTGTAAAATAACATTTTATACTGCAGTTTGATATATGCCAATTCTAGGTTTTCTTCATAGTGTTTTCAAATGAGCTGTTTAGCAAACAATTTCTTTGGGCAGAACAGCAGTGGTTTAAGGTATTAGTGTCCCTCAATTGAACCACAGAAGTAACTTAATACATCTGACTTTCAACTGAACTGGACTATAAGTATTCAAATTATTTCAGTTTTGCATAGAAAAACTTCCAGAAAACAAGAGGTAACTGGGGAAGCCACATATTCACTCATTAAAGATACATACATAATAATTCATTTTCCCAAATTTTCACCAAAATCAACTTGTTGCCTTATTTTTCAAAGAACAGCTCAAATACTGAAAAGCACCCACATGCTTTTCCCATCTCGTAATTTTTCTGTTCCACTGGCAGACATAAATTAGAACACAAGGAAACAGCTATGTGCTATCATTTTATGCATAACATAATTTGTCATGAGTCCAAAGTAAAGCAATATCTATAGAATTGTAAAGTATACATCAATAATGATTGGAAGAGTCAGATTTTTCCTAAATTTTATAGGAGAAGATAAAGCAATAGCTTTGCAGCGTCACTTATTTTCTCACTTTTTTTTACTTTTTTGCACTGTGTGAAGGTCCCAGTTTCAGTAGGTCACTGCTGTCCAACAGAAGGCCTGACAGTATGGAAGACTGAACCCCAATTCAAAAATATTTGACCAAAACTGCTTAGAACAGTTTGACCTTGTTACATCACCTTCTTCTTTTTCCCCATCTGAACTCTCTGATTTTTTTTTTTTCATTTTTCAGAACAAATGCCTAATCTTAAATGAACCTGCAGATCAGCCTTGTCCTTCCCCCCTCCTTTTTTCCAGAAGTCCCAGAGCGGCACAGTACTACTTTTGACCTACAACAAAAGAGGTTACTCACAAATAATGGTGTATGCACTACTGCTTAGAATACTGTATCTCTTGTTGTTCTATAAAATTTTATTACGCATGGTGAATGACGCATTTGAATGGCCACTGTGGGATGAATATCTTATGTTTCAGCCATGATCTGAAACTCTTTCATTTAATTTGGGGGTGGTGTCTTAGTGTGCCATTTAATCTCATGGAGCACTTCCAAACTGAATCCTTTAAAGAAAGGTGAGGATCACACCACAGGACAAACGTTGGAACTGGTCCTGCCTGGTAAGCCCGAAAAGTCAGCAAAACTTTCTGGAGAGGGGAGAGGAAAGCAGTGACCATCACTTATGAAATACACACTGAAGGAAATAAAAGATTGGACAAACCTCATGTAGTTATGCAGTTCTCTTCTTTAATAGAATAATTTGATTAGATGTATACTTAAAAGCCACCAGTAAAGACTCTTGTGCAAATGCATCAAGGTCTGTCCTCCTTCCAAACTGCTGCAGTCCTGAAAATGTACTTTTTCAACTTAATGCAATTTGAAACGCGTATATTGATTTCACATTTTTTCTGTAGAGTGTTGTTGACCTTAACCAGCTGCCAGACACC
>JANZLQ010000009.1:6463144-6482852 GCA_026212715.1 Elanus axillaris | reverse complement strand
TCATCCTGAACTCAAAACACAGCACTGTACCAGCTACTAGGAAGACACTTAACTCTATCCCAGCTGAAACCAGGACACAAGAGCTAGTAATGAGCTGGATTCTCTGTCTTTGCTAATGAGTATGTACAATGAACACATCTAGAACTGTGCACCAGAGAAACTTTATGTATTTAAAGCTAATGGAAACTCAGAAGTGACAGAGCTCTCTTTCAACTACTAATCTGCCAGCAAAAAGCAGATGGGACTGTGAACTGTGACCTGTGTGAACGTACTTGTTGACAACGAGACCAGGTTGTGAATCATCTCACATCCCAGTGAGAAGATGTATCATAAAGGCATCTTTATCTAACAGTGGTGGAAGCCTTGACAGACAATTGTCCATCAGCAAAGGAGACTCCATTAGCAGAGTTGTGGGTTTAGAAAATCTTTAAAGCTGTCTTTAATATCAGTAGCAACTTCAGTAACAAAAGAGTCTATAAAGGAAATCTTTACTCCATCTCAGATTTCTGCTGCAAGGAGAACAGTGATTAACGATGATACTTGTCAAGATGTTGGACCTCTGCTCCAAAACTATATAAACTATTCTGAGTTAACTTGGCTTCAGAATCTATCAGGTGAAACACAGAAAACACCCTGAAGCAAAATCAGAGTGACACCTGCAGTATCACATGTGTTCTAGAAGGTGGCAAAACCAGTTCAAGAAGTTCTGGCCCTCCGTGTGAGAGCTTCTCATCCTCACATTCCCGCAACTGTTCATGGAACCTCACTGGGCCAATGCAGTGTCTGTGGGATTCCGTTGTAAATCAGATCAGGAAAATTTTTATGATTAGAAGAAAAATAAATCTGCAGAAAAGTTATTTTTACATGGATCATTGAACTATCCAACTTACAGTTTAGATACAAATGTATAGACAATGCTAAGCAAATGAAGAACTACATGCAAGAGCAAGAATGAGCTGAGAGGGTACTACCAAGAGAGCATTCTGTTCAATCACCCCCAAAAGTAACTACAAAGCATACAAAGGGTTGGGTTTTTTTCCCAATATATCTCTCCAAATATAGTAACTAATTTCTTAAGGCTGTTATTTATGTATTCTACATTAATTTTCACTTCTGCTTTGTCTCGAAGGTTGTCTGATATTGAGAAGGATCTTAGTGCAGCAGGGGAACTCAGTTTTCTCATTTTTTTATCAGGGGAGTGGTACATGCACCAGATCGTAGTCATTTATATTTGCAGTGCCAAACACATAACATACAGACCCTGAGAGTTTTTAGCTGCTCTTCCATGCTTCTGATTACAGAGGGGCTCTGATCTGAAACTCTTCAGTGTGTTGCACGAAGTGCTTTAGGGCACAGGCCTCAGTTTTAGAATTATGACAGTCAGGCCCTCCCTTCCGAGTATTTTCATGCTCTTCCCTTTACCACCTCCCGAAATAGGCACACAAATTAGAGAATAGAGAGGCTATTACAGGACAGTATATTATACTTGGAGGAAGCCATTAGCCTTTGTGCTAGGATACCCGATACAGGCATGGGCAAATCCTCTGTCCCCAGAACTTCTGAAGATTTTTAAAACAAGTCCAAGAGGGCTGAAGTGGCTTCAAGAGTCTCTGACCTTGGAGTTTATGAGCTTCCAAAGCCTTGTGAAACAAACAGTGCATGAAAAAGGGCCCAGACAGAAAAGCTGGAGTTTGTATTAGGTGAGAATTCTGTACTTCTTTGATGAAGGAACTCGGTATTTATGTTCTGAAAAATATGGATCTTTTTCTTTCCCTGAGGAGCTAGGTCATTACCAGAAAGATGGTTGCTTTTTCTTTAAAGCACAGTATTTTATTCCTAGTCAAATACTATGTGTAAGCAATGAGAGATGGTTCATTAGAGAAAAGCTAAAACACACTATTTGGGATTGATAGCTTATTTATTACATGGTGATTAACTAGAATAATTTTTACATCAAAATTTTAATTTACACTTCTCTAAAGCTGTTGATTTAAAGGTGACTTTAGCATTCCTTGGTTAGCTATAGCTCTTTGCAAGTAGTAAATCTGTTTTCTGTGACATTATGATAGGGTCTTTGTGTTATCTACACACAGACCATTCCCAGTGTGGTATTTCTCCAGCACTAATGGTAACCATATTGTTGGTATGGCATTGCATATTCAAATCTTGGGTAAAAGATCTAAGACTTTAAGTGGATGATTTTGCCAGATGTCACAATTTCAGTCCTTGCTGGTGCTATTCCTGTCAGTATGAATAAGATGTGCTATAAATTATTTCTGTGTGTATGTGTGAATTGATAAAAGAATAACAATATTGTGCTCAGCGTCATGGTGCATACCATGATGAAGAGCAAAATAAATGATTTGCCTCAGAAGTTAGAGGGGCCAAAAGAAGAAGTTAAGTCTTATTTTACTCAGGCTTTGAATGACAGAATTATAAAACATCACAAAAACACTGGGCTTATGCCATATCTTTGTAATAGATATATAGAGGTAGCCTACATAGGATAGATGCAGTGCTGACCATGGAAATACTTCTGTGATCTATAGTCAAATGCCATTAAGTGGATTCTGATGGTGAACAAACAATCTGGCTAAAAAGTTTTGCCTCTCAGTAAGGTCTTGTGTATATATGGCCAACCCAGTGTTCTGTTTTGGTTTCAGTTAAATGCAGTCTGTAATACTTCAAATGTATGGAATATGTTTTGAAGAATATCTAACCAAATAAGTTAATGTGACTTGAAAAGAGTACTATTCGCCCCATACAGACTTGAAAGGAGTACAAGACCGTGAGGGATTTGAGGATTATGTGGGATTGCTTCTTAAGTCATTACTTGGTTTCTACTTGATAATATTTGTATTTTGCTAGCCATTAAAATCTCCACTAGCATTTACTTGTATATTACATATATCCAGCCTTTTTTTGGTATTAATTACTTTTTTGTATGGAATTGTGTCTAGCAGAGTAAGGCTGAAAACCTGGCAGAGATTTTATTTCCCTGAAACACTTATGATTATTAACAATAATTTTTACAGGTATCAACTGACACTATGCATGTACTTTGTATGGATGGAGATGATTTAAGCACAGAACCATGATAAACATTTAGTCTGACTCTTAGTAACAAGCATAAGCATAGCAGGTGAGCACAGATAATTTTTTGGGTGAATTTTCATGACAGTGTATACTTTGCATATATAATGAGAATCCTAAGTCACTGTGGTTAACAACAGCAAATATTACAGATATTATTTCTGGAAGTTACAGCAATGCATAGTGATTCCTAGAGGTAATGTATTGGCATCATCAAACATAATCAAATATATAATCTCTACTTTGCACTGAACTGCTCATTAACCTCAACATTGTGGATCAGTCTCTAGAAAAATAGGTTGTGATAATATGGATGGTAGCTATAGATCTTTGCAAGGCTTCTAACATGCAAAGAGGTGCCAGATCTCAGGCAAATAAGATAATAAAAATATATGAAAAACGTACCCACTAAGACAACGTTAAGCCCCGATGTCACGGGAATGTGTTTTTGTATAATGTCATTAAAGGACTTCTCTGATTTTTTTAAAATTACAAGGATGAATGAAACTCATCCATTGGGTAAGATATGAATTCTAACAGTTGTCCCAAACTAATATACTATGAATAAAAGTATTTTCTACAGTTTTCAGTGAGAAGGTCCTCTTAAAATAAACTGAGCAAACTAAGAGTTAGGAAAAAAGACATGTTAAGCTTGTCCTTATAAAAGAAGGTTATAAAGTCAGAAAATATATAAAATGTGGGAAGAAGAAACACAGGAAAGGCTGATTAAAATGGAAACATTTTGAAAGCCTTAGTCAAACAAATCTTTGTTTGCAGCAGGGGTTTTTCTTAAATAGAAAGTTAGTAAAAAATAATCAGGGTTTCAAAATATAAATTATTGTTGTTATTAACCACAAAAATACCGATAGAGATTTCAGTTTATCCAACATCATAATTCCTCAGGTGGTAATGGAGTGGCCCACTATGAAGTGAGTAAAATCTGATCGAGATACCAGGATTTGGCATGTTGAGAGAAAATAAAGTGTTCAGCTCTAATGGTGCTGAAAGTGATACAAATATCTAGACAGGTTTTCCCTGCCCTGAGTGTTGGATTGTATATGTGCAATATTGCAAGACAAGAACATTCGGCTTCTAAAACAGGCCATTTTGTATACTTCCAAATGAGCTATTTACAGAGGAAAGCAGTATGTAAATCATCTTTACCTTGCTGTACAAACTTTCATTTATTTTTAAACCAAAGCATTCTTGGGAAACTGTTCTCAAAATGCAGAAACGAATATCAATTACATTTCAGCTGCATTCTCAGGAGCATACTACTGAACAACATACTGTATGTTACAAAAAAATTGATGAGACAACAACATTAACTTACTGTCCAGAGATCAGAAGCAGAAAAACACATTTGTTCAATCAAAGAGGAAGCTTACTTTCTCTCTAAATTGATTTCAGAAGTATTTAAATTGGAGTTAAGAATTACTAGCAGTATTTCAGCTGTTCCAAACCTTAGAATATTCTATTTAGATAAGGTGGCTGAGCAAATTAAAACATAAAGGCTAAATTCATTCCAAATTCATATAACAGTCCCAGAGTCACTGAAAGTGCATTAGAATTAAATTTAATGGCTACAGATCAAATGGGAAATAATTTGTGCACCAATTAATCAAAAGTGCATTTTAATGTTCTTCCATAGAACATCATGACTGACATCTCATAGAGGCAAAGTTCCAGATTTAGAAAGAATGGTCTTGGCAACATTTCAACAACTAAAAGGTGTTTCCTCTCTCCCTCATCCCTTCATGAAGCTGCTATTATAATCTCTGCTATAGGCAAATATGTCTTCCCCAAAAAGAACATCTTCCTACATAATTTCAAGTAGAAATGCTCAAATGTATTTCAACAATGCTCCTTCTGCCCTAGGGAAGAAGGGGGAAAAAAGCAGTAGAAGCTGCTTGCCATCTGCTTGTAGCAACTTCCCCTGAATATTAAAAACCGAGGATAAATACTTACGTTTCAGCAATGATGTTTAGTTATCATAGGGAAGTTTTGGAGGGGAAAGAGTATGAATGGGACAAAATAACTCCAAAATCTAAGCCTTATGACAGTCTTTTCAATTCCTGTGTGGTCTGTGGGACACATTCCCCAGTTCAGCAAAACAGTCTGTTCACTTTAGATAGATGCTAAGAGAGTACAAAACCTGGGGTAGAAAAGCCACCCAGGTATTAAGCTAGTTTTTTCAGTATGTTTTGCAGTTTCTACTAGTTGTCAGTTTGCCAAAGTTGTACCACTATCCAGTTGTCAAGCTAGCTGGTTTAAAGCCTATTTATTTAAAGTAAGCTGTTGTTACCCTTTTATATCCCTCAGGGTACTGTTTGAATGGGCTGTGCTGGAAATGCTGCTGGAGGCGTATTTTTCCAGGTATTTTATCATGGCTTCACCTGCCTGTCTCTGAACATTGACTAAAGGTACTTCTGGTCCCCAAATAAGGGAAGTAAGCTTATCTGTGTGTCTAATTGTGAGCACATACATAACATTAAAGTATTCTAGTATGTGTTGTAACGCCCACAGGCACTGTTGGTCAGGGGAGTAAGCTTACCCTTGCCTGAGTTGATCTTCTGCAACACAAGTAATTGAGTTTCAGGAACCAAATCCAAATGCCGTTAAACTCAGTGGAAAAATTCCTATTGTCTGCAGTGGTCACAAAATCTATACTGAAGTGCTGTAATTCTTTAAGTGGTTTGTTCTGGGGGTGGTAATTAAACTTAATTTCCTCTTTCTTTCAATTCATCTTTATTTAAGTTTCTTCCCCCTATAAAAAGTGGCCAAACATGTAAAATGGAAGCAGCTGTGTTTTTATTAGAACTATAAAGTATGGTGTTAACCAATTAGTAAGAGTGGAAAAACAGAGCAATATTATAAATCTTATTTTGGCAAAGGAAAATGTTTTGTGAAGGTAGGAAAAAAGATGGGAGAATTGCAACTTGATTTGAAACTAGAAGTAGGAACAACTGAAGATATCACTTTGGGATCCCAAACTCTTTAGATGTATTATCATAAAATACAGAATACTTCTGCTCAGCAGGCAAAAAGGGAGAAAGTTCGCAATACTTTAACGAGTTGAAACTGATGTATGTGTTTCATGATGTTATAGAATAAATAGGAGCAAAAAAGTTTGGCCTGGTCACCTAAGACAAGGAATATGAAACACTTCATGTTCAGAAGTAAGAGGTGAAAACTTAAATAACTCTTAGGTTTAAAGAGAAAAATATATAGAACCACATCCTCAGGTAAAGTAAATGGGTTTTGAAGTCAATGGAGCTATGTCTCTGAAGATCTGGCCAAGGAGTTAGTTTCTTCACATTTTAGCCCATTATAAATGATGAAAAACTGTTGAGAAAAATGATTTCACAAAGACAGAAAACTGGTGTGAAGAAAGAATCATTCCTAGAGACCTATACTTTTCCTGGAGGCAATGTAGCACTCAAGTATTTGTATTCGCATGAGTAGTGTCAGTGACTGCAATAGGATTACAAGTGAATCAAGCCAAGCACGAATAAAACTGTTTTCAAGATCAGAACCTCAAAGCTAGTGTTCCCGAATGTAATTTTTACATTTATGTTCCCAAAGTGATTTTTAAAATTAATTGTTACAGATGAAGACCATACAAATGGCTGACACTAAGTCCTTATTGTCATTACCATTATCATTAGTAGTGCAGTAGGGAATGGATGCCAGCACAAGGAAGCAGGCAAAATAGTATATTAAAGTTCAGAGTTAAAATCCATTCACCTTGTTCTTCTCACAGTTGCAGAGATACCTCTGCTGTTTATGGAGATGTTTTCACAGCGTTCTGTTTCTGATGTGTGTTTATGGGTTGTGTGGAATGAAATAAACCAATATAGTAGAATATTTTAAAAAAATCAAAGATGTCAAAGGATTGGTGCATTAGATGAGGATCAGAGCCTTTGAATGGGTCTGACGTATAGCAGTATATGGGAAATCTGGAGTTTACACCACTGTAATAAACATTTCATTTGGATTTGTATTGTTATCAGACAATACCAGATGTTAAAGATTTGATAGCTACTCTTATGCAGCCACTAGTGGTTTGAATGCTGACTACCAGTGTGATGCTATATGCATATGTAGATCAGGATGACTGTTATTGGAGGCAACAATTTTTAATCTACAATGCTGTTCCTCGAGCATATATGAATTTTGTCAAAAACACAATTAAAGTTTTGAAAGCACTTAATTTAGGAAGTAAACTCAAAAACAATTTTTCATTGAAGTGCAGAGTTTTGGTAAGGCCTTTAGGGTTTTCTTTTCTTTTAAAATGTCTTTTTTTCTAAGAGATTTCACCTTTTCATTCTTATTCAGGACTGCTAGCATCTACCTAAATTAAAAAAATTAAAAGTCAGAATTTGTTATGAGACAAAGATTCTTAGATTTAGTAGGATTCTGGTCCATAATACAAGTTGGTGAAAGAGGAACATGTTACTAGAATCCTTCTGTTAAAATATTGCAGTAATCATATTAGTAATAGTAATATAGTGATGAGTACTTAAGAATAGGAGAAAGTAAAATCTTCCACAAATAATCACAAAGTATGCTAGAAGATGATATCGTAAAAAAAATTCTCTGAAAAACACACTGTTGCGTTCAAATTCTAGCAGACCTACAAACACCAACTGACCATGACAGGGTAAAAACCACAACCTGCAAATTCAAACCCGTTGCTACCATCAGTAAACCCTGCTCACAGAAGAACTATCTTAATCATAGTTTCTCCACATGCACACCCCACAATGTGGTACATTTTGTCCCATGATCCACAGGCTTTTGCAGCTTGGGTGGATGAAATTAAAACACTGGCAGTGTACCAGAATGTACTCATTCGGAGACCTCTGATAGGACTAGTCATTAGGAGACATTATGGTTTTTTCAAAGCAGTCTCCTTTCTTTAACCTGTTAATTCAGAGTCCTAAAAGAAACCTACAAATCCCCCTTACTAAAGAAGCCTAAAATATAAAATGTTTAGCTCATCTGGATACTAAAACTCATGAGCCAGAAAGAGGTGTGGGTTTTTTGGAATACGAATGCTCCCAGCTAGTGGAAAAAAATGAGATTTTCTGTTTCTGCTTTAGGCCTGAAGAAGGGCTTGCATACTCAAAATCTTGTCTGTTTTATTCAGATATGTCAAGTCATATCACTAATGCTACCACTTTCCCCTGGTAACCTGGCCTTTTAAAAAATGGTGTAGGATACAATTGTAAGAATCAAATGGGATTTTTAATAAAAATAATGTTTTCAGTCCAGTGACAACTTAAAAAATATTCTACTGAACACCATGATCTGGGATTTTTTTTTTCTTCCTAATGGGAGAAAATTCAGATTAGAGCAGTCAGTAATTGCTTATGACTTTCACAGGAAAATCCCAATTCATGAACAACCTCAGTTTCTAAGAAAAAAGTACTTTTCAACACATCACATGCTTCATTTTAAAAATTAAATATGACTATTATGCTCTGATATTTTTTTGAGGGGAAAAGGTCCCAGGTTTTTTTTCAGATAATTTTGAAATTTAGCCTTCTAGATAGTAAAATATTTTATGATAAAAACATCAAGATAAAAAAAAAAATATTGTCCCAAAGTGAAGTCTGTCTGTTTCTGCATACGATTGTTTTCAAATGTTGGTAATTCAAGCCCCCAACAGTTATTGTTGGACACGGAAACTGTTCTCTTCTATTTCAGACATGAATGTGGCAGCTTATTCCTAAATACTACCAAAAATATCAATGCTTGCACATATTCCTTAAAATAAAAGAATTTATTACGTATACTGAATAGTTGAAAAGCATTACATTGTCTGTACAGCTATACTTGTTAACATCAGCTAAGAATAATTTTGAAGTGGAGTATGGGGAATACAGGGAAATAAGAAACTCTATGATGCAGTTCATATCTTAAATAAGCTAAATCAATCTTTGATGAAAGCTATTTCTCCCAGCTGACTAAATAAGAAAACTATTCCTAACTTCAGGTCTTCAGTCAGTCACTGGTGTAAAACCATGTGGTGTATTTCCTCCTCACTCATATTTAGCCATCAGTTTTAGGTTGTGCCTGCTTTTGGAAGTGCAGGAATGTCACAATTTCTCTATGGACAAAAGCTTTTATTAATACCGAATCAAATGCCTCTCAAACTTATTCTAGGAGAGGAATGAAATTTAAGCTGTACTTGGTGGCTGCGGACATGAACAATCAGACTGATTGACTTACATTTTGGGAATCCATTTTTGCTATTCAAGATGTAACACTGCTGCAGATGGACTACTCGGATCAGCAGTAGAATGAATATGTTCAGAAAACATACTCTGATTACAAGAGATTGCTAACATGAGAATAATCAACTCAACCAATCAACACTACAGCCGAGTACACACGCACACACACACACACACACACGTTCCATGAGTTTATAGGTCTGTTCTGAAAAATAGCGAGATTAGGAGTCATAGTATATGAATAGCTGAATATTAGTACAACAGTGTTATAGAAGATGGTCCTTGGTTTTATATACCCAATTAATATAGGATTTGGAAATTTATATTATTCTTGTATTAAAATCTGTTTGTCTTTTATATGCTCAAATGTCTGTGAAATGTTTGTTCTCTATATAAATAATCATTCTTGTGTAAATTGTGACTTTTGCATGCCAGCAAGAGTTTTTATCATTTATCATTTGCCATTTGCCGTTTGCCATTTCATAGTCACTAACTCAATTTTTAGAAGTGCATTTCCTCTAGTCAAGGAGCAAAAAAGGCACAAAATTACTCAGGTGATTGTCTAAGTGAAAAGTGAGTATTAGGGATGAAACACATTTTCAGAAACGAGAATTCAGTAAGATCCAAGCAGCTGTAAATTAATCACGTGCCCAATTTATAACAAATAATTTCACATTCTGGAATGTAAAATGTTTATTATTTGCTCATCTGAAAAGTTCTTTTAGACCTTGAACTTGGTTTTCAGAGAAGGAAAGTGGCATCTAATACTAAGCTCAAGTTTAATTTTTTCCTAGTTAAAAAAAATGATTGTTTTCTACAAATCTCCTCATTTAGCCATTAACTCCACAACCTCTACAATTACTAATTCATTTTCATAGTTGATTCTCACAGTAAGGCAGAGAATAAAATTTACTTAAGTTTACACATACATCTTCTGTGAATACCTCATATTATGCTTCATTTTGGTTGCTTGTGGTAAACACCTAATGAATCTAATAGATACCAGTTTTATTCTTAGGAATGAAAAATCTTGTTTGAAGTTGTAGTACTACTCATATTTAATTGTCTCAAAACATCTAGCAACTAATTAATAAATATTTTGGAAGAACTGTAACTATTACCTCAAGAATTGTCAGGAAAAAGGCTGTCTTGCTGGCTATGTTGTCAAACGATAAAATTATACACTATTTGTATCTGCAGAACTACTCTTATGTTGTCTGCACATTTGCATAGAGTGGATGGTATGTGTTACACTGGTACCCTTAAAAAAAGAAGTCAAACTATTTACACTGCCGCTAGTTTGTGGTTAAGAGGTAGGTAAAAGCTCGAGTTTAGGCATCAGAGAAGAAATCAGGATCAGTCATATAATGCATATAGATTGGAAAGCATATCTGAAATAGGGAAGTGACCAGCTAATATATTCCCTGAGTATGAAATGATTATTGAACAAGGCAGTTGACAGTCCTTTTTTTTTTCAGAACTTAGAAGAAAAAGAACATTTGTACTGTGCCTTGATGAAAATGTATGAAGGGAAAAACTGTTCTGATTTTAAAGGAAGTGCCTAGAAAGGAAACAATGTTATTCACAGGATCATAATATATTAGAGAAAGGTGTAAGCTTTCCTGTTAGACCTTAGACAAGCTAGCAGGTTCAGTAAGAAGTGAATCATTATGGTTTTGCTATGAGTATCAGGTCTCAGGCTGTGTATTTCAAATTAAGTGGTATAGGTCTCTGCTTTAAAATGTAACAAAAGAAATTACTTTTGCATAATTCTGTGAAATTAATTTTTAAATGATGGCTACTTTTCCATATAAATCCAAGTAAATTACTCTATGCTATATGGCTATTTTGTCACAACCAATGATCTTTCCTATTTATTCATAAATAGGTAAAAAAACCTAATAGCTGGAGAGAGAAAGTAATATTAGATAGACCTGTTAAGCTGTCTGCTAGAAAGAAGTAACTGTCCTGATATCATTGTGTTACACCTGAAGAGAATTTGGCCCCAAATGCTACACTTGTGCTTCTCTAGATAGAGCTGGTCAGTCTGTGGACAAATACTCTGCCCTTATGGAAGCCCTCTGACATATTTTCTGTCTCCATATACACATTGATGTAAACAAAAAAGATATAACAATATACATTATTACTACCTCCTCTATAGTTCATATAAACAGAAACTGTCAGTCTATTGCTTAATCAGATGGCAAATAGTGTACAGTCATCTACTTAGAAATATTATCACTTTAACTGGAACTTCAGGCATGTAGAAAATCCTATTATTTATTATTCCTGCTATTCAAAACTTTTCTCTTACAGAAGAGATATCTATCTGCCTATCTATGGAGATATATATATATTACTATATGCATAAATACAAGTATGTATTTGCTTCCAGGGTGGGATTACTTTTAATGAGGAATGAAGGGAGAAAAGAAGATGGTATCCACTCTGTATAGTTCAAAGAAAAATGTGTTTGGTGTCGTTTGCCCAATATAAGCTTTTCTTCTTTGGACTACTACAAGCAAAATTAGTTTTTCTCTTTTTCCCTGCAAAGAGTATTAAATCGCCACTGAATAATATGATTTACAATGGAGGCAGTGTAGACATAAAAAGTAAATGAATGAGTTTTTATAAGTAATGACTAGCAAATTATTTTTGTGACAACTAAACTGCTGGCTTCTGTGCTTTAAGAATTTAAATACTTGTTAGTAAGTTTATTGTAAACCCTGGTCGAAGTGAAGGTTGAATAGCTAGACAAACATTTCTGTAGCATGTGTCCCTCCAGATGGGCGGAAATTCTAACAAAAGAGACTGAAAATAAGTTCACCCATGTTTTGATCAGACTCAAACCATGTTTTGATCAGATCTTGCTATTAAACAAGTGATACACGTACATGAGAGACCTCTCCACTGTTGCTCATGCTTTTAATTACCCTCTTCTGAGTAAAAAAGGAAAAGTATAATAACTGGAAATCTTCCCTTTTTTTAGTATTATGTTAATGTATGTAATGACTTCACTGCTCTTGAGAGACTTCCCATGCTCACTTGGTCATTTTCTGAAAAGGGATTGATCAGGGCATTTACCTCAGCCCATCCTCCAGTGACTGGAAAATCAGAAATGTGGTATAAAAATGAGAAGCATGACTGACTTAATCTACTAACCAGATTTTAATTATTGAAAGTTTGTTATTAAGCTAGTTTTTTATTAGAAGTTGAGTAGACAGAATTTTCTCATTTCATCAGTACTTGATCGGATTTTGTCTTCATAAAATTTGTGATAGGCAGTTTAGTTCAGAGAAAACAGTGACATTTAATCACAGTAGATGAAAGCGACATAATCTCTTGGAACAGGAAAGAACAATTTGGAGCATTATGTATAAATTATTACTAGTTAATAATCATATATACAGATCATTTTACTTTGTGATAATATCATTTGTGCTTTTCAAGAAATAATTATTAAATTAGTATCTTCTCAATACCACTGTTGGCGTATGACTTTCCTAAAAAAATATTCAATTATAAATTATTATAGTGCTAATTTCAAGTATTTCTACTAAAATTTTCATTGTATCAAAAATAATGCTATATTAATTTCTGATAACCTTTACAGACAATTCGATTATATCAAAATAAATCTTGATCCAAAGTTTATAAAGTTCATTTTTCACTTGACATTGTAAATCATCTTTCAAAGACAGTTAAGCCTTAAGTGCTTTGTTGAATGAAGGCCAGACCAAACAAACTTAAAAAGGGCAGATTTCTTTGTGTCATGAGCATAACGTAGAACTAACAAACAATGTTTTTGTTTTCAAAATTTTCATATTTATGTACCATGAGTTCATATTTACATAAGATCACTTTTATATTACTGACATGTTTTATGCAGCTACAACCAAAAGTATGAGTTAGATAGCAGTACATGTTGTTAAAGTGTCTATGAGTGCAAA
This sequence comes from Elanus axillaris, assembly GCA_026212715.1. NCBI lineage: Eukaryota > Metazoa > Chordata > Aves > Accipitriformes > Accipitridae > Elanus > Elanus axillaris. The sequence goes on along the minus strand of JANZLQ010000009.1, from coordinate 6,469,564 downwards.
ATTAAAATCAGACTTCCAATGAGCAACATCAGCACTCAAAGGTATGACATACTGCCTTGGCTAGACACAGGTTGAGATGTAGTTGACCGAACAAATTTATCTTCTTACTTTTCCAGACTTTGCAGGAATTCCCAGGCAACAAACTCTTACAAGAAATAGTAACAAAGCTTTATATAGGGATAAGGAAATTACCCCTCATGGAAGTATGGTGGTTTCCATCAAGTGCTCAATACCTCAGACAGTGCTGTTTCAGTGTATACAACTGAGGAAGTCTTACAAAGTAACTTCACCTAAAGCAAAAGCAGTAAGCTCCATCTTAAAGGTGCCCTCCTGAGACAAGGCTTCATTAGTTTAGTAAAGAGTAGCAAGTGAAGAGCCAGTGAACTTGTATCTACCCTGTAAGACACTGTAAGACTGAATCTATTACCTGTTTGTCCTGGGACAGCCTGTCACTTGAAAGGCTAAATGAACATGCTTCAACTGTGAGCCAAGACAGTGTCACAAAGAAGGCCTTAGAAAGTGTGTGCTTCCACAGTCCTCGGCTCTGTGTGAGCATTGCTGTGCAGTGAAGGTACAGAAGTAGAGAGGGTGTAACAGGAAAACACCTTGAGAAAAATAAAGCTATCTTTATGCACTTCTTGAGGAAAAGGGAAAAAATCTGCTTACAAAAATGGTGACGTGGGAGGAAACAGGAGGTAAAAAATTAGTGCCTTGTTAGTATTACCCAGCTTGCAGAGAAACTACTGCATTTAATGAGCAATCAGAATGTTCATTTAGTCTAGTGCCAGATCTTGTTTTCAAGGAGACATTTGTGTGCTTAGATTGTTAATTAGCCACAGCATCCATAACCATCCCCTGCATGTAGGATAAGGGGAACAGAATAATTGAAGTGCATCTAGAATTGTAAAATCCAAAATGAGACTTTGGGGGAGGGAAAGAACCTACGAAATAAAGGATTCATGTCCCTCTTTAGATTTATGTGAGCAGAACCTTTGACAGAAAGAATCAACACAGATACCAGCCTTTACTGAAACATACTGGAAATGAAATCATATTCTTCTGTTGTTTCTTGGAATCAGATAATAGAACCACACACAACTGATTTTTCTAAAAATAAAATTAGGAGATGTTAATATCATGTTTACTGTGGCTGTAATTCCAGGCAGGAAGGCTGGAAAGAGTGGCCAATCAGGAATGCATTTGATATGAGCTCAATATGTAAGGTTTGTGAGTATACAGTTACATTTGTGAAATCCAGCAGGGGACAAAACATTAACATATAAACTGTAGGGATTTAATTTGATGACAGGACATGCAGAATATAATAAAAATGTAAGCATGCCCACGTTCTATTTCTTAACAAATAAGACTTTACATAATTTGAAGAAAGTGTCCATGCCTGAAGTTACACTCAGGGTATCCAGTGCCTTTGAACCAATCAAACTGCAGTGTCTTAGATACATATCTGACCTTTTAGAGAGAAAGTGAGTAGTAACTTATACCAGTTTTTCTCTTAAGGACATACTTTTTACATTGAATACATAATACTTTATAACAAAGAAGAAAATATGAAACATTTTTTTGGTAAACTGAATTGTCACACCTCACGTGGGAAATCAATACAGAAGCATAATCAATAAGTAGGGCACCCTTGTGCCTGGTCCAAACAACGTAATTAAGATTGCCTGTTCGTTCCTTCTCAGCTTCTTGTGTGGAAGGATATTTATCTCATTTGTGTTTCAGGTGTTTGCATGCAAGTCTGCAGGAACTAAGCATGCACTTCTGTATCATTTTTCAGTAGTTGCTGTCGTGAGGACAGGACAACAGGAAGGGTTCTCTTGGGTTACTCTGAATGGCTACCCATTGCATCATATTTGAAAGAGCTAAACAACCTGTAAGTGAAGAAGAAGGGGCAGCAAAACATGACCTATCATCCCAGCCTTTGACAGGGCCAGCTAGAGTTGTTGGCAGGATCCGAAGGAAGGTGTTTTCTGTGAAAGTGAAGAAACTGGGGACAGGGAAGGCTTCTGGATGCTGCAGCTATTCTAGTCCACCCATGGTGTTCTCTGCTAGTCATTGAGGAGATGAGGTAGCGTCATGCTTTCATTACAGCGTTCTGCATTATCCTTTTGTAGTGTGAATCTGGCATGGGATGCCTCTGGGGTCCCAGGAGGCTCTTTTAGGCAGGCATGTATCTTGCTGCTGATGTACTAAGGTACCAGTAAATAAGAAGACTTACGTATGTCAGGACGTAGCAGTTTCTCTCTTCCTTCTCACTCTCCACAGGCTGCAGTCCCTTTGAGAATATCTGCTCTGCTATGGATTACCTCCTTCTTCTCCTCCTCCTCTGACATTGGCATTCCTGCTGTTACTTCTTGATTGCCTCCTCCTTTTTCTGTTCTCTCCGTTTCCTTTTCTTTCTAGCATTTTCTGATCCTTCTAAATATGCTTTTCCACACCTAGTGGTGGCTGATGTGCTCAGGTGTGTCCTGTAGTGGGATTGTTGCAGCCAGTTTGTCTGGCATGGGGCAGCCCCTAGTCTATCCTCACAGAGGCCACCCCTTCAGCTTCCCAGTGCCCACGTGTGGAGACGTGCACCCAATCCAGGGTCTTCAGAAGTGAAACCTTTCTAAAATACCTCCTTTGCTGAAAGTCTATATATATTTAAAAGCAAACCTTGAAGGTGTCTGTGGTTTTGGCTTGTGTTCGTTGGGTATGTTGCGACACATATTACAGAGTAGAATATGAGTCTTCACTTCCAGAAAAACACCGCAAATTCAATAAGCGAGTGTTTTCTCACCATATCTTAGAAGAATATAATCATGATGTCTTTTCAAATATTTAAACAGCTCTGGTTAGTGGATGCTAGAGAAATCTTACTTGCTACACATTTCTTGAGCTAGGAAGCGCCAGTAAATCTGTTATTGCAGGGCCCATGATCACATAGCATATTTGTGCAACAAAAGCTTTGAAAATTAAATAATTCATGCCAATGCTTTATTTGTTCTGATGTAATTTCATCTATATTCTGTGAAATACTGCAGCCTTGTAACATTACAATTCATTTCATTTTATTTAAGCAGAGATTGCAATCTAAGATTTACAATGCATCCCAGTTCAAGGAGGTCCTGTGAATTCCTGGCACCATGGGCTGTTACAAACACAGACAAAAAAAGTTCTAAAATCTGTTGTACTTTAATTTAGTTGAATGCTGAAATAAGTGATGACCTAATAGCCACACGTATCTGTTAATCATGTGAAACCCTACAGTGCACTACAGATGGCTAATATTTTGTAAAAAATGGTTTGTAAAACCTCAAGTCCTGATAGCAGAATTTTTTCCCTGCTATCATATGGTACAGGGCTATATAGACCATACAAAATTGCTCCTGAACTTAAAGTACCATCTAAAGCCTACAGTAGAGTCTGCAGTATGAGAGAATTAATTCAATTTCTCTGTAAAAAACTATGACACTGCTGCATGGCTCCAGAATATTTCAGAGCCTTTTGCATTAGCACTGTCATAAACTACTGTGCCAAATTCTCTCACAGCTACACCCATAACACCAAATTGTTTTCAGAGGAATTGCCCATGTGTAAATGAGAAAGTAATTTGGCTTGATGTGTTGGCTCTAACTGACAAACACAGAGGCAAAGAGCTCTTTCCCTTCTCCTTTTGAATCTCAAGGTTGATACTCTAATTACTTTCAATGGTGGTCCAAACAGCAGAGCTACCTGAAGGAAAAGAGATCATAAGCACTGATTCTGTCTCAGCTGCTAAAGAGAAAGACAAGGAACAAAAGAGTGATAGGTAGTCTATTTTGTAGACAAATGGTGAAAAATAGAGACAAACAGTGAAATTCTAGACATTAACCTAGAGATGTTAGATATATTTTATATGTTCTATATTGCTCTCAGTAAGTTTGACAGCTCCAGTACTGGTAATTTCTAATTATTATACATTTTTGGTATTATGATGCTGCTAAAAAAACACAGTGTACACAGTGTACATCCAAGTGTTGCAAATTTCCCTTTCCTTGATAGCAGGTCAATTTAGGCGTGAAGAGACACACGCAGTATTTCCCGGAACACCTTTTGTTTGTTGAGCTGTTACTTTAAGTGGAACCAAGCTGATTTTGAGCTAACCATTTATTTATTCACACATTCACTTCTTAAGTAACTGGTTGGAGCACAAGTTGGGGTGACAACATCAGTTGTATACTCTGAAGTGCATGGTTGTGCTGGAACACCAATAGACTTCAGGCAAGAGTTTGTAAAGTCCCTCAGAGGATCCTTTGTAGGATTTGCTTACAGCAAGTGGTATGCTCTTAGATGTGGTCCAAGCCTTACAACCCACTGTTGGTGATAGTGAGAGCTAATGGCCTTGTACAGTCCCTGCAAACTCTTCATGTTCTGCATTTATTAGTTCTTGCAGATTGAACAGGACTTCAAGTCTCCAGTTTGTCAGTCTTTGGGAAACTTTAGCATGCTACCTTCTCACTGCATCTCTTCCCTCTCTTCAGCCAACTGTTTTCTGGCAGCTGTTTCTCCATCCAAACCTTTAGATACCAGTAGACACCATTCACACAGAAGGGTCTTAATGACACAGTCCCATTCTATTTCACTTAGGGAGGGAGAGCTGTGAGTCTTTAAAATATGCCCACAGCTATGGGGTACTTTCTATCTTCTGTTCCTGGTAGGAAATTCAATCATTTGTGCTTGCAGGAGGAAATACTTTCCCAAAAACTAGTATTGATTTACCCTCACACAAAAGTTTAAAGATTAGCAAAAATCACATCTTGCCACTCAGGTCTTCAGGTGCAAATCCCTTATGACTGCTTTCACAGAGTATTTTATTCCAAATTGTTGCTTCTGGACAGACAGTACAGTCTCAGATTGCTAGTTTCACCCAGATTAAACAAAAGAGAAGATCAGGCTTCTAGTCACAAATGTGTATAGAAGAGTATTAATAGAAGTTGCTACTCCTACCTTCAACAGTAAATATCTATTCCATTGACTTCATTGTCTGACAATTACCATTTTCATTGGCATATTCCTACTCCTAGTGCTGTGGAACAGTTCCATAGAGAGTTCCTGCCTTTCAGTAAACAGAAAATTTATTTTGGCAAGTCATGACAGAAAACCATCTACCCTCCATTTTTTCCTGGGAGAACCTCTGTCCCAACAGGTCATGCCACAAATTACCTGAAGTCTAAAATATCATATTTTCGTAACTTGAAGAAAGATGGGCTGTTTCTAACTTCAGAAGAATTGTAAACAAAGAGACTTTTGACCAAAGTCTCATCTCTAGACTCATACTGAAAAGAATAATATTTGCTTTCCTGCTTGAAAGCAACCTGCGTTAGCTAGAGGGTCAATGTGCATAGCAAGCAGTTGTTCTTTTATAGGCAGGCAATTTTCCACATTGAGCTGTCTTGTAAGATGACATCACACCCATTAGATATGTTGAGCCCAGACTTCTCTTCTTTGAAAATAAAACTGGAGTACCAGTAAGATGGGGCAGAAGACTGCTACATATTCATAATGCACACTGCAGCTGGCCCAGCCCAAAAAGCAGAACTCCCAGGGTTATAGAGTACATGTGAACAGGCTTTGTTGGCAATGCAGTACCTTTCTGCCTGGCACATAAATACGCAGTTTTGGTCTTCCTAATATTTCCTACCTCAACAAGTCCTGAAATGATTCATGATCTAACTTAAAAAACACACAGCATTTTACCAAAGTCAAGGCTTTGTATCTGTTCTGAAATGGAATAACTAGACAGCAAGCTATTATGCCAATTAAGGGCTGTTTTAACGAACCTGGCTGAACTCACAGCTAGAGGAGAGCTGTGAAACTCATTTGGATTTGCATTAATAGTAGTGGCACAGTTTGCCAAAGATCAACTTGGACAAGACATCTTTCTGGATGGTAGAGCTATTCCTGCAAGATGTCTAGGAGAGAGTGAAGGAACAAGGAGACAAATCTGGAAGTGCTTTCTTTAGTATGTAGAATCTGCTAGTGTTAGAGAAACACTCTAACTTGTGAGTCTGAGCAAACTTCATGTGAGAAAAAATAAGATCTTTTCATTTCTTGAGTTCAGTGACTCAGAACAGGCAGAAAGGAATTGATGGAGATAAGGAAATCTTTTGCTAAAGGAAATATTGAAGTGTTTTTTTTCTGTTCTCTGCCCAGTGAGAGTTCACTATCGAAAAAAAATCATATATTTTCTGAAATGAGAACTATGCTAGGAAAAGAAAAAGATAAAGAAGGGACAATTTCTCTCACAAAAAAAAAAAAAAGAAAAAAAAAAAAAAACCAAAACCAAACTAAAAAAAAAAACCAAAAAAAAACCCCAAACCAACAGAGCAGAAGAGATCTTTGTACCAGCAATTACACCACTGAATTGGTATGTGGAAG
>JANZLQ010000009.1:6438725-6463044 GCA_026212715.1 Elanus axillaris | reverse complement strand
AAAAAAAAAAAAAAAAAAAAAAAAAAAAAAAAAAAAAACCAACCAAAAAGAGAAAGTAACCAAGAAAAACAATGGAATCTCATTCACACATAAGTGGAAAAAAAACACAAAATGTTCTGAGGTACTTTTTTTCATGATACACTATAAAACATTACGGTGAAATAGTGACAGGTTCCAGAACTAAACTAAAACTTCTTAATGATGATAATGCTGTAAAACAGCAGGAAGGAAAAGATACTGCCACACAGATATAAGGCTTTTTCCTCCTTCCAGTGCGCTTTAATCTGGAGGAAAACTTTATCACTTTACTACTTTAGATAACAATTTTCAGATCTGATCTTTCAGTTCTTATAATTGCAGTATCATTATGTATGGTGGGCTTATTTCCTACCCTGACATCAGTGCAGCTCAGAAGTTACTCCAGTCAGTTGAATTACACTATCATAAACTTGGCTTGAGATCAGAATCCAGCCCTATTTCATTACACAGGTAGTATAACACTTCGTATGTTAAGGAGTTTATTAACAGCAGGATGTGGAAAACGTAAGCATACAGAATGTTTCATACATATGAGAGGTTTATCTTAATCCCCATAATAATTTTCAATACCCCCATTAGAATTCATTTTTCTATATTAAAACTACTCACCATACTGTGAAAGTAGATCTACTCTCTCAATACTTTTTGCTTTTAAATAAGCCAATAAAAGTGGATAATTATTAAATCTCCAACAAACTTAGAAAACTGGTGACTCAGCTGTCGTGTTTAAGTTTACTTTGCAAGGGACTGACTGTATGATTGAAGGCACAGGAAATTCTATCACTGACACCAATAATCAGGCTCAGTGCCTTACTGTGAATTTACTTAGAACATTGGCAATTATTTGTTTGGTCTCTTTTTGTTTATATTTATGTATTGAGTGCAAAATGCCTCTACCTTTAATGTGAAGTAAAATTTATATCTTCCTGGTGGCATTTCTTACATACACAGAGATGGAAAAAGGCTCAGCTGCCCGGGTTCTTGCTGTCCTCCAGACTTGTTTGCTTCAAAGTCCCAACCGAATTGAAGGTCATAGGTACTGCTTTTGCATAGATAGTGATCTTCAAACTTCAGATGACCAAAACTGTTCAAAAAACAGAACAGAAACTTAGCTATAAAAACTCTGAATTAATTACTGCCTGAAACTCCTTACTCTCCTTCAGAAATCCATAACCTTATATGCACCAAAGCTACTTCCTGTGTGTTTTGTCTTGTTCTGTCATTATAACTACTAGAGGTAATGTGTTTCTGACTCAGGAGGCAGACACACCTACCTGAAGTTGATGGACTCAGGTAGCGCTCAAGTCCTTGATTCTCAGCCATAAAGTTCTTGGGCTTTGCCAGCAGCAGATTCTTAAACCTCTGCCTTTATACGTGCTCCCTCTTGTAAGCACTTGCTGCTTAGCTGAGACCTGTAGGGTAGCGATACCTAGCTCAGGTCACCAGTGTTGACATGACTTTGAGGTAGCATGCTTCCACCTGGAATGTTGTCCATGAAAACAAACCAGGCTGGATTTTTCAGTTCTTAGCTTCTAGGGGAACAAAAAAAGTCACATTACTTTGAGTCAGTACCATATTTATTTATTTATTTGCTTATAGTCTTAAGTCTTAAAAGTTGTATAGTATTTCTCTGTGCATGCATCCTTGAAGGGAACAAAAGGGACTAACTAGAACCCTATGTGCATCTGCTCTGTTTATTGTTTGTAGAATCTTTAGCCTTGAAGCAGGCCCTGCACTCTACAACTTCATGCAATTGCTATGGGACCTACAGTCAGTAGACAATTTTCCATATAATAGAGCTTGTACCAGTAAAAAATAGAAGACACTTGCATCTATAAATATTTTTTACTTTTAATGTATTTCATGTAATGTATGTCATGTAAACAGAGATGGTTCCTCATGCACTGAGTGAGAAAAGAGTTGTGAGGTCTGGAATCACTGTTAGCTGCATGTGCTTGGTGCTTTTGCCCATCAATGAATAGGTGTCTACCTTTACACATCCTGTCATTTGAACATCTATGGCAGTCTTATTTGCGAAAGACAAAATATCTGTATACAGTAAACTTTCTCAGAGCTTTTTATAGGTCCTTTTAATAAATTTGGTTCTTGTATAACACCCAAAGTAGAAATCACAAGAAGGAGAGAATTATTACAGTTCTTGCTTGCACCAAACATAAGGAACAGCAAAAAAAGGAGAGAAAAAGAGAAGACTTCCCCATAATCTCATTAATTAATCATTTAATAATTTAACATATCAGATGACAAACTAGCTACATATGTGTCAAAGGAGTAAATTTGGTAGAAGAAAAATTAATAATACATATTTATAATAACATTAAGTCTCCCTACCCCCTGCTGTATGCCCTTATGCTTCCTAGTGATAATTGTCCTTATTCAAGATGCAGCTCAAGATGTGTGCTCTAACACTCTCAGCTAGGCTTCTGGAGTGCACATTGTTCCCCCAAACTAATTGTTTTAAGTTCCTGATAACACAATGTTGTTTCCAGATTGTGTCTGTATTTTTTTAAACAAACCCTCAATAAGTCACTGCAATTGGTATGACAAGCTTTTAAAGAGAAGCCATCATGTTTCCTATTGCCTAATTCCTCTGTTCCTAAATTCCATCTTTTTCTGCTAAGACTCTGTTAGACTGACTGTTACAATGAAGTTGTTGGTTTAGGGTTTCTTTTCTGCTGCTCTAATACATGGAGACCTTAATCTACAAGCCATTCTGTCTAAGTTCAAGAGAGCAGTTTGCAAGACAGCCTAAACTACAGAGATTGAATGTAACTTATCTAAACCAGACAGATCCCTCTACATCCTCCAGATTTTGTCATCCAGTCACTTGCACAAAGAAGGCACTTTATGTGAAAACATAGGCCATAATGCAGAGAGATATTATTAGGCAGATAGTTAGCAGAAACTAATAGTTAGTTTATGTTGCTTCTCTTTCCATAATAAACTGTTAACAAACAGGTTCTGGTTTCTTCATGTCCACAAATTTTGAAAGAGATGATTTTCTGACAGTTTCCTTCTCGCTTCATAAAGTTTCTCTCCAAATCTTCATACCTAGCATTGAAAATTTTAAAAAGTCTGTTCTCCTGATTCTTTCTTCTATCTGCCTTCCAGCCAAACTTCTGTCTGAGCTGGCCAGTTCCAAAATGGGTACAATAGATGTAAAGATGAAGATGAAGCTGTAAAACCAGGAGTGCTTCCTCCGTTTGTCTTGCAAGACTCCCCCTTCTCATCCTGCACTACCAGAAAGATATCAAAGACTCATCACATGGAACAAAAACACAAAGCAGGGACACAAACTCAGGAACAGTTGAACAGAAAGTGAGGAGGGTTAAAGTAATTTCTGGAAAAGAGGGAAAATGACAGGCATGAGAGTGAGTCCTTGGAGGAATGAGATAATAGAAATATAATAAAATCTGGTAAGAGTATCCCCGAGGGCAGATGTTCAGATCACATATTTCAGGCACTGAAGGAGCAGATAGTCATTCAAAACCTTCTTCCATATTATACTTCAGAAAGCCAGTAATTCCCTCGAGAAGAAAGTGATATTTATCAGAGATAACAGTACCAACACAGGCTACTTATACAATTCCATGGACATCAGGGAAGACTTGATGAACTAGAGTTCACTTCACACTGAAGTTCAGAGCAATCCCCCAGTTGTATTTTCCACTGCTTAGCCAGACCTTCAAGTCAAATTCTCAGGATGATTAAATCACCACCAAAAAGATCAAGCAAACCTTCTCATTCTTATTTTTCATCCTTAAAGATCGCTCTTCCCATGCTTATTTTGTTGTCATCCATTTTCTTACTCTGTCTTCAGCAGTGACTTTAACTGGTCCCAAAAGCTCTGGACTTTTTTTCAGAATACACCTGGGAGAGTCTGATTCAAGCCAGGGAAAATTATAAGTGGCTTTGTGAATAAAAGATACGGAGGAGGAAACACTTCACATGGTAGAAATCTTAGCTCAGCATGATATGTTTCCCAGGTCTACAAAAATCTGGATACTCTAGAATAGGGGATATAATAGGAAAAGAAGGAGGAATTACCTAAAGATAACTGAATAATAAGCAAGTGAATGTTTTTTAATAGTCACTATTTTCTATTTGAAATTTCACTGTGATTTCTCTCTGTACCTCCTATGGACTTGGACTTCAGAAGGGGTTGAAGCCTGCTCTCTGTGTAGGTTTCACTTGAGAGCTCTCGGAGCCTGCAGCTGTCTTTGGATACACAACCAAGGAGCAAGAGTCTTCGAAGCTGAGCAGTACAAATACCGTAATCCACTGATTCACTAGCACCCTACAGCAATTTCTCAGTCTGTTCCTCATGGGATCTCCCAAGCTTCTCTCTCATAGTTGCTCTCTTTGTGTCATATTCCTAAACATACTCAAAGCTCTGATGGAAATGCTTTGAGATACTCAGACCTCCTTCTTCTAAAACCAAGTAACGTGAACACCCGCCTATTCTATACTGCCTTTTAACACTAATATTCTGACCTCACATCCCACTTCGAAAAATATTTGGAAGCCTTTCAGTCCAGGTGCCAGAGAAATTAAAAAAACCTTGCTGATCGTGACACCATCCAGCCAATCCTTGGCAAAGAAATAAATGTGAGAACTCTGTGGTGCTTTCCTGAACTTACTCTTGTTATCAGTCACATCACCTGCACTTGAATACAAAATAACACAAACATCCACTCGCTCTATATGAAAGAAAGAACACATTTCCCAATCACTTCTTTGGAGATCTAACATATTTACTTTTTGTACTTTTATTTTCTTTCCTCTTTCTCTCTCTTTACTTTGCCAACACACAGCTCTATACATACAAAACAGTGCTCAGATCTTCTCTGCTCACTACTGAGTCCATCTGGGAAATCAGACCTAGTTTCACTACTTCCCCAATGCTGTTCTGACTCAGTGCTGGCCTCACAATACTGATCTTTGTGCTGACAAGTTGATGCCATGGCACAGAGCTCAGCTACTTTCTCAGCTCTCTCTTTCCTTTTTCACAAGCGCAGGCTTACTTAACTCACTCTTAGTAACTTGCTTTTTCCTAAGTTCTTAGACAACTATTAATCTCTTCAGGTTTCAGTTCCTTCATTAGCTCTTGTACTGATTTTGCAGTGATGGATTTTATCCCAGTAGGGTGACATGACAGCACAGAACATAAATGCTTTCTTTTGCTCTCTCTTTCCATTGTATCTGTAGCCAATAGCTTAGTTAAGCTTTGAATATCCATAAAGAATTAGTCTTCCCTGACTCATTCTCATATGGTTGGGGCATTTAGTGTCACCTGTTTGTGAAATAGCACTGGCTATACAGTTCACTAGTTAGAGATTGATATTTAAGCTCCGTATTTAAAAACAGCAGTTCATGTTCCTGCTTTCAGATATTGTCACCAAGACAGGCCAATTGAGATCTGTATCTTCTTTTCATTAAAATAAAGTATATTATAAATTACTCTGTATAACTTTGTAAGAGTCTGCTGGCATAAAATTAATGAGTTCATAATGCATTTAAATCCATTTGAATCATAAAATAAAATTTAGTATGGAAGGACTTTTTTCCTTTTCCATGCAATGTAGCAAAACCAAAATCTCTCCCACAAATGCTACTTGGATGAACCACAGAACTATAAACCCCAGTTTTTAGCAGTTGTGGGTGAAATCTTACATTTTAATGTGGGAATATTTTGCTGGCTTACTTAATAATTAAGGAGTCACAATTTTTCAGCAGCTGTAGCAATGCACAGTATAACTGTAAAGTGATAAAGCAATTTAGCCTAGACTTTTCAAAGATGGGATTAACACACACCCTCCCCTTGGACACTGCTCACTACCATTTGAGTCTGCTAGCTAGTTTATATGTATTAGCAGATGATCCTTGGAAGCAATACAAATGAGCCTCATTAACTCCAGGAGACTGATGCTCTGGGCTGGGTGTTTAAGTGTCACAGAAACATTAAGAGCAAGGTTGTTTACTGTTGTTAATTAGGTGAGGAGTTGCAGCAAGTCATTGTTGATGGAGTTATCTCTAAACAGGATCGAAATGAGCCACATTCTATACCCTCTGCTTTGTATTAATGGTGAGACAGTCTTCCAGAGTCACTGCCTTCTGCTTTACTACAAGAACTACTGCAGATGTTTTAAAATTATATTCAAGCATTTGCAGTCTTCTATTTTTCCAAACACTACTTTGAGCCACAAATTTCTTAGTGAGACCATGGAAGGATAGATAGTGTATAGGCACAGGCTGGTTATAATATCACTGAAGAACAGAGAGACATCAGCACCTCCCCCTCTGCTGCCCCCCCGAAGGAAGTTGTTTTCTGTCGCCTGCAACCTTAATTAATGGCCTACAACGTATGTGTTATGCTACATTCTACAAGTATGCTATCAGATGTTATTTTTGCCACAGAACACTGGCTTTATTAATTGAACATAATTGGTCAGAGTTGGGTAAAAAAACCAGTTGTTTATAAGACTTATGCTCATTTGTTTTAGAACTAGGAACGTACAGAGTAAAAGATTAAGAGAAAAGATGTTTGAATCAGTACCTTACTTAAGAAACAGGATCCTAATCCTGCCTTTAGCAGAGGAATTCAATGTGTTTAGCAGCTAATAACTATTAATTTTTCTCAGTGCCCTGGTTTCGGCTGGGATAGAGTTCATTTTCTTCTTAGTAGCTGGTACAGTGTGTTTTGGATTTAGCGTGAGAATGATGTTGATAACACGCACTGATGTTTTAGTTGTTGCTAAGTAGCACTTATCCTAAGTTAAGGATTTTTCAGCTTCCCACGCTCTGCCAGCAAGCACGTGTACAGGAAGCTGGGAGGGAGGCTAGTTAGGACAGCCGACCCGAACTAGCCAAAAGGATATTCCATACCATAAAATGTCATGCTCAGTACATAAGCTGAGGGGAGTTGGCCAGGAGGTGCAGCTTACTGCTCAGGCATTAGTTGGCATGTGGTGAGTAATTGCATTGTGCATCAATTGTCTTTTCTTGGGTTTTATTTTTTATTATTTTATTGTATTATATTGCTTTTCATTACATTTATTATTATTAAATTTTATTATTATTGTTAGTATTATGCTTTATTTTACTTTAGTTATTAAATCATTCTTATCTCAACCCATGAGATTTACTTTTTTTTTTCCCGATACTCCTCCACATCCCACTGGGAGGCAGAGGAGTGAGTGAGTGGCTGCATGGTGCCTAGTTGCTGGCCAGGCTTAAACCACAACATTCAGGTAGTCATTAAGCATACATTCTTTATTTTCTGGGAATTTGGCTTGAGATTCCTGCATCTGATTTGCAGAAAGACTGAGCACATGCAGCATAAAGTAGAATTATATTTTGAACATGTAAAATACAAGGTAGTGCTAGGCAATTAGAAAAAAAGAAGACTTAGTTCTTTTAAATTGCTTTGCAATTATAATAGATAATAGTGATTACTAATATAATAGATAATAGTGATAATACATTAAAAGATACTATTTTTTAACCTCAGTTTCTACATGACTCCTTTTCTCACTTTATCACAAAGAGGTGTTGTACAAATACATTTATGAGAGTTAGCGTAGCATTCACATATTCTAGTGATGAGCACTATGGAAAAGTCTAGGAAGAAATTAAGTACCCTGTCTTCCAAGCACAGTTTGAATAGTGCGCAGTAAATAAGATATGGGACCATACAGAGAACAAATGCAATAAAGCAAAATATTGAATAGCTGATGACTAAGTAAGTGGCTTACATTCTGTACCTAAAATGAGGAAGAGGTCCTGTAGAAAAATAGAATGGGATCATATAATTAAATGCTGTACTGTAATGGATCCTTGCTAGCATGTGAATTCCATTTCACTAGCAACATTAAATCTAGCATTTGCAAACATTCAAGTTCCTGACTCTGCAATTTAGTACTATTTTCATGTGAGAGTTTTGATACATAATTAGTATATAGAATATGCTTACGGTCAGCAGCCAGCAGTTATGCAGAACTATACATGTTAAGAAACATGGCAATTCAAGTTCTAGAAAACTATGTATACTCATATACAGGGGTGCCATACTGTCAATGAAATGCCAGTGGGGTGATGATAAATGTAAAATGATGCATGGGTGGAAGTTTAAAGGTAACTTTCACTAAATAAAACCCTCTGCACTTAGTGATTTCTGGACTTAAATTTTGCACTGGCAAGACTTTCTCAAACCCTGCCCACAGAGTGGGAAACTGGTAAATATAAGAAGACAGGAGTTAAAGGCACCTTTGGAAATGAAATATAGTCTTCTAAGTCACTTCAGCATTTTCAATATCTTCACAAGCTTCTTTTCCAACCTATATAATGCTGCTGGTATTCATTTTATGGAAGAACAGAGGAAAACATGTGGAAAAGTCTCACCATCAGAGCTGGAAGTGCCAATAGGGGAGCACTGCTAAATTTATCCTGCTAATACTGTTTTCCCCCTCAGAATTGACTTATGCAAGGCATAAATTTGATCTATTGTGCTTGAAATCCAAGAGTAGAAGTATTCCAGTGAAATACTTTAGCCTCAGGTATATGCTGCTTACCATTTTGCTTTTCTGTTTCAAAAGAAAGAGATCAGTTCCAGTGATTTAATTTCAATATGGGAGTAATTCTTACAGATCAGCAATTGCAATCTACAAAAAATAAGCAAGAAAAATGGAGCTGCAACTTCAGGGGCTGCAATATGTGATTAGCAGGCAAATTCAGCCCTGTGTAAAAAGAAGTATACACAGGTACTAGCCATGGGGGAGCACTAAATTAGAAGATGTGACTCAGGTCACAGGATCATTTATGCATAGGTGGGTATGCACTGTATAAGGAAGTATTTCTTTATTCTCCAAATACTGGAATGGTGCAGGCATCCTCTCCGATGCACTGGGATAAACTTGGAGGCAGGAGATAGGCCATACTCCCACTTTATTTTCAAAGCCCTTCAGCATGACTTCTGCAGTTACTTTTTGTTAGAACTGAGCAAATGGAGGAGAGATCTATATTCATTCAACCTTCCTTTATATTTTCAGAAAATGAACATGATCTGACTCATAATTATTTACAACACACTGACATCCAGTTGTACTTGGAGAAGGGTGTATCTGTACTCTTACAGATTTCCTTTCCCTTTGTGCATTTATTTTTTTCTTTCATCACAGTCAATTTTCCTTTCTCTTAATATAATGCTGTTTTCAAGCTTTCTGGCTGCTGATGCTTGTCTCTGGTTGCCCCTCATTTACTTCCCACTGTTGAGTTGCCACTCCCAAGGGCAAAACTGCCACAAAAAACGTTGAGGGACAATGACTTTGAACTGTAAGTGCAGTTTCTGTATTGAAATCAAATACAGACAGCTTAGTCCTGTTTCTGTTCAAGTCAGTGGCAAAACTCCCAGAGTCTTCATTTCTAACTGGATCAGACTTTGACTGGAGTCCCAGAACACATGGGATTCTAAATTAAGGTTAGGGGTTGCATTGTGTCTTCTGCCGTGTAGAATTTTTCTTCACAAAAACTGGGGCACTGATTGAAAAAGGAAAGCCAAAAGTAATTGGATTTTGAAGCAGTGTCCTTCCTTATTTGATTTTCATCTTTCAGAATTTTAATTCTAAAAACATTATAGTTGAATGTTACAGAGATATTCTGAATCACTGAGACAAAACCCAGAACCTCTTATGAAAAAAGATCTGCTCAGAAAGGAGGAGAAAAGCAATTTTACCAAGTCAAAAGGCAGAGCAAAGAGGTTGGCATCACATTTGTGATACAGGGCAGAGTCTTCTCATCATGCCATTTCCCCCTTTGCAGAAGAATTCCTCCTTTCTTTTTTAGTACTCTTTGGGGGGCTGGGAAGGCAGGAGAGTCTTTTTCATGGTTTATTAGATAGGCTCTTGTGTTCTGTTAAGTATAGGGTTCTATTCCATTTGGGCAGTAGTTAGAGATGTGCTACAATGTGTTATTTTTGTAGTTTGTTAGGAAATTTGATCATCTAAGATCAACTCTTTTTATTTGTAGTTTATATCCTAGAGTATCCAATTTACATTGACATGTTTGGTTGTATGACCTTAAAATGTATATGTTTCAAATCCTCTTGCTCAGTAAAACTGAAATTCAGACAAAGACAGCAAAGAGCAAAAAAATGATAAAAAAATAGAAGACCCCGATAATCTGAAAATTGATCTCTGGGAAATTGGTTGTTACAATCAGTATTTCATTCTTAAATAACATGAAAATAAACCTGAAAAAAAGAGCAGTTAATACTGCCAAATGAGTAGCTAAATGCAGTTAAATGATGACTAATGAATCATGCCAAATAATTTATTACAATAATAGTATATTTGAAAAGGGCTGGCACCTGATGGACAAGGAATAACACTGAAAAAATCAGTCATCTTGGAAATTAATCATTCATTATCTGTCAATCAGAATGGAAGTTGTTTTGCTTGAAAAGCTTTACTATAAAGTATATGTTTACAGGTTTACCCTGTATTGAGATTTCGGTTATCATCTATCATTCTAATAAAATATAGATTAAAATACTAGTCATTTTTCTCAAAAACATTGACAGGCAAAGACTGAATAGTTTGACATTTAACCCCTGAACTTCTGTATATCTTTAGGGTATGAATGCTACTTGGCTTTTTTTTTGAATCAAAGCACTATCTCAAGCTGGAAATGGTGGCAAAGTTGAATGACTAAAACATCTACAACTGTGAAGTAATAAATTGCATCTCCCACAGCCTGTAGTTATAAAATTAAACAAAACCAGCAGAGAAGTAACCAGTGTTCCAGAAAGAGCGGGACTAAGCATGATGGGAAGACACCAAGCATCAATCAGGCACCAGAAAAAGAGAAGGGCTGTTAATTTGTGATTTTGAATCATCTTCTTTGTCACCAGAGAAAAAAAACACGTTTACTCTTTGGTTTAAAGGTGAAATGTCACTGAGCAGGGGAATAGTAGAATGCTTTAGTTACTCTCTTTACTTCTGTTTGTCCCATTTCCCCTTAAACAAACTCATTTTATTATTATTACAGACTCCAGGCTTGTTTGATCATTATGTAGTTCTTTTATCATCTCCAGAGGAATACATTTTTGACAAGATACAGAAATGCCATGTCTTCCTGTTGGCAGCTGACAAATAGGTACAGGCTTCTAACATGAACTTTTTTGCCAAACAACTATCTCAGTTATCCTCTGAAGTTGGGGTTAAGTGCTTCTGATAATAATAAATAGTAAAGATCTGTAAAGATCCATATAAAATTTAATCCAGTATCACAAAAAAAGGAGCACAAAATAACCATTCATGATTCTAGGCCATATAGACTGATAGCTGTATTTATGTAGACTAGCACATACACATGGCTTTCTGCAGAGCCTTCAGCTCCAACTATGCAAACATTGTCAGCTTTCTACAAGATCATTTTGGTTCATAAGTCTTTTCAGGGTTAGGAATTTTAGTGGTAAACTCTTAAGGAAATGTACATTGTCCTTCACTAGAAAGAGCAAAACATACCTCTGGACACATTAGAAACATAAACAGTGGATAATATCAAATGAATATGGAAAGAATGGGAGCTAGTTTTAGTCTTGAATGCCAAAGTCTGATCTTTTTTTACCTTCTGCTTTCAGAAAATAACTGGGCTGTTGAGGTTGTATCACTATTGCCATGGCTATTGATGTGACCAAACATTCACCAGTAGGATAATAATTGGGTATTTAATATAAATGAAGGACTCTCATTCAGTGGTTGATCTGGCTCAGAGAGCACCTTTATCTCATGCTGCTTTGCAAATGTATGCTCCATTAATATATCCCAGGTGGCTCCTTAAAATGAAATGGGGAGGAAAACAAACTGAAATCCTACAATGTTGATGTTATAAAATTAGAAGAAATGGTAGAATTAAGTCCCATGACCTTTCTGATGGTGTTGGATGATACTTTTTATCACATACAGTTTGTTATAATTCTTATTTAAACACAGCCATTAGCTAGCAAGCAACAGAACTACAGAACTGCAACAACAGCATATGAAATAGAAAATGGAAAATGTTTCTTATCTGTTTTGATTAGAACAGTTTGTTTTTTTCTTAGAAATTTTATGTACTATATACTTACTAAGCTTGCAATTTAACATATACCTGTCAAGCACTTACACATAACATAAAAAACACCATATGAAACACTGCGTACTACAAATGTTAGCAAAAAAATAAGGTTTAGTGCCTCCCAGGAAAGTTGACCTGACCTAGCCTTTTAGTTACTTCACTCAGGAAATAGCCCAACAAAATAGCCTTCAAATTAGTTCTCAACAGCCAACAGTCACAGGTTCTGTCAGTCCAAAGGGAGAAGTGAATTATATTGTACTGTGCTTTCTATCAACAATACTCAGTTTTAAGACATAGAAATTTAGGAACTGTACCTAAAAGCCTTGTTTTTAATCACTGGCATTACAGTGGCTGCTTAGAAAGGAAAAGGTACCTTAAGAACCCACCTTCCACATTAAAGGATAGATTATAAATCCAAACCCAATATGTTTCTCACACTGTGAATGGAAACTGAGGTTGGTAAATAATGTTAGTTAAACAGAAATTACAGAAAATGAACAGTTACGCAAAGAGCTATAAAACTCTGAGCTTCTTCATAGGTCATATATCAAAATAAATAAACTTTGTCACCTTTTTGGTCCATCATTCCAAACAAATTGGAAAGTACCATGAATTGAATTGTCATTTCATATTTCCATCACTTATCATGTCTTAACTGTAAATTATTCCCTTCATTTTTGAAGCCTCCACCATAGGAGAAATTTCTTTTGATCATCTTTCTGTTCTGGTATAAATTTTGAAGGCTTCCATTAGATCATGTCAAAGTTGCTTTATTTCCTAGGTGAATTTACATAACAGGCAGAAAACTATATGAATTCCGATATAAAATAAAGACACTGAACTAATCCTTTAGGATTCCTGAAGCAATACAAAAAAGTAGCAAGTGTCACACTTCTGTCTTACCACCTTAAACTGTGAAAGTCTCATCTTTGCATTCAGTAAAAAAAGCAAAATGTTCTATACAGAAATAAGAAAAAAATCACATTGAAAATTCTTTGCTACTAATCTGTCAAGTGTCTACTCTACACATTGGATTCTACTGAGCAAGACCAATGCTGTCAGTTTTAACTGCAGTAACTTGTCGCATTCCTCCCATAAACAAAATGATGAGAAGAAAGGAATAGTTTTTAATGCAAAACTGTTTGTCTGGATTGTATCTAGACTGGTGGAGTGTGATATCTCTCATTGTTGAGGTCAGTTTGCTGGTAGCATCAGTGATACGGCAGAATATAATCGTTTTGTTTGTATGCATGGCTGTGACTTGTAGCTATGCTCAACGTCAGTTTCCCATCCCAGTTCTTGGCTATATCCCTGCCAACATCATTTATGCCAAGGGATCATATCTTCTGTGCTTCAGCATTATTATTATTAATAATAATATTAATATATATATAATATTAATATATAATAATAATAATAATAATAATGTAAAATGCAAGACAAGCATGCAGCACCCATTACAGAACCACTGTTAGCACGGTTAGCTGTGGAAATGATGGCTTGTCACAGTAGTCAGAAACATCTCACTTGCATATACGGCTTTCTCATCCAAACAAGTGTGCACATCATATGATTTATTTCTGTGGGAAAGACTGATATTAATAAACTATGAGCTTCTCCTCTGAACTGTTGCCCCTTGTGCCAATGTGTCTTCCCACTGTGATGAATTGTTTTATTCTGTTGAAGGTGGGATAATAATGTTGGTCTTCACATGAAAGCTTGGAATGGTGTCTTTAGAGACCTCTTAATTGTGACAAAATCTTTGCAAGGGGTAGAATAAACTGACAAAGTAAATCATTAATCCTTATACTTTTTTCTTGCTCAGCACAATATTCTGCTGGTTGCTGAGACTTCTGCATAGTCAGGTATGAGAGAGTGTGAACAAAATACTTCCGTTTCAGTTGAGATATGAATCCCTTTCCCCAGAAAACAGGGAACTGGCATTCAGATGTGCCTTAGACCTCAGAACAACACCTACAAAGGCTGTATTAACCTGGAATAGGTGTAATCCACAACTTTTGAAACACTTTGGCTGAATGAGCATCTTCCTGTAACCTGCATAGCACAGAACTTTCCCCACATAACTGTCTCAGCTAATGCCCTCTTCTGGGGTCAAGACTATTGAAAATATAAGCATTAGCTAATGGAATTGCTAGCTCATCAGATGGCTCATCATAAGCTATTAATAATGCTCTTGCATCATTCTTATGTCTCATAGGTCCAGTCAGTGTCAGTCAAGTTAATCATGGTTTTTTTCGCATTCACTTAGCATGTATACTGTCTCAATAATTTCCTATCTTACAGGTTTAATACTTTTCTTCTTCTGTTCTTTTTCTTTCTGAATTAGTCCTAAATCTGAGTAGCTGGGATATTTCATGGGCCATGTGTTTCAAGATTGATAGTGGAACACACTTTAATCTTACATCTCCTGGGAAGCTGCCTCTGTACATAAAATATTACTTTTTATTCTATTTATTAGATTGTATATCTTAGAAGATTCAGCGGGAACTAGAACAAGAATGATTACAAATTACTTTGCAAGGTAGTTACTAAACAAGACCAAGACAAACACATTGTACCTTTTTGTTCACATTTATCCAACACTGAATTTTTTGCATTCCAGCTGTATATATACAGATAGAGTCTGGATAGGAAATAAATAACTTTCTATTCCAAGAAAAACATTTGCGGTCCGTTTAAATTCTTATATATATTTTTTATAAACTAGTATAACATTTAGGCTTAACCTGGTGACTTTTCTTCTCCCTGTTTCTTTCTGTAACACCTGTTGCCAACATTGCTGTCATGTGGGAGACTGCTTCCATGGAAACACCCTCTGCACTGTATGGTGGCTGCTTTTCATTTAATGCATTTTTCATAACAGATTTTTTTCTTTATTTTTATGATGAATCTGTCATATTTCTGGATATCCATGTAGTATGTATATTCTCCTACCCTTGTTCAAAAATACTGGGCTTGTTACACATTTGCACACCAATCTGTGTGAATCCCTCGGGGTCGTTGATGTGACTTTGCCATCAGTTCAGGTCACAGATACTAAGTCTCTACTTGATCTTATGCAGTACACACTGTGCAGGTCATCCAGGTATGTTTAAAGTACCTACAGATTCACCACTGCATGATCAACAGCAAGCTACTTGCATTTCCACTGCAGTTAAATGCAGCACATGAAAGATGGGAAAGGAAACAGAAGTTGCAAACTTTAGTACTTGAAATGGGACAAAAAAAGATAAAAAGTAACTTTTCAAACACCAAATTCTTGAGGGACCCAATGGTTTTCTAGGGGACTCTGTGATTCACTGCAGACTGATTTTGTTTATATCTGGAAAAAATAAAAATGGGTCACATAAGGAGAGCGCCCAGGCTCAAAGTGATATAAATGTGGTTTTTACTCCTGGTCCATCTTTTTCTTAGTACAGTCAAACAGAGAAGGTAAGTGAAAATCCAAGGAGTCTAAATGGATGCTGGTTGCACTATGAATAATAGAGTGATTAACAGAGTGCGAATGTACCTTCTCTTTACAACCAAGTTTAAGAGGCAGGAAGTTGAGACTTTTTTCTGCTACTATCTCATATGTCTGCATTTTTAGCATGTAATAGGACATATATAGACTCCTCACTGCCAGAAAGAAAAAACTTCCAAACATCAGAAGACATCTTGTACACCATGTGCCCGTGAATATGATATTTTGGGGCCTAGCAATTGATCGAATTGTCCGTCCTGTTGCATGGTACGAGAAATCATGGTATTCTGGTGATCGCATTTGTCAGTACAATTAATGTGGTTAGTGAGTTATACCACTTTTAACAGCATATGGGGTTTTGGGGATAGCGAACCAGGCTTTGGGGTCAACAAAGTGTTCTGAAGCGATTAGCTTTTTAAAGACAGCACCAGATTAAATAAAAAAAAAGCAAACAACAAACCAAAGCCCACAACATTTTTAAAAAGCAATCATGGTATTCACAAACTAAAGAAATAGGAATACCGATATTGAAGTCCCTAATTTTTCTTCAAGTATACCATATAGATGTTGTATACATATACAAAACAAGCAGCAGTTATCACAGAATCATGGAACAGTTTGGGTTGAAAGGGACTTTTAAAGAACATCTGTACAAAGCCCCTGCCACATATAGAAATTGTCATTCGAATTGTCAAGTAAACAAGTCAGAAGTTAGAAAATGCCAGAACGAAGTTTGCTCACATAGCCAGCTTTACCTGCATGTGAAAAAGCTGGCAGTTACTAATTAACATTCAGTAGAAGCTAAGCATTTCCATTTCCCTAATTTAACAATGCTAAAGATTGAATTATTTTTTTCAAAGCAGCTGATTAGCACTCATAGATTGCTCTTAAAGGCAAGTCAGTCAGTCATGAGGTAGTACTTTCCTACATGTATCAGCACATTCAGACGTGGATTCATGACCCATTTCTTAGACTTTTGTTGTATGCAGTGTGGACTTTGTAGGGATTTATCATGTACACATAAAATGCCTGAGCAATCTTTACCCTTGTAACCAGCACCTCTTGTTCTCACCCCATTCCTACTGGAGATTTCATGTAAAATACAGCAGCTTATCTTCTCACATTCTCTCTCTTTCTCTGGTGTTTAGTTAACAGTATGTTTCCCACTCTCTAAATCCTTTTGCTTTTTGAAGTTCCAATTAACTGTCTATATCTGAGTGAAGGCAATCTATTAAGAGTGTTAAGGGAAGCGTTAGCTTTGGTCACTGAAAGTGGAACAGGAGTATAGAGTATAAGAACACAGGATTGTAAGGGAGAACACACTGATTACAGGCTACTTACCATTGCAGTTCTTTTGGTAGATCATTGCTTGACTTCTATGGCTACATGCTCTGCCATGGTCATACTGTACTTACTTATCCACAGTGATTTGTCCAAATTATGCTCATGCTCTTTACTGGCTTTTCTGGATGTGCACATAATGGAAATTGAACAATTTGCATCCCACCCAGCTATTCTAGCTTTATGATGCTTCTGAAAGGAGAGCTTCTAACAATGAAATCATGGTTTACCATTTATTAAGGATATGTACAAAGGAGATCCAAGCACCCTGAAACAAGTTTGTCACACAGATCCAGATACAGTCATTGCATATGGTTGTTATCTCTAAAATGAACTAGAGGTAAAACTTCAGATACCAGCATTTCTGATCTGTACAAGTCTTTCTGTGGGGCAGGACTGAGGTATAGATTGCTGGAAAGTCTTGCGCCTCTTTGTCTACCTAACGATGCCAAAGTTATAGTTAATGGTACGTATAGGAGACATCTGACTTTGAACAGTTGACCAGTCTTAAGTAAAAACACAAGTTTGAGCTAAATTCTCGGACCTGACCTGAATCCTTGCACCAGCATGAGGGTAGCGAGTAGTGGAGCAGCGAAGTCCCTAGTTGCAACAAAGCCAGCAGGAGAGGCTCTGGCACTACTGCCGCTAGAGCATTCCACATAGGAGCCTCCAAGGTGTGTGTGCCCTGCTGTGGCTGCCTACAGACAGCAAATAGCGTCTTTGGAACTGTTACTAGTCAAGCCTTGGCCAAGTCCAAACCAGCTCTAATCTGCTTTGGGCTTGGGGCACAAATGGAACTGGTCTCAGAAGGCAGAAAGTCATAACAGAGTCCTTGACAGCTCATTGCTGCGTGCTTTGGTACAAACACTTTTGTCTCTTGACTTTAAATAAACTGACGAGATGATCTGCTTAAAGTGTCACACATTTCTAGCAGCAGTGGTGGTGTGCAACTAGTCAAGTGCTTTTCTTCTGGCTATTTCTCACTGCTGAAAATCTGCAGGGGGAGTAATTAGAAAAAATATTGTCAACACGAATGATGTTTAAGGCCCATGCTAATAGCTCACTCATCCCATCTGCTTAAGAAAATAATCCCTCCAGTAAATTCATTTTTAATTTGAAGAAGATCCCTGGTTCAGTCACACCACAGTCATTTTTAATTATGTTACGGAGACTGTGTTGGGTGTTTCTTGCCTTTCTGGGCTGGTGCTCCATTTCCTCACTAATGCTGACTCTTAGGCTCTTCATTAGGATGGCAGAGCCTCAAAACACAATACACAAAGCAGACCCGCTAGATTTTTTTTAATGTAGGGTGGGTTTTTTTTTCTAAAAATAAACTCATCCACTTCCCTTATTTCCCAACTGTCACACAGAGACACTTTTAGCATCTGTTGGTATTAAGTAGCTATAAATAGGGATATCTGGGGAACAAAACACAGAAAGACTTTTTTCCCCTCCTCCTTTCAAATAGATGGGAAGAAGAAGCATATTTGAAGGAAAAGAGTAAAGGAGGGAGTGGTGAATACGTATGTGTACATTTTCTACTAAATACAGATAGCAAGTAATCAGTTAGAGATACATTGTACTGTACTTTAAAACAAAAAGTGATTCCTACCAAACTCCAGCAGTCTCAACAGATATTTGGATCCCACCAAGCATTTTGAATGGGTATTTATTGGAAAAAAAACATGCACAAACTAAGAAATTTTAAGTGTTCTCCTGCCTACCTTCAGCTTCAGCATTCTGTGTGGATTAGGCAGTTGTACATGGACAGCATATTTCCATGAGGCTTTTGCTGATTAGATGGTCAACAGTAGCATTCACACAGCTAGCTCTCTCCTACTGCAGTCCAAAGAGTATTCTCCACCGTGATGACAACTTGCTCTGCAATAAAGTCTGCTTCATGGCAAGGTATCTCATCACTGTGAGAAATGATCCCTATACGTAACAGGACATTTCCATTGGAGTGCTATGGAAAATACAGTGGAAGTCAATCAAAAGCATCCAGATTTACGGGATTAGCAGGGACAAGGAGAGAATCACAGTCTCATTTTCAGTGGCTCCTTTCAGCTTATGCAATCGGTCATTTCTTGCCTGGGTTTTGTTGTTTCCCAGATACTACCTTGTACTTCTTTGCCAATGACTGCAAAAATGCAGGGATTTGTGGAGTGGTGGTGAACATCTTCACAAGGGACACTAGCTTTGCATATCAACAGCTGCACAGCTAAGGATATTCTTAGTGCCATGATCAGAAGCAACCGTCCCACAGGCAGCTGCAGCACTTGAAGGAGGAGGATGCTGAGTAACCATTTGCCATTGACTTGTCTTCCTTGGTGCAGTACTTCTTCCATGTTTAGTTAAGTAGGGAGAGTTACAGGCTGGAAGTGTCACATAACCTTGTAAACCATGAGCTACTTTCTCCCCCTTCACTTTCACTCTCTGTTTCCACTGGCTCAGTTAAAAAGAAATTGTCATCTTGCTCAGTTTTCTAAAAGTTTCTTCTTCTAGTCTTCTTTCTCCTAGTCTGAAGAAAGGGTCTTTATTAGACCTTGGTTTCGATCCTGGAAAAGTTTAATTTAATTTCAAGAATTTTTAAACTGAGACAAAATGCTAAAGAAAGGTGCAATTGAAAGACTAAAAAGTATTACAGTTCTAGAACAAGACTCCAAACTGTTTCTGTCCAGTGAACAGAAAAATGGAGAGAATCTCACCAAGGGTTCACCAGCAGTACACAGATTTTCAAAAGAAGAGTCATAAGTGACATGGTCAGAGAGCTGCCTTAAGCTACTCCTTGTAAGAGAAAAACTGATTTTATTATCTTAAGACTCTACTTTATTAAAACTTGGTTGTGATATTTTCTTTATATTTTGCATTGTTTTTCAGGAAATATCTTTTGACTATGGTTGTGAATATAAAATTAATATTTCATGATATATTATGGAGTATTATGATTTTTAATAAAACTTGAAGCTTATTTATGCAAGGGAAATATGCTTTCATATTGTGGGATGTGTGCTCCTCTGGAAGTTTTTAATAAAATATTACTAAAACCATACAGGTCACATTTCAGCAAAACTAGTACTTTATATAAAAGTGCAAATAAGATCTCATTACTGTAGATAGTTTGCAGAAGTGCAGGCAGGTGAAATGGCAAGATGAGAAGAACACGCTAGCCAAGATTTAAAAAATATATTTATCACTTAGAAATGTAAGTGCTCGCACCTTTGCCCTATAGTTTAAAGTCATATACAACTGTGCACTTACTGTGTATCTGCTTTTCTGGCATCTTCTGCATTGGACCCCACTTTGGTCTGTGCATTCAGACCTGCTCTTCTCTTTACCTTACCCTGTGGTCTGTGGAGGAAGAGAATTGTGAACCACTGAGACCAGTAGGCAGAGTTATGAGATTTTGGTGCAGGAAACAACTTCCAGATTGTGACAAGCTTGTGCCTTATCAGCTCCTGCCTGTGTCAGGCTGAGGCCCTGCTTAGTCTGCTGCTTAGCTGAGAGTTGCTGTATAATCCTGGCCACCTTAGTCCATCAGGAGTTCTCTAAACAAGCCCTCCTTTCCTGTCTGACCCTTCAAAGAGATGGATAAAGACCCTCTCCCCACGGGCTATGCTTGGTTCAAAGCCCATGGGATAACAGAAAAGCAGCAAACAACTATTTTTTTCTTACTTCCTATGGAATTGAACACAAAATATTTTCCCTATAGTTTGGAGATGCTAGTGTCCATAGACTTCCCAGTATTAGAAGATCATGGAGAAAGTTACTTCTATGATGGGTGTCCAGTTTTTTTGCTGTGATTGCTAATTAAGAGGGTCCAACATTTTGAAACTTGCAGGGCTAGACAGTGGCTAGATTTTCTGGACAAAAACTGAGCAACAAGACAGAAGGGCATGAACTACCAGAGGAGAATATGATCTAGGGCATTATAAAGATTATTGGAACATGACAGAAGAGCAATTGTAGTGATAAAGCATGCACTGAAGAGGATGTGCTGCTTTGGAAACAGAGAAACGGAAGTTAAAGCCGCAGGTTAACACATACATTTATAGGTGGGCTATTAAGAGTTAGGAAGGAAAACACAATAAAACTGAGCTGGCTAAAATAAAAAGCATCAAATTATTTTTTAGAGCAGGCCTAGTAAAAACATGTCTGGTACAAATTCCTGTGTCAAATTTGGAAATTAATAGAGATTTCTCTAAAGCTGTAGAGGAATAAATACTGATGCGAGTAGGTTTCTGAGAAGCAGACTGGAGAATAAGTTCTGCTGACAGTGGTAGAGCCTAGATACTCCTCAGTGTTACAGGTGATACGATTTTGAGGTTTTTTTCCTTTCTTTTATCGAATAGTAGCTGAACTGAAAAATTGTGATGTTATTTTAGACAGGCTGGTGGGAGAAGACTAGGTCACAGAAAATATTTATGGCTTGATTCAGTTTAAATTGAAGTCAATTTAATGTGAGTCAGATCAAATTAAAGGTAAAGACAAATTTGAATAAATCTCTGAGTAAAGTTCCATATTTCAAAAGAGTGAACTCAGAAATACTTAAGGGAATAGCTAGTAAAGACAGCTGTACTGGGGAGCTGGATATGGAAAGGTTTGGATTTTTTTAAACCAGAAACACTAAAAATTTCAGTACACTGTGTGACCAGTATGAAAGAGCTCTAGACTAGGTATACGAATAACCTTAAAATCGTATTAGCAGCTAGCCAAGACTGGTCTAAATAACATATTAGCCCTGTTTCACACAATTTGCCCGAGGTACAAGCTGAACTCAAACAAAAGTCTTTCTCAAAATGGGATTACCTACAGAGCATAATACAAGTCTGTCTGGTGTTATTTCTAGAGGTGCTTGAAAACTCTTGTAAATATCAAATGCTATACAGTTACAGAAGGCCTCAGCGGTAATCATCTAATACTAACAACCTCATTAAATGTTCAAGCTCTATGACTAGCAGAGGTCATCAAGTTTTGCACCAGTTTAGATGTTTAGCATCCATTTGAGTAATGAACTATTAATAAATTTAAATGCTGGCATACACAAGTCATAAAAATTGACAGGAAAAATAAAAGAAAAATGCGGAGTCAATACAATATAATTTTACAGTAAAATATAATTTTACTGGGTCAATTCAAAGAAATTATTGTTATACGGCATTGTGAGGAAGCATTATAGCATCAGAACATCAAATTTCTGGTTTTTGTATTGTTATGGACCTATTCTATTGCTTCTGGCATAATTTATCCCTTTGTTGCACCTTATTTTCCCTTTCTGGATGAAAGATGTGATGCTATGATTTTTCACATAGGATCAGAAGAAACTGAAAAAATAACTGTGAGAACTAGAATATCATGCTTTGAATGAAACCGAGATCTTTGTAACTTAAGAAAACACAGTTTCCCATTGTGTGTCTTCAGATGTGTATGTCTGTAATGTGTATGTATGTGTATGTATGTTTACACATGTAAATATTCATGCCCTGTAAAAATGATGGAGGTTTTGGAACGTCCCAGAAAGCAGTATTGCAAAATGGCTCATATGGATCCCTGAGGAGTCCACAGAGTTCTGTTGTGCCTGCTGTCATGGTCCACATATACAGAATAACAGACATGAAAGACTATTGCAGTAATTTAACATAACTTTCTGCATCACAGTGGCCACAGAGGTTCCTGCTTCACGTCCCCCGATTTCTGGCTGTGGTATAGTATGTCCATTACAGAGTTATTCAGTAATAATTCAGTGTTCCTTATATCTTGAGTTAAGATTTCCAATGGATAGTCATGAGGGTCATTATGAAAACAATCAAAAAAATTTTTTTTCTACGTTTCTAATATGTGTAAGTTGAATTTCCAATTTTAGATACCGTATATTATTTTATGTCTTTCTACTATAGGTAGAAAGATTAAAAAATTCTCATGTAATAACTCATTTGCAGTGGCTGTATAATGGGCTGAGTAAGTGAAGATCAAACTCAGCCTGCTACATGAAATAATTTTAAAAATCATTAAAAGATAAAACCAGAAAGGTGGAATTGGCAGACATGTTCTGTGTGTTTTGATCATGCACAGAAGCATAGGTACAGACTGGAAAGTTACATCTTAATAGGTTTTTTACTAAGGAAAACAGCCTTTAGGCTTTCATCATAAATAGCTTCTTGAAAATATAAGGCATTTGTTGTTTTGTCTATTTTCTCTCTTCACTTTATCCACATTTTCTGAGTATGGATACTAGAATTTGTTGCAGAGCTTTGGTGCTAGTCTTACTAACAGAGGAAAAGCTGAAGCCATACTGCTTAAGTTTCATCATTTCATTCTACTTGACTAACTCTGAATGCTTCACCCTCTTATAAAATCCATTTAAAAAATTATATCAATACAGTAAATGAAGTCCAAAATGCTAGAAGATGCCTTTTTTTCTTTTTCCTCTTTTTCAAGGTTATAAAAATAGATGTTCAAAACCTGCATTGATGGCTCTGGCTTATATATACATTCTTGTAACTATAACCAGCTGCTTGACTAAAATTGACACTGATTTATTAATTTAACAGATCAGAGGAAGGTCAGTAGTAACTTGTCCTCTTCCTCTTTAGTATTATCTTCAAGTTTACAGTCAGATCTCACAGAGATTTTCACTACATTAACTATACATTATGGTCTTGGTCAGAAATCCATTTGAGTCTGCTAGAGATTTTTCACTTATTACTGTTGGATCAGGCTGAGCTGGACTTTGCAGAGATGTCATTTGGCATCTGTCCATACCACAAGGCATACTGTGCTGTATCCTTTGAAAGTATTCTAAATGTTTCTTGAACACATGAATGTCTA
Organism: Elanus axillaris; assembly: GCA_026212715.1. Classification (NCBI taxonomy): domain Eukaryota; kingdom Metazoa; phylum Chordata; class Aves; order Accipitriformes; family Accipitridae; genus Elanus; species Elanus axillaris. The sequence continues at coordinate 6,439,220 of JANZLQ010000009.1, read as the reverse complement.
AATCCACAGAATTTATCTAAGATACAGCATTCTTGGAAATGTTTTGTGGATGGAAATACTAGAAACATTTTCCAAATTAAAAGTTCTGTATCTGTAGATTCCACAAAAAGAATACATGAAGCCCCTCCTTGTATTAAAATATGAACTCTTTCCTAACATTTAAACACTCAGCCATGAAATCAGCTAACTGCAGTGTCATGGTATAGACCCTGCCAGCAACAAAGCACCACAAGACCGCTCACTCACTCCTCCCCTCCTCTGGTGGGATAAGGAGGAGAAAACAGTGGGTCAAGACAAGAACTAGGAGGGATCACTCACCACTTATGGTCACAGGCAAAAGACAGGCTCAACTTGGGGAAGAAACAAAATAAAGTTAATTTATTACCAATTAAATCAAAGCAAGGATAATGAGAAGTAAAATCAAACCTTAGAACACCTTCCCCCCACCCCTCCCTCCTTCCCAGCCCAACTCCACTCCCGGTTCTCTCTCCCTCC
>JANZLQ010000009.1:6417348-6438180 GCA_026212715.1 Elanus axillaris | reverse complement strand
AGGCGGGTCTGACTCGGGGCCGGGGAAGCTTCCAGAAGCTTCTCACAGGAGCCGGCCCCGCGGCCTCTCCCCTGCTATGAAAACCCTGCCACACAAACCCAAAACATGCAGCTAAATACATTTTTATCATGTGTTGAACAACAAAATTCCAAAAGGAAAGGGCACAGCCAATCAGTAACATGACCAGACATACACCTGCTACCGGATGACAGAAAAATGCCTTGTGATCTCCTTATGAGTGTGTCAGTTCCAAACAATTAATGGGAGAAGGGCTGTAGAACCTTTGGGAAAAAAAGTGTCAAGTAGCTTGGCTCCCAGAACAATTAACTTATTCCATGATTTCCTCTTGAACCATAAAAGGTGATCTAAGAAAAAAAGATAGCATGTTGGCTGAGACAAAGTGAATAGTTGCAAAATAGATTTGTTTCAGAAGCACCAGGTTTGGCAGTCCTCTACTTACAATCAACTAGAACATCTATACTATATTGAACAATATTAGACATAATGATTTCTGTGTTTGTGGACCTGAATATATGCAACTGAAGCAACCTGTGGCAAGTGTCTAGTGAATGTCACTTCTTCCCAGAAACTAACAGTAACAATACTGACACACAAATGGGTCCTAGACAGAGATAGAAAAAGAGAAAGAGAGAGACAGAACACAAATATGACATACATTCTTTTTGCAATATCTTGCACATAACAGCAACAGCACCTCAGGTGCATACCACATAAAAGAGTGGTAATCCCTCTATGTGTATTTCTTTTGAATTCATATTCATTTTTCAAATCAGTTCAAAACTTTTTGGCTCATCCTCAAATATAATGAAAATCAGGACCTTAAACATTGGTACTACAGCTATAACTATTCAACAGGTGAGGACACCTTGACTTGGATTTTTTCTCAATGTATGACTCTCATCTGCACACCTGTAGCATCATCACTGACAATTTGCTGATATATTGAGAGAACAGATTTCAAGAATACTTCCTGCTAAAGCAGCAAACACTTAAAAACAGTCACTGGATGTGCACCACTAGCATGCCATATTAGCATGCCATGATCTTGACAGATTTTCATGACTCCTTTTGGTTTGTGTGTTGGTACAACTACAACTGATAAATCTATAAATGTGACCAGTTCAAAGACTCATTATTCTATGCACAAAGTCAGTATAGTTCTCCATTGGTATGTTACAGTGACGGTGAAGCTCTGTCTTTCATGAGAATTGGTTTGACTGTTGGATCCAGGTGAAATAACACTGATCATTTCTTATAAGCTCCCAGTTTTTCAGGAGACACTTGAAAGAACTCACTGACAATGTCTCTTAGTTACTCTTCACTGATGACAGATGCCAAAGAACTGATTCCTAACAGCATAAATGAGTTGATAGGATAATCTACACTGGGAATGATAGCTAGAGGTCATTTAGTCCAGCTCTCGCTCAAAGCAGAGTGACCTCCAGGTTGACATCATACTCACCAGGATTCTGTCCAATCCAGTTTTGATTGATCATCTTCAGAAATGAAGACTGATACTTTATTAGCCTATTTTAATATCTCCTGAAGACTGATATACCAGTAAGAATCAATCTTTCTGAGAAGAATACACAGAAAGTGTTCACCTCATATTTATGCTGGTGTTCATGTCCATACCACTGTCACTGGAGCAGACTTGACAATTTATGAAAATGAGGCAATGGAATGTGTCTCTTCAGAGGAGACCTCAGTTAACTTCCATTTCATTCTCATGTGCACTTATTACCATTGTAATGAGTGTTTCAGAGATCTTCAAGTCTCCTTGGATGTGATAACACTTCTTTACTCATTGTCAAAGCAAGTACTGATGCCCACAAATGAGAATCTTTGACATAATATCCTTCATACTGTCAACCTTTGATGACCACACCGAAGCACTGCAGTTTTTCTTTTTGCAGAAATAACATTCATCATCTTTGAATCTCAATATGGACCACTATATGGTCTGACTAGAAAATTTGTACAACTGATGTTGTCTGTTAATGTTGTTGTGGTTGAGTTCCTGATTGTATTGACAACAACCATCTTCCGAATCATGAAAACTAGCATTTAGATTAATTGCTGTAGTAAGACTTCTCTAAGAGTGTAGGGATTCTGATTCAGTGGCTAAAGCCTTTTCATAAACAATTACAAATGATAGATTTGGTTCAAGAAAAAAGATGGTGCTGAACTCCAAAGACAAGACAATTATATAACTTGTCATTGAGAAAATCGCCAGTTACAATGTTTAATGATGCAGAGCAACTGAGCAATATAAGCAGCTATGTCCTTATCAGATTGTAAATTTCACCTGTGAAATTGAAATCTCTAGACAGTGATGGATAGGGCAGACATGAAATGCATCTTCGGCAAGGCTATGACTTCATCATATGGCCTTTACTTACAGTACCTGATTTGCCTATCATACTAAGGATTATCTTGCTCTCAGAGTAAGCAGACAACAGCCTGTTCAGGAGTTTTTCTATTGCTTGCTTTAAGATAATGTGATAGTCTTCCTGAATAAGAATTTCTAATGCAGGTTGACTAATATCAGGCTATTGCAGGACTGCCATCTTGGATAGCAAGCAGGCAGGCACATTCATTTAGATTCTGCAGTGGCAATTCTTTTGTCTCAGGTAGGTAAACTCACACTCAAGATCGTTCCCTACTGCTCCTAGGAGTGGCTCCAGAAGTTCTACTGTTGCTTGTCATCAGCAGCATGTATACCTTGTCACCAGAAATTTGAGGGCATATGTACTGTCGTAGTTCAACCCCAGCCAGCAACTAAGCACCAGGCAGCTGCTCACTCACTCCCCCACCCACCCCACCCAGTGGGATGGAGGAGAAAATCAGGAAAAGAAGTAAAACCCGTGGGCTGAGATCAGAGTGGTTTAATAGAACAGAAAAGAAAAAACTAATAATGATTATGATGGCACTAATAAAATAACAACAGTACTAATAAAAGGACTGGAATGTACAAATGGTGCACAGTGCAATTGCTCACCCCCTGCCGATTGACACCCAGTCAGTCCCCAGCCCCACTCCCCCCAGTTTCCATACTGGCCGTGACGTCCCGTGGTCTGGAATACCCCGCTGGCCAGTTGGGGTCACTGCCCCGGCTGTGTCCTGTGCCGGCTCCTTGTGTCCCTCCAGCCTTCTCGCTGGCTGGGTAGGAGAAGCTGGAAAATCCTTGGCTTTAGACTAAACGTCACTTAGCAGCAACTGAAAACATCTGTGTGTTATCAACATTCTTCTCATACTGAACCCAAAATGCAGCACCCTACCAGCTACTAGGAAGACAATTAACTCTATCCCAGCTGAAACCAGGACAGTATGAAGCACAATTGCTGGGGTCTTGAGTGCACTAAGAGGCCTTAGGGGCCCTGACCAGCCTTATTTGGGGCTTCCACCCCCACCTGCCACCAGTGGACCCAGGAGCCCCATTTCAGCTTAACTCTTGGCCTTCAGTCCTAGTCTAAGCTGTGTCACAGGAGCGCCTGTTCTCTGCCCAGCCACATTCACGTTTGTGCCTGGAGATAGATGGAGTTGATCTGGACCCTCATCTACAGACTGACTTCCTGGCTTGACCTTGGACCTGCCTCATCACTATGGACCTGCCTTTGGTCACTGGGCTGTGGCTGACCCAGATTATGACTGCTGGATCTGATCCTGACCCTGACCTGCAGACTGGCTTCCTGGCTTGACCTTGGACCTGCCTCATTACCACAAACTTCCCGATGATCTGGACTCTTGATTGAGCCTGGCTGCCATCTCTGGGACTGCCGTGGCTCCTTATCAGTGAGGTTATCCTGCCCAGCCTGCATTGTGTCCACCCTCAACTCCAAGCTGGGTGTCTGTTAGGGAGCAGCCCTGCTCTCGCTGTTCCCTGACACAGCAAAAGCAGGCTGCTTCACAAAGAAAGGTGAGCCAGGAGACAAGTCTGCCAATGAGGCTGGCAGGAGCAGTGTCTTCACTAACATGGTACCTGAGTAAAAAAGCAGAGCAGGTCCAGAGAAAACAACCTGAACTGTCCAACAGTAACAAGGATCAGCCAAAAGTCCAGTGACGGCCAGATAATACTGTAGCAACAAGCAGTTCCTAGGTCAAGCCAGGAAATCAAGTCAGCAGGACAGGGTCTGGCCCAGGTCCTGGTACCTGGCAAGGTCCAGGCTTACCCAGTGTCATACGACCGTGACCAGGGGGAAGGACTTGAGCTTAAATGCAGCTTCCAAGTGAAGGGGGGAGGCTCCAGCTGAGGCCTTTCACCTCTCTTCCTTACATATCTCCTCTTACGCAAGTCTGATCTAAGCTGACAGGGTGGCACAGCGTTGTTCTTCTACACAGATAGCCAAACCCCATGGCAGCTATAAGACGTTGCAGAAGCAGTAGGTGCACTCGAGCCCTGACAACAATTCACATGACTGAAGCAACCAGCAGAAGGCAGTTGTTATTTTGTTGTCAGCAGAATGAACGGTAACAACCAACAAGATCTGGAAGAAAAGACAGAGGAATAAAAGAAGGCATGACTGATTTAACAAGAACAGCGAATAATACCCTGCGTTGGATCTTATACTGTCTAGATCCGTGACATGACCTCTTTTGGGAATACTTAACTATTTTCAATTAAGAAAACTTATGAAAAGCAAGGTTTCTGTTTGTGGAGTCTTTGAAGTCTCAAGGTTTGGTTTTATTTTCCGTTGAAATAAAAAAAAAAAAAAAAGATAACACTGTTTCAAAATAACACTTTTGGAATGAAAATCTGAAGGTTCTCCATATATTTTCTCCTTGTCTCTCTTCTTGGGTGCTCTAAAACACTGAATGTCAAAATGACTCATGACAAAACTTCATGGGTTGTGGAATATATCTGAAAAATGTTTCTGTTGTAAGGAAACAATCCATTTTTTAGTAGAATGTCTTTCTTTGAGAAAGCCCTTACTACCTCTAACACTGGGTCAATTATTTGTGTGTGTGTGGTATGTTTGTAATTACAAAAATCTGTGACTATTTTTAAAGATCTATTGAGTTCAGTACAACCATCTATACAGTACAAACCAAAACCCACTATCAATTAATTTCTGCATCAAGCCCATCACTTCCATATGAGTTATGGCAGACATTTTTAATCTATGCAGGTAATCAGTTGTGATTTAAAACCTTCAAGAGGATCCTCCACTTTCCTAGATAAAACTTTTCTGTGATTTACTATGCTTATTTTTACAGTTTTGTTAGGTATGTCTGTGTTCCCTTAGTCTGAATGTAGCTGGTGTGAACTTCCAACCACTGGATTTTATTATGGCTTTTTTTTGGCAAAGGAACAAGTACTATAATTTCTTTTTTTTTTTTTCCTTCTGTGGGCACCTGTAGGTGGTGGTCAAATCACCTTTTAATCTTTTGGATAAACTAAACAGATCAAGCTTCTTTAGTGTCTCAGTATAAAATGAACAATGCTGCTGTTGATTGTGGAGATTTAAGTTTCTTGCTCTGAGAAATTTATAAATTAAATAGGTAGTAATCACAATATAATGAACAGTTACAGCTGCTCAGAAGGTCAGAGGAAAGTGGTGCAAAAGTACTGGAAAGGAAGAAGTGCCTAAGGAAAGCATTATTTTCAAACAATTTAGTTCTGAGCCTCTGATTTGGTTTCACATTTTTCTAAGAGTATTTTCATGTTGTGATAAAGTTCTGTGTCTTATCTCCCTTTTCATTTTGGTATTAATCAGGTTTGGGGAAAGGAAGAAACAGTGACATAGAAAAAGGAAAAAGAGGTGAATTCAGTGGAAGGTTTTGAAGGATGTGTATTTCTTTTTCTTCATATATCTTTTATAACTTTCACAACCATTCCTGAGATTGTGTATAATTCAGCATACCATTTTCTGTAGGAAGAACACAGTTTATTCCAGGCCATATTAGATTGTCTGATACATCTAATGCCAGAAAGCACGCATGAGCAGTGACCAGTTATAAATATTTTAAAAGAAAGTGCAAAAAATTCACAGCTGGAAGAGATGACTGTGGCATAAAACAGCCTCAACAGAGGAGATACAGCTCTATGCCAAACCAAGGCCTCATAAATGCTTCTCAGGAAGAGCTGAATTCTGAATAGGAAATTTGAGGCATCTTGAAAGGAACGTATTTCAGGACAGTTGCTGAGAACTGGCCCCACTTTAAGCAATGAATATAAACCATCTAAAATAGCTAATCAATCCTGAACAACTTGACCTGTACTTTGTAACTGTAATTGTCTGAATAACTGAAATGTGGGCATGCTTCTTAGATATTCATCCTCCTCATGCTTCTTAAAACACATTTATAAAATGACATTTAGTAGAGTTGGCCTTCTAAGATCACAGAGAGCCATTAGTTACAATTAAATAAAGGATACCATGAATGACTTCACTGATTTGTCACCAAGGCAGTTTTCAGGACAGGATATAATGACAGGTTACTGTTTTAAATTGTGATTCCTGCAAAAATGAGTTTTTTCAGGAAAATCAGATCAAAAATACAAAAAAGAAGTCTGATTAAATACCTTAATTTACTGGTTGTATCCTTCAGCAGGATGAAGGCACTTAATATGTCCTCTTACATTCTTGCCTAACTAAATTACCTTCAGGTTTTTATATTATAGCAAGAAATAACTTCATTTTAGTTCAGGCTAGTGTTTGGTTTGTTTCTTCACTGATTTTTTTAAATGCTGTTGGAATTTTTTTAGATCTCTGTGAGAAGACCCACACAAAAGATGATGTAATTTTTTTCCCTCTCCTAAACTTTCAGAGGTGCCTCAAAATACTGCCAAAGAAGAAGACTACTGATTTTGCTGAAAAGGGGCAGTATATGTGTGTCCTTTTTTGGCTAAACAAGTATTGAGTAGTTTGAGGTATACATGAAGCTTTTTTTTTTAGACACTTACCTAAGACAACTGAAAATTTTAAGAAAACAAATCACTGCTTCTGGCAAATAAATTGATGGTACTGAAGTAAAAAACACCTTCAGAAGGTGTTTATACTTTTTCTATTACAATACTATTTCAACACTACATGAATCTCCAGGGAGAACTGGTATTAGCCCCATTTTATAGACAGGACAAAATGACAGCCAAGAGAGTTGGAGTCATCTGCAAGAAGCTCACATTCTAGACAACTCCCTGAGTATGGTTTCTAATTAGCTAAGTCATTTTTCCTTGCCTAGTATTTTATTTTATTCCCTTTGACTGGCTCTTTAGAGATGCATAGCCTTTTCCCTTGCCTAAAATCAGAGATTAAGATTAAATTTGGCATTTCTGAATTTGATCTTAAGTGACATAATACAAACATTTGGAATTTAATTTTCCAGCATGAATTCCTAAGTACAGGGTGAGTCTTACTCTTATGGAACCTGCTGATCAGTATTGTTTGGATAATATAAATTCAAACTCAAAAAGTGGGAACCACGTGACTTAAGTCTTGTACTCGTTAATTTCCTTCTAATGTTAATTCTGTTGGTGGAAACAAACTTTGCTCTTTTACCTGTAGAAATAGCTGCTGTTCAAGAGTGGATGCATCTGATTTTTTCAGAGGCATATTTAATAAATCTCCTTTACAGATTTTCAAAAGGAAAGAAGCTATTATTTGGCCCCAATTTTTTTTTATGTCTCCCTTACTATCAGCTAAAGAAATCTATGACAGCACATTTTAGCAAAGTTTATGTTGCTCTTCTCTTTTTCTAGAGGAGTATGCGCATTGTATGCCATCGTCTCAATGTGAAACTGAACTGTGTCTTCATTTGCTTCTGGGACTGAAGCAGAAGCGAGTATTTCTATCATCTTCATAAGACTCAAGCTGGCTGTGCAGTGAGAAATGTCTGCCCCAAGGGAGAGTAGCTTAGTGAGTTGATTGAAAAATTGGAGAAACTGAGGTATTTTCAGGAGGGAAATGATAAGTCTGCTTTAAGGGGTCATTTGGGGTTGTGAACATTAGTTAAATAGTAAGTACAATAATTGACACCCATTTATCCAAGCTGTGATTGTATTGGGCGCCTTCCAGAAGACATTGTATTTGAGGAGTTCGTTATCTTGAGCAAGCCATGTCTGCTCTACTGGGCTTTGTGCTCCAGGTCTGAGCAGGCCGTATCTTAGCATGAGTAGCTGCTGCAAGGGAATCTGCTGGAGTGCCCCACGCTGGCTTGCGCTTGCATGCTAGTGGGTGTTCTGACAGACATAGCATTCCAGCCTGTTATCAGAAGTATGTGGTTTTGATTTTTACACAAAATGAAAGGCACTATGGCATGCGACAGAGGAGGAACCTCTGCAGGAACAGGATCTGTGCAGTTCACAGTGGGAGAATCCATCTGGTGTCAGTCTGATGCTACATGAGGAAGCACTGTTTCCAGCATCTGAAGGTCTGTAAGATTTACTTGCTATCTCTATTCCTCTTTTTATTCCATCTCACTAAACTAGGTATTTTATTACACCATTTGTTCTGGTGCTTTTCTTACTGAGATCCAGAAAGAGTGCTGCACCATCTCTGTCTCTCCCCCACCACTTCTGCACCCTGGTGCAGAACAATGCTGAAGTTGATGGGATCCCGCACCTTGAATAATATAGACCCTGAAAAGGTTTGTCAGGGAGTAACAGATCAGTGAGAAAGAACTGGTAAGAGATCCTGAGCCAGCCCAGGGCCTAGGCTGGAGGGAAAGACACCATACATTTTTTTTTTTTTTTGAGGAACTGTGGTGGGACAGGTATTAACAAGGAGACAGGAATCTGTAAAGTACCTTTCTTTAGAGACATTCCAGAATTGCCTAGGTGAGGTAAGAAAGAAGTCAGAGATAGCAGAGGCAGCAGAGACTGCAGTTGGGCAACCTTGGTAACAGATAGGATCAGCAGAGCTGCTTGAGGGTAGAGAGGGCGGCAGAAAGAAGCTGTGGCAAGTGGGGGGAAGTTAGTGCTCAGTTTAGGGAAAGGGACAGTAAGGGGGCTGTTCAGGTGAGAACAAATTCTAAGATTTGGCATTCATTGAGCATTAATGTTAATGCTTTATCTATGGAATAGTGTTATTTGCACCCTAGTAAATACGATTTTTGGCATTACTAACGGAAGGCTGTTTCTGCTGACTGACAGTGTAGGGTTCAGGATTTCTCAGGGCTTGCCTTTGCCTAAGCAGGTAATACCTTGGTCAGCAATTGCCAGTGGCTAAGTGACTACTGCCCAGCTAGTTGTGAGCTTAATTTCTGAGAGTCTTGCATATAATAAAGGTCTGAAAAACACATGTCACTGTGTAGCAAAACCAACTCTGTACGTTAACTGTGGCTGCAGGGAAGCCACTATGTGACTTTCTAAGTTCAGTTGGGAACCAGTGAAAAGAAAAAGTGCAAAACCAGACTGTGTTAAGAAAATATTCCAAAGAGCTACTCCTTCTAAAGGTACACAGAGATGAATACAGTGCATCTGATGGTTATTGGGCTGATCAAAGTCCTCTTTATCCAGGCTAGAATTTGCTGCTCTTTACCTCTTATGTCCTACTTAAGGCTCTTGGGGGCATACAAGGAATAAGTGCCATAGAAGCCTTGTACTGGCTTTCTGCAAAAGGATAATTTTTAATAATAACATTGAAATATGTCCTTCCTGAGCTTAGTTCATCCTACTTGCATCCCTCCTTGTCACTGTATCCTTCAATCTCCTTCATGAAAGTGTCCTATGTCTCTAGCACACATTTATGTTATTTGCTTCAATGACCTTACTTGACAACTTACTCCAAGTGTTTACTGCTCTTTGAACAAAGTAGTTCTGCCTGAATTCAGGTGCAGTTAAGCGATAATAGTATTGCTGCTCTGTTTTATGAGGCAATAAGCTGGTTCAGCTGAGTAGTTTATCCCAACAAGGGAACCAGAATATTGCAAAGTAAAACACTCACATAGCTCTTTGGCTGCAAAATATGTTTCTAACCAAACACTTTAAACAAGAAGCAGCTTATTCAAGGCTACTTCACAATTTACAAGTACTTCTCTGTTGTCCTTCTTCTTAGGCAGCCAGTCGCCTAACAAACAGCATGTGTCATTGAGCTTTTTGCTTCATCGGAACTGCCCAGTCTGCAGCGTTGATTGGGCCAGTGTATCTGCATCCCCCTGATGCACTTTACTAGGTCAAAACCTCACTAAAAGAGCTCAGAATATTGCTCCTACTGTCTTCTTGCTCTGAAGGAGGGGAGAAAGGTCTCTGACAATTCATGGTAAGGGAGGGATCCAGATATTAAAATTCCAATTGTGAAAAGGGGGAGAGGAAGTTCCTTCCATGCCTCTTCACTCCATACCTATGTAAAAACCTAAAAGTAGCACAGGATGAAGGTGAAACCAAATAGGAACTATATCTCTGTTAGACCTTTTTAACTGGTGTCTGATACTGATATTCTATTCAGTACCTATAAGGAACCAAAACCTGTCCAATTATTTGTGGAATAACCACGTTGCTTAATCACAAGTGAAAATCTGTCACCTTAACATGTCAATAGGAGGCAGAGATGCCTTTCAGCTTTTGTTTCAGAAGTCAGGTAGCTTGCACATTTTTTTTAATCCCAAGCCATGGTGGGTATGGATGTCCTCATTGTATTTGAAAATAAGCGACAAGGTGGTTTGAGTTTCAATGTATAAAGTAACTTTGCTGAATCTAACTATGAAACTTTTACTAAAACATACAGATGAAGTTTTTTAGCTCACCGTGCAAAAGGCTCTAACATGACTATTTCAAATGAAATCAGCATTGTGATTGTATCAGGATATTTGCAAGCACAAAATGGAAATCATAAAGCACTTACTTAATGAAATCTGAATTCATACAGTTTTTAACTTCACTTTTTTAACTTAACAAGAAGCTTCAGTCAAACCTTTGTCCTACTAGAACCAACAAAGGTTTCACCTTATATTCCTAGAAACCAATAACTATAATAATATTTTTTGTCTGGTTTTGCTCAGATGGAAATTCTGATAAATCTAGTCAACACCAGTGAGTATTTAATTAAAGTGACAGGAAATAAAAATCAATGAAGGAAATAACTCTGCTCACATGTCCCCTCTCTGTCATTTTTATTTAAAACCCCAATTAAATTAATGATTGTTATATTGATTACTAACTTTTGAAATGTCATATTAGCCATTTCAGTTCACACAGTGTATTTAATCAGAAAAAACTTTAACTGTTGCAAGAAGCAACAGAGAATAAATTAGAAGATGAATCGTCAGCTGCAGGATTTTGTGATATTTCATTATAAAATCCATAGTTTTACTAAACTAAGCTGGTAGCAAAGTTTATTATACATTCAAAATCTAACTTAGAATTTTTAACTGACCCTGAGATACCAAGTTTCCATTCTGAAGCCATGTAAAACACTGGCTTTTGGAAGACCTGCAGAGCTTATTTATTTGGGCACCACACTCTTCAGCTGTTTGAGCTGTTTGCTGAGCTTCACGTCTAAAGTTGCTGTGAGAACGGATGATGTAGACTGAATGGTTTCAATTAAAAATTAGGTTAAGATCAGTAGTCACTGTACATATTTATTTCTGTTGGAGAGCATAGACACAGCAAAAGCTAAAGAATGAAGTGGAATTAGAATTGTAAAAAGTGCAATAGCCCATGATAAGTTCATGTGCTTTGCTTACAGGAGGCAAGGCTTGGTTTTGACCAGACTGAGGACCCTGTAGGGCCTCTGTAGTCATTTGAAGCCTGAGAAGAAAAGGTAGCAAGCAAGAATCATCATGTCGCAAACCATGTGTGAAAGGGACACCACCTTTTTGTATCCTAAAGTTAGACAGCTTTTTATAAATACTATTTTTGCCATGATTGCATTATGTCAAACAGCCCTGATGAGTCCTGTTTATTGTATCATAATCATGAACTACTTTGAAGTTTGAAAGAATGCTGTATTCTGTTCAGGTTGATGTCAGTGGTAAACTGTTCAAAATGTTTCCCCTTATAACTCCAAGTAGCAACTTTGTTAATCCAAGTCCCAAAGCTTATTTTCAGAAGATCTAAAATTTTTGCAACATATCGGCCTCTTTGTCAAAGTCCTTAAGGTGGTGAGTGATCAGGGCTATTAAAATGAACTGCCTCTTTGCAGACTGGACTTTATTCTGAAGTGTCTAGGATAGAATAATTAGAATAATTATACAGATAAAATTCCCAGTGCTAATTGAAAGTTAAATTGCCTCTTTTAAAGAGAGAGAAACACTGAAGACAGGCTTATGGTCAACAAGACAAACCTTATCAAATTTAAATTTTTTTACTATTACTCTTTCAGTAGTAACATGAACTACATCCAGACTGTTAGGCATTGCTCTAGTCCGGTGAGAAAACAATAGAAACCTTAAGTGTCCCCAGGGTCAACAGTGGCTGGATAAGTTTGGCTTTTCTTTTCAATCATTGTGTGAAATTTCTAATTAAGGTTTACATTTTGACAGTTCTTCCCTTTTTAAGCATCTGCTTAGAAGAAGCCTATGAGATACAGCTGCAGAAAGAAGAGGGATCCAGGAAAGCTGGCTTTTTTTGAAGGATCCCAACATCCAAGCTTAAGAGTGGTCCATCCCCACATGCAGAAAACCCTGCCATGGCAGCAGGAGGCATGTGTAGATGATCAAGAAACTCCTAGCTAAACTCAAACATAAACTCAAACAGAAAGTGTATAAGAGCTGGAAGCTGGGACAGGTAACCCAGGAAAGCTATAGAAACACTGTCAGGGCATACAGGGATGGAGTTAGGAAAGTGAGAACCCATCTGAGGAGGAATGTGAAAGGCAACAGAAAGGCTTTACAAGTACTTCAACAGCAAAAGGAAGACTGGGGAAAATGTGGACCTGCTGCTGAATGGGGCAGGGGACGTGGTGACAAAGAACATGGAAAATGCTGAAGTACTTAATCCTTTCTTCACTTCACACGTTTACTTGGCAGGCTGGTCATCAGGAATCCCAGGTCCCTGGGACCTGTGGAAAAGTCTAGAGAAAGGGAGACTTAGCCTACATGGAGGGCGATCAGGTTAGGGAATACTTAAATTGGATATAACCAAGTCCATGGGGTGTCATCAGATATACCTGTGAGTGCTGAAGGAGCTGGTTGATGTCATTGTGAGGCCATTCTCTGTTATCTTGGGAAGGTCACGGCAATTTGGAGGGAGGTTCCTGAGGACTGGAAGAAAGCAAATCCCACTGCTGTCTTCAAGAGAACAATCTGTGGAACTACAAGCTGGTCAGCCTCCCCTTGATTGCGGGGAAGGTGATGCAGTAAATCCACCTGTAAACTTTTTCCAACCACATGAAAGTCAAGAGGGTGATTGGGACTAGTCAGCATTGTTTTACAGAGAGAAATCCTGCCTGACCAACCTGACAGCCTTCTACAGTGAGCTGACTGGCTTGGTGGATGAGGGGAGAGCAGGGGATATTGTTTACCTTGACTTTGCTAAGGCCAAAATATATATATATTGTATACCATAGAACTCACACAGACAAACTGAACTACAGATTAGGTAAATGCACAGTTCGGTTGGCTGAGAAATGATTTAACTTCCAGTCTGAAAGAATCAGTAGCACCAAGTACAGCTGGGGGCCAGTAGAGTATCCTGGGGTCAGTACTGACACCAGTACTGTTTAACATGGTCACTGATGGCCTGGGTGATGGGACAAAGTACGCACCCAGCAAGTTTGCCGATGATACAAAACTGAGAGGAGCGGCTGACGCGGCGGGCTGTTGTGCTGCTGTTCAGAAAGACCTCTACACTGCAGACTTGTGCTGACAGGAATCTCCCTAAGTTTAACAGAGAAATGCAGAGTCCTGCATCTGGGGAGGAGGAATAACCTAATGCAGCAGCACATGCTGGGGTCTTACCAGCTGGGAAGCAGCTTGGCAGAGAAGGACCTGCTGGTTCTGATGTACAACAAATTGAACATAAGCCAGCAATGCAGCCTTGTGCCAAAGCAGACCACCAGCACCCTGTGCTGTATCAGGAGGAGAAATGCCAGCAGGTTGAGGGAGGTGATCCTTTTGTTCTACTCATTACTGGAAAGGTCATATCTGGAGTGCCGGATCCAGGTCTGGATCCTTGGCAGGATGACCATTGTTTATCGAGGAATTAGTGGACCATGTAACAGTTAACCTGGGTATGCCCAGCCTTTGCTGGGCTGCACTGAGCTGCGTGTCCGGTGTAGCCTTCAGACATGTGTTGTGCTGCACGACAAATGCAGCCAGCTCATTGTAAGAAAGGATCTTGCCGTCAGCTCCTGCCTGGTTCCAGCAATTATGCCACCTGCGTGTACTTGCCTTTATCTAGGAGAGTAGCAAGAAGTTGTCATGTGAACATCCTTTCTGTTTGACACTGGAAATGATGAACAGCATTGTTCTCTTGTAAGAAAAAAATCTATAATATCTTGAATGACCAAGAGGGTAGAACCTCTTCTGTGGACGGGGGTCTGCGCAGTGTGCTGTGCGTGGATCAGAGGCCCATTTGGTGCTACACCACTGGGGGTTCCAGCATCTGAAGGGACATACAATTATCTGTACTAATCTTTCCTTATAGTGTTAGCTCTATATAAATAGTGTTTTAAAAGATGTCTTAAATAGCGTCAGTGCCTTTCTTACTGGGTTCATAAGGGACCAGCATCTACTGGTGCAAAACAGCTCCCCAGTGTAGGAAGGGTATGGGTATACTGGACTGAGCCTAGTGAAGGGCCACAGAGATGACTAAGGGCTTGGGGCATCTGTCCTACAACAAGAGACTGAGACAGCTGGGACTGTTTAGCCTTGAAGGTCTTACTGATATGTATGAATACCCTGTGGGAGGGAGTAAGGGGGAACCGGCATCTTCTCAGTTTTGCTCAGTCACAGGACGAGAGGCAGTGGGCATGAATTGAAATACAGGAATTGGCATTTAAACATCAAAAGAATCTTAGTTTGAGGGTGGTTGAGCACTGGAACACATTGCCCAGAGATGGTGGAGTCTCTGTCCTTGGAGGCAGCCAAAACCTCATTAAGTGTGATCCTAGACAATCTGCTGTAGCTGACCCTCTTTTGAGCAGGGCATTGGACTACACAATCTCCAGGGGTCCCTTCCAACCTCAGATTCTGCGAAGCAAAGATTTTGAGGACATGTTGATTTTTCAAGTGTCTAAAGCATACAGTTCATTTGTATCTATCTTTATAATGGTAAATATCTGGGGTTTATATTGATGCGAGCACCTCCTTTTTATTTTTGTCAACTATATTGATACATTCTGCTCTCCACATTTTAATTTCCCTATCCCATTTTTAAAGATATGTCAACAAGTAAGAAACACCTTTTAGCACTTGATCTGCAGCTCCATTAATATCAGGTTTATTTACTTACCTCTTTAAACATGACAAATATTCAGTAAAGGTACATACAGTGCTACTAAGTGATAAGAAATATACAATATTTACTTTTGTGTAATGACAATGTCTTTTATGAAGTGCTTACTGAAGCCTTTATCATTTCTTTCCAGATATTGTTCCTTTTTTCTGAGAAGAAAGATTTTTATCTGACATTAGAATCTGGGGGAACTCTGTATACTCAAAGCAATACTCCTTCATTAAAACATTGACTTAAAAACATTCATGGGGGATATTACAACTGTTCTTCAAACACCTAAAAGGACAGAAAAGTGGAAAATAAGAAATACAGATTTTTATGATGGAAATTCTTGTAAAGTAGCAAATCCATATGAAAGCAATGACTATAATAGAAAAGAAGCTGTTATGGTTAAGGAGCTTGAAATGGGTTATACGCTAAAGCTAGTAAAAGAATTTCTAAGACAAATATTCAGAAATTCCAGCCGAGGGAGGAGGGAGGTTTCTCTTTAAATATGATATTTAAGGCACAGCTGACAAAAGCACTTCTGCCATGTGACTGATTGTTGCTTGGAACTTGGAAGGGAAAGACACATGAATGAAAGACTGAGCTGACAGATTTATGAAAAGACCTTGAAAAAAATTTTTTGAGATTTTTGAAAAAGCTTGCTTTCTATTTATCTGAGTAGTATGAATACTAAGAATAATTTCCAAGGAGAAAATGTTTTTTTGTGCAAGAATTTACAATCTAGAAATTGTTTGGTTATACCCAGTTCTGCCAAAGGAAATATAGAATAAAGTAACAGGTAAACTTTAACATTAGTTATCACTTAACTGCATTTCAGTCTTAGGAAAAGTTTCACAAGGCAAAAGAGTTGATTCATGAAGAACTAATACTAGCAGTTCACAGACAAGATAATGTAATACTTACTTTCTCTCTGATTGATTTCTACCATCACTAATTAGTGTGTATGCATGTTTTTATGTTGGAGTACTTAATTTATCTAAGGTTAATGCAGAATCAGTCAATCCTACCTGTAAGCAATTTCATTGCTATTTTAATCCTAACACAGAACTCAGCAAGCTCAGAAATAAGTATGAAGATGTGCTTAATATAGAGCATTTCCTTGCATTTCTTCACTTGTGTGGTTTCTTAGAGCATTTCCACTGTCTCTCCTATAGCCCTGTGTCATCCCAGTAGACAATCAATCAGATACATGAGTAGGGGCAGGATTAAAGCTGCCCACAGTTTACTTGCCTGAATTGTTTCTTCATCACTATCACTTCAATGAATACAAAGGAACTGCTGGGAAAGGAGCCCCTAGGGAAAAGGACCTTACAATGGCCTCCCATGACAAACTTTGGGAATTCTCCCCAATTAGGGAGCAAGCACAGACCTTCTGGAGACACTGTTCTTGTATGCAGAAGCAGGAAAGGAGAAAGTGCTTTCTGCTGAAAATTAACCTGGGTGGGTGTGCTGCGTGGCTGTGTGTCTGATAGTACTCCAGGAAGTTAACAATTTGGATTCTTGGATTTTTTTGAAGGCAGACACAAAATGAGGTGTTCAGAACTGTCCAGAAGCCTAAATTTATTGTCCCAATTTATTGAAATTACCAATTCATATATTTTAAAGTGCATCTCAATGTAATAATTTTTAGCATCATACCAAACCAGCAATAGTTTGTTACTCAAGCTCATTACTTGCACACAGTAGTTCTAATTCCTAGGTAAGCAAAGCTGTGCTGCAATGCAAGATGGAATTTAATGGCATGCTAAAATAGGACAACCCTATCAGCATAGAACAAGAGCTATCTTTAATGTACTAATGGCTCTCTATATCACTTGATGAGCATCACTAGTAAACAAATGTTCAGCCCCAATATGCTATTTGAACTCTGGGTTAACAAAACATGCTTACTTTAGCACGGCAGTGTATTTCTGTGGGTATTTCTGTGTAGTTTCCTTTGAGGATGCTACATTGCTCCAAACAGTAATAGAATACATCATCGGAACAGGCCTCTAATTTTAAGTAAATAGAAAATGATTTGAGTGCCCAGTAGGTGGGCATCTCCTTGAAAGTAATTTGTTATCTGGCTCCATATGATTCAATTCCAAACAAGTTGTCTTTCCTCAATGGCGTTCTTGGCACTGTAATAAAGATTGTGTCATTCTACTAGACTCAGGTGGACAGCCTTGCTTATTTTGCAATGTCCTTAAATATTTGAGAGATATTTTTGCATAATTTAAAACTTTCAGGAAATTGCTATGCCATAGTGTTCTTTAGAAAGTATAAAGGATGTAGATTCCATTTTTAGTGGGCAGGCGTGTATTCAGTGTTGCAGAATTTCACTCTAGTTGTCTATTTCTTCCTTATCTTTTCTGTTATTGGAATATCAGCTGCGTTCAAGAAAGTGGTTGACAGCTGAACTGAACTATACCATATGCATTAGAATGAATATGCCAATATCTACACAGGTATGTTAATGTGCAGTAGGACTTCATAGGACTTGAATGATATTTGAAGGCTTCTTGTTAGCGGAAATAACAAACCTTCAATATGAATGGCAAAGATAAAGGATTTGAAACTTAAATTACTTCTAAGGTGTTTAAAATTTTTTTTAAAATCATCTTAGTGTTAGATCTACCTTGATTTCCTAAGGAAATGAAACTTACGCAAACATGATTGTATTTGCATGTTTTGACAGTTTTAAATATTTATCTCAATTATTATATTTTCCAGCAGTCTTGTTAAAACATGCATCTGAATAAAGGAGAAAATCTGTTAAAGACTCCACTGAAAGAGTGGATTACACTCACCTCTTGTTAGATGTGTGAAGTCCACTTATTGGATGAGGTTTCCCTCCTTTATCAGTTTCTGTAGTTGAGGTTTTTCATATGTAATTTGACTTAAAAGTCACTAGATCAAAACATAAAAATACATTAAAATGTTTTCCATGGTCAGGGAACTAATTCCTAATTTTCTTGTAACTCTACATCAATGATGGGCAGTCCAGGGAAGAAAAGACTCATTAGAAGGAGCAAATTATAATAAGGTTGAGACTTATTAGCAAAAGGAATTCAGCACATACCAAAAGAAACAAATAGAAAGAACAAATAGAAGAATAGAAAGAATGGGAGATATTCCAGTATAAAAGAAGAGAGGAAAACTGAGCTATAACAGAAACAGCTTTTTTTTAATGTGATGTTTCAGGGCTAAGGGGAATTGCATCAACAGCATAAAAATGTAAGTGGTGACTAGGAAAAGTGAAGAATTTCACTGGTAATATGTCTAAAAGTCAAACTCTGCTTCAGTGTAAATACAGAGAAAGCACATTGCATGCAGAGTTCTCAGGAGACCCTAGAAAGCTGAGTCTGTTTCCTGAATTCATGGGCACACAGATTTCAAACTCTCTAGTAGCAAAATATTTTCTGATGTGAACATCTTTAAGTATCTGGGTTATTAACAGGATGTTTGCGTTCTTGCGAAGTGCGGTATTTAGTTAAGTGAACCACAGGAGTATGACAGCACTACACTTTTTACTGTTGATCATGGATATTCCTTTTTTCACATCCCAGTCAAAAGCCCCTGTGTGTCGACAACAGTTGCTAGAAAGCCTAGTGACTCAAGGGTCGAATAATAATCTGCAGCTGCTCTGAGACTTTTCCCTTGTTTGCTAATAAATAAGGAGGGGATTGAGGAGGTTGTTGAGCTGATCTGGCAAGTTATATGAAGGATGTGGTAAATTATGTGGAATTAATCTAGCTCTTGGCTAGTTAAGATAGTCAAATCCTCCGAATAATTAAGCAAACATCATTGTTGCTATCATTCCCATTTTTAAAAACAAATTTATTGACAATTGTTTGTTTAATTCCTCTATTTCCATTCCAACTGCCTAAGAAGTGAAACAGAAATATCTACTTTTCTACTTTGACATTTTCAGAATGAAAATCCTAGTATTTCTTTCTCAGCAGCGTTTTGTGTATTAATGAAAATAAAGAGTTAAAGGATTTAAACCAAAAGGCTAAGGAAAGAAAACAGAAAACACACTATGAAACTTGAGATGTTTTCTTTGCTCACAATTGTGAGAAATTCTGTGCAAGTTAAACATGGGTTTGATAGTTTGGGGTTTTTTTGGCCCTCAATATGTAAAAATAAATAACTAAATCTTAGCCTTATTGTATTCAAGGCAATACTCTTACTTGCAGTACATTTTTGTGCTAGAGTCTTGATGAATGCGTGTGCACAAATGCTATGATATTGATTTTGATTTCTGTACTTAGCAGAACCTGGTTTTAAGTGTGTTTATCACAGTTATCATTACCTTTCTTTCTGCAGGACACTAAAATAAAAATCAGGCTTTAGTCTTTCTTATTTGCTTTAGACTTCAAAATAGCATTGACTATTGCCCATCTATTAATTTCACAATATATATTCCTTTTTCATTGCTTTTATATAGCACACCATGTGCTTGTGATCCTTTCTGAAGCAACGCTCACTGGCAGCAAGATAACAGATGTGACACTCAAGTGCTCACCCTCACATACACAAAGGTAGCTTATTGAATACCTTCCAATGCAATGGAGGATAAAGCAGTGCAGTGGATGTGTTTTGACTAACTTACACATGGCAGTTGAAACAATCAGCCAGAAAAATCCCCACGATCAGGTATCATGCTCTTCAGGAAAGACAATAGGCAATGTATTTCCTAAAGAAATGAACCCTTTAATATCTCCATTTCTAAACATGAAGAAAAGTATTCATGTCAATAGGTCAGATTTAATCAGACTAAAACACTTATGTAATTTTCATACATAAGTTTATAACATTATCAAGTAAGTAGGAGAACACAATTTTCAGGGACACTAGCCCTGAAAGTCTACAGAGACAGAAAAAGTGGGTGCATGGTACCGTTTCAAAATTTAATCTCTATAGACTTTCAGACATGTCACAGAAGTCAAATTTCGCAATTTCCACTTGGATTTGAATTCTAAGCTAAAATTCATACCTGACCAACTTTCAGCATTCCCAGTAGTTAGTCTGGACCTTCTAAATGAAAGAAAGAGAAGATCAGATTCTTTCCCTGTATAGTCCCCATTGTGAATGGCACCAGAGTTCTGTCTGCAAGCAGGCATAGGCACTTAAGCTTTAGAGGGTCAGGTTAACAGGCAGGAATCAGAAAAAAACCCAACATTTTGCCACTGTTCCTATGCGAACAAATTCTGCCACCCCTCTGTTTATTTCATAGCTACAATGGGAATAACAATACAAATTACATTTCTGAAAGTGCATGGAGGTCCAGAAGGTAAAAGTCTAAAAACAGAAAGGCTACTGTATGAGTTTCACTCTAGTGAAATAATAGTTTAACATAAAAATTACAGGTTTGTGTGGTGGGGTTTTTGCAGCAGGGGAGAGGCCGCGGGGCCGGCTCCTGTGAGAAGCTTCTGGAAGCTTCCCCGGCCCCGAGTCAGACCCGCCTCTGGGCCAGGCCGAGCCCG